>VZRH01007516.1:644515-700628 GCA_013397555.1 Urocynchramus pylzowi
CGTGCTTCCCAGCGAGCCGGGAGCAGCCGGCGGTGGCCGCGGAGCGGTGCGCGGGGTGGTGCGCGGCCGCTTTCCCCGTGAGACACCCCGGGTGCCGGGCTGCTGCCGGCCCTTACGTCATGCTGCGGGCCGGTGCGGGGCTGATGCTCCGCTTCTGATGCCCTCGGGTGCGGGGAGGGGGCGAGTGTTGACAAGGTCCCCTCTCCGCAGCCCTCCTCTCCCTTTACAGCCCCTCTACTCCGCTCATCATTCCCCCCGTCCCCAGCTCCGCGTCCCCCCGCTACTGTCCTCTCTTACAGGGGTCTCTCTCTCCCCAGCGAAGTTTTCAGGACGATAAGAGCTGCAGGAGTGTAAGGGGAATACTTGCTAAACTCTGCCTCCTCTATTATTTATGTCCGAGCATGGTGAGTGATCCTTCATCTCCAGGGCTCAATATAAGCTTTATAATTGGAAAGAGAGAGGTCGTTTCAGAGAAGGGGGTAGGAATAAAGGAAAATGAAATGCCCATATGTTGTTTGGTTTTTCTTTTTTTCTTCTTTTTTAAATCCAGACCGATATGAGAAGTGACTTAAGCAGCAAGATTAGAAGATTTCCATATATTATCAATAAGAAACAGTACTTAGCTAGATAAAATTGAAGCTTGAACAGAAGAATAATAATTACTGTAAAGCATCTTACATGGGCTTTTCTTGAGACTGCAGTTTTTAGAGAAAGATTCACCCGCTGGTGTGCACCAGGCTTTCCTTGTCTGGCCATTTGGATGAGCAGCAGTGCGTCAAGGAACAGTGGTGTAGGAAAACTTTCTTGTAAGATATATGCAGGGATAGTCCAGAAACTGGACTGAAAGAAAATTGAGAGGTAGAAAGTGAGAGCCGAATGCAAAAACGTAGGGTAATTTGTGGGAATTTTGCTGAAGGAGGTATGCCTCCATAGAGGTACCGTTTATTTTCAGTAGAAAAGTGTACAGTGGTGAAAGTCCCCGCTCAGTGTTTTGTAACTTTCATGTGGCAAATGAGGTTGTCGGTATCAAAAGCTGGAAATTCTTAATAAAAAATGGCTAAACTCCTTATTTGTGACTCCTTAATCCTAAAGGGAGCTGTACAGGTCGCAAAGCACTAGGGAAAAGTGTGATTAATGATCAGTGATTAGTGATAAGTGATTAGTGGTTTTATTCAAACTGTTACCTCTGACCAGAAGCACACATCAGAGGATTAACAGGCTCTTTAGATAAATGCTCATTAGTGGAAGGGGGAAAGCAAAGATAATAGGCGTGCACACAGGGACAACTTTCTAGGAAAATCATTCCTGTCTCTGGCATAATAAGCTCTATTAGCAGAAAGGCTCTTTAATTTAAAAGTTGCTTTTATCTTGTAAATCAAAGATAGATGTAGAAGTTTGCTGCGCTATTATAGCCTGAATTTTCCCATATCCACTAGGTGTGGATTATCTCAGTAGTGATATTTTATTAAAAAAACTCCACACCACAATTGAATCTGTAAGGAACTGAACATTCCCAAGGGCTAAAGCCCTGCATCCCGAGGCATCTGCTCCCAAAGCCTGCTGCTGGCAGCTAACTAGATGGCGCAGTCCTGTTGTGTGCGAATGAATGTACACTTCTGGGTTATGAACTTAGCAAGTAGCAGCTTGCTAGGTGTCCTTCAACACTTACAACAAAGTTGATTCTGTGCTGGGTTGGAGGCTAGACAGTGCTATGAGTTTGTAGTCACATTTTCCACTTCAGTTAATCTAGGGAGTTAAAGGCTGCTGGAAAAATTAGTCTCATTTACTGAAAGAGATGGTGAGAGAAAGAAGAGAATGAGAGAGGGGCAGATAGCAACAGCCCGGGACATAACTCTTGATTGCACTGTTTTGTACTGCTTAAATGAAGTACAGTTCTGATGGCCTTAATTAATGAAGCCTGAAAGCTCTTGGGAGTTTTTCCCCCAGCTATAACCGGCAAAGTGGGTCTTTTTCTTTTTTTAAAATAAGTCACTAAAAAGTCCCCACAGTTGGTGTGGTGGTTGAACAAAACAACTTGGACCTGGCTGTGTTTTACAGATTATGGTAAGGAGCCTGTTTTTATGATAACTAACCAGGGATTTTTCATTACTCTTAATTATATATGGCTTGGGAAGAAGTGGTATCTACTGCTGCCGATTGACTTGGGGGTTTCCTTTGTCCCATTAGCTTACATGGGATTTATATTTGGTTTCAACTGTGGAGATCATCAGAGTTTCAAAACTTTAAAAGAAACACTTGAGTGAAACAGGAAATAGAAATAATGAACTTATGGCATGAAAAAGAAATGGCTGTAGTCTCCTATTGTTACATCTTTAATTGGAGACTCTTGGGCATAGTCGGGCTAATGTTTAAAATCAAAAAGTTTTGTAATAGCATATAAAAAAGGTAATAAGCGCTGTCTGCCAGTCGTGAATATTGGATGGCACTTTTCCAGGATTTAAAATTGCAATGTTTTTAAAAGTTTACACATTTAGAACAAGCGGAAACCTTTTCCCCCTTCCAAAACACCCATTTATAGTTCAGCTTCAATTTATCACACTCTTCTTCTCCTAATTTAACCCAGGGAATGTAAGGGGAAAGAAACCATCTATATACATTTAAAGAGAAGATAGAAGCGAGATTGTACATGTAATTTTATTTATATCACCACTTAGCAGAATGACTTGCGCAGATAAAGAGTAATAGGTGCTTTTTAAATTTGATATTCACTTCCTCACGCTGAGAATCTAAAATGTGCTGCAATCACATTTATCCTGTTCACTACCGAGGAATCTTCCATAAAAGATCTTTGCTGTGAGAGCTGGAGTTCACTCTGGAGTTGATAAGAGAGAGGTAATCTCCCCGTGCCGTCAGAAGGCAGCTCTTACATACTAAACCTTTCAACTCTGTGTGGGCAGAATCTCTCTGAGCTCAGTAAGTCTTGCAGGATGATTTGAAACTGGGTTATTAACTTGTCTCCTTGTGGCCCCCTCTGAAAACCTGTCTCTGTGCTCCTAATCAGGGTATGAAGATCTTAAATATTAGAAGAATTCTTGCAAGGTTGTTGTTGCTTTTAAAACAATTTCTTTAGTCAAGGACTTTTCCTCTACTTTTTGTCATCCTGTATCTCTAATTTCTGTCATTAGTTAACTTTCTGGATTTCCTGTAAACCTGTTGCTTTGAGGGTTTATACCAGTGTTTATGTATTATTAGCTTTAATTTTAATTCCGGTGACCGTCTTTGTTATAAACTCTTTATTGTGAGAAAACTATTTCAGTACAAGATTTTGCAATAAAAGAAGAACAAAACCGTTTTTACTTCAAACATTTAAAAATTATTATTAAGGACCATGTGATTTATTACTGGAACAAACTGGGTTTTTTTTCTTAAGGCCCACAAACACTGATTTTTCTTGTAACTTATTGCAGGAATACTCTACACAGTAGATGCAGATGCTGGAAAAGCAGATATATAAAGCAGCAAGTCTTTCAGTTCTGCTTCACAGGTCTAGGTGATTCTTTTGCTTTGATTCTGTTTTGGTTATCTCATGCTAAGCAAATTAATAGGCAGACATATATAACTAAGCCAGCCTTTTTGGCTTAATCTTTCATGTGTAAACTCTCATTGATACAAATACATCAGAGTCGTAGTGGAAATGTTTAAAATGCTTTGAGATTCTGTCAGTCCTAACTTCAGGGCCGATCAGAGAGCTTGGCAGGTCACTCTGCCATATCTCAAACACTTTCTGTTGATTTGCCCTCTCTCCATGCTGCAAGCTATTCAACACCTGTTTCCCCCTCCACCATCCCCACCCACCCTTACTTCTTGGTAAATTATCTCAGCAAATTATAATGCTCCAGAGCTTTTAAAAAAGAACTTTTAGGGCTTTTACATTTCTCTGCCTTGAGAAATGATCAAAGTTGATCACAAATTTAAAGCAACAGTTTGGAATAAGAACTATAAAAACATACTTTTTCCTCTAACCAAAAGTCGTATTACTATGCTAATTTACAATTCTGAAGGTGTAGTATTCTCTGACACAGACAAAACAGTGATCTCAGACAATATGCTATCATGCTGGATTTTAACTTTAGCTACGTTACAGCATTAAGTACAGAAATTAACTTCTGTAGACTTGACATGTAAAAACAAAATCCTGTTATGGAAATACTTTTTTGTTTTGGTTACATATACAATCAAATAAATTATTTAAATAGTCTCAGGTATACATAACAAGCACAACAAAACATACATAGAATTATTGTTTTGGATATGTGATGAAAGGACTTGTTGAAGCAGACAAGCTCTTGTGTTTTTTTACATCTGTGGAGCTCTTCTGTTAGTTTGTGCACTGATTGTTTTGCTCCTGTTATGGCTCAGGTTGATGGGGCAACATTGAAACTCTGAAATAATACTTAATCTACTATTTTTCACTAAGGTGTTATTTTAGTCTGTAATTAAAATTACCGAGAGTCAGCATTTCTTTACGAGCCGTTGCATGGGAAATGCAGGTGTTATTTGCCCTTAGAGAGTTAAGAAAGGGTTGGTTGCACTGGTTTGTAGGTTTTTAGGTTGCGATATCAAATACTATTTCATAAACACAAAGAGATTTTCCAAGGATTTTGCTGAAGGCTGTAGGATTTTCAAAGTAAAACATTGAAAGCTTACAACAATTTCCTTAGCTTAAAAGATGTTTTGCTTTTGGTTCTTGTTTCCGCCTTATACTTTTTTGAAAGTTTGTTCAAGAAGTCGGTCCCAGAATACGTGCCTTGAAACACTGTCACCAGCAGTGTTTGTGTAGGTGTGTGGTTTTAACAATCTCTTCCTTTGAGACAGCTCATGTCACTGTCGTGCTGCCACATAAGGTGATTTTAAGGCATGGGGTGAAGCCCTGCTTGGCCAGAAGGCTCCACTTTGTGGGTGATAAAAATGGCAATGTCTTTAGAAAAAGCCAGAAGGAATGAGATTTGAATTTAATTGGGAAAAAATACACAAATCCTCTCTTACCTTTGCCAGCTGATTCTGCTTTTCTTTAGCTCTGAATGTTTTCACTGCTCTTACTGAGGTATTGAGACCTCTGCTAGCTCAGGAATTGGACATGGTTTGATCTCACCTGGAGCTTTCTACCCCACATAAAATCTACAAATAGCTTCTACTGCCTTTTTAACCTTTGCAGGGTTTTCTCAAGCAGCTTGCTTTTCTCTCATCTCAGCTTCTTTCCTTCCTAAGGGCCTTGTCTTTGTGTGCCACCACTCACCACACCATTTCAGTGAAGTTGCAATGTCTGGTCCCAATCTCAGTATGTTTGTGTATTTTAAGGTTTTCTGTCCAGGGATGTACTGAGCTCAATCTAGTCATCCTTAAATACACTGCCCAAAGTTAATACAGAGATATGTAATTAATTTGGCCAATCTTTTCTCATTTAGAGGAAGCTGCCTTTTTTCCTGTTTACTTTGTGGGCTTGTGCCTGTAGTTACTCTCTCACTGCATGTAAGGCAGCATTGTTCATCACTGCCTTTTTCTGAGCTGTTTGCAAGTACTCAGAAACTAATTTGTCTTTTCTGGGAAATCAACCTGGACCAGTGGCTCCTAGATCTAACATCTGATTTTTTTTTTTTTTCCCCTGCTGGTCTAATGTAAGAAATGCTAGTTAATGTGCTCAACACAGGGGGCTCTGTAGCACAATAAACAGAATATGAGATTGGATTTGGGATGCGTTGTATAGAGCAGCTATAACAGTAAGCAATAAATTGAGATGTCAGTGTATTGTACTCCCTCTCTCTTTTTTTCCTTTTCTGTCTTTTAAACCTTTCAGTTCTGGAGTGCTGAAAATACTACCTGTAGAGTATTATTCTGCCTAAGTAAATGCTCCAAGATATGGATGATGATATTAGTAGGTCACTTGGTCGTGCACTGATGCTGCAAACCAGCTGCCAGTAATTCAGTCATGGCTGAACTAGTTTGCAATCATTCCCAGTCCAAATATACCTCTCACTTAACTTTTCAGAAAACTTTTATTCAACAGCGATGCTCTGCTAGTAGATGCAGAGTTCTAAATTATGAATGGCCTCAAGCTGGACCAGAAGAGGTTGAGATTGCATATTAGGAAAACTTCCTCACCGAAAGGGTTGTCAAGCATTGGAATAGGCTGCACAGGGAAATGGTTGAGTCACCATCCCTGGAGGTAATTGTAATTACAAGATGTGTAGATGTGGCAGTTGGGGACACGGTTTTGTAGTGGATTTGGCAGTGTTGGGTTAATGGGTCAACTTGATGATCTTAAGGGACTTTTCTAACTTAAATGGTTCCATGATTCTGTAATAGTAAATCATACCTCTATAGGTACTACTCTGAATTAGGCAATTGGTTCAGTTACATCTGCTTTTTGGTCAAGTCAGTGAATGAGTTTATCACAATTCTCTTTTAAGTGCCCAGCAGAAAATCCAAAGGTGACCTGAGTGTGTGATGGCAAAGAGCCTGGAACTGTGCTTGTCCAGAAATGGCACTATCTGTGTTAGAAATTTGGGGTTGCCAGTATCTTACTTAGAGGAAACTTATTTTCTCAGCATGGTTGTAAAAACTAAAAGTGGAGCAATGGCGTAGAAACAGATCATCAATTGCTTTGTTCAGGACTATCTTTTCCTACCTAATGTTTAACTTCATTACTGAATGAATGCTTTAGGAAGAAGAAATTTTGATTAAAGGTTTGTGATAATTTCAATCATGACATCAACTTCATTTTTTTGTGACTTAAAAAAACGCCCTAATTTTTCTGGTGATGAATTGGCAGGGGGGGAATGGCATTTGCATATTTTCCTTAAAGGTTGAAGAGATCAGGATCAACATCTGTAGAGACTTCCATAATTTTCTAGAGTGCGCAAAATGAGGGAAAGGAAGAGATTCATTAGTTAAAAACAAATTAAGGAATTTTCCTTCTTTTCTTACTTCCATATACTTAAGTGTATCAGTGTAGCACTTGAAAGTTGTTTTATATCTGTTATCAAATAAGGCCAGTGTGAATTTCATTTACTGGATGTGTGACGGAAAAGTATTTTAAAAAGGCAGTGGGAGAACAAAATGAATGATGTAAAACTTAAACCACTTTCTACAATTCCTGTACTGCCCTTTCATTCTTCAGTGCTAGTAAAGCAGTACATGGACTCAGGCATGAAAATGGGTTAAATTCGAGTAATTGATGGTTTATCACAAAAAGTGAGAGAAAGCAGTAATTTAACTATTTTGATGAGACTCTTTAAAAGACAAGCTCCTGTAAATAATTTGCTATGAAAGTAGAAAGGATCAAAAGAGCCATGTGTTTTATGACTGGGTAAGTAGAATTACATTCTTGTGGATTTAAAAAATATCATAGTAGAGCCCAATTCTCCACTCACCCTGATACAAATCTGGAGCAACTCTATAGAAATCTGTGGAGTTACCAACTGCAATAATAGTCATTGAGAAGAAAATTAGATTCACGGGGTCTATTCTGAACTCAGCCTATCAGTTGAGCGCTGTGCAAATCCCATTATTAAAGTAACAGCCTTACATGTCACATTAAGGATGGCTGTTTCCCCAAGATGAACATGTTTGCAGCTCTCCTCATCTTGTGGCTACTTTTTAAGGGGGCAGGGGGATATTGAGAATACTTATTTTCTGCTCAATTAATATTCCTTCCGTGCACTCTCCTTCCTCTCACGCGCTTTATGTGTGGGTGCGCAGTCTGCACTCTCCATCATCTATCTGTCTGTGTCTCTTTGGCTGTGACAGTCACCACTCTGGCCTCAGGCTTGCACAACATAGATGAAAAGCCCACCAAGCTTTTCAGTTAAACATGGCAGGATATAATTCTGCTCCTAAATATGACTTTCACTATTAACGACGCAGCTGTGAGTTGGAAGTAACACCTTAGACTTCAGTTACATTTTATATGTGGAGGTTTTAGGTTTTCTTTTAGTATTTGAAAAAAAAAAAGGCAATAGAGTGCAAAAGAAGTGAGGAGGCAGTGTGGCTCGGCAGTTTTAATAAATTGGACTATTTGTCTGCAGCACTGCAGAAAGCAACACCCAGGCCACTCAGGCATCTTGCATAGCTCCCAAGCTGGCCTGAGAGTGGGAACAAAGTCTTTGAGAAAGGGGGGAAAAATGTCATCACTGCCTGAGCTGCACTGATTTTGTTTTTTAGACAAAAATGGGGAATTTTGAGTAAAGAAAAACATTGTAAAGAGTGATAAATAGACATTGTCCAGTGTACAATCCACACTTTGCCCAGCCCTAATCATGTAATACACTTACTTGCTTCCAATTTTCTTCATTTGGCCCAGCATATGTGGGGTCAGCTCTGCTTCTTTTGAAATTGGTATAAATTGCTTGACTTCTCTGAAACTGTGTGGAGTGAGGGTATGGCCCGTGGTTGATTATTAATGGCACACAAAGGGCATCTTCTGTGTATATTTTTTTGTGAGAGGCTATGACAAATATTTTTAGGCCCTATAACCACTCTGGTGTGCAAAGTCTCTGGATCCATAACAATCCAGAGGTTAATTTATAAAAAAAGAAATGAAACAAACCCACAACTATTATTTCATTGCCAAACATTTTTAAAAAGCACTATTTATGTAGGCCCTATATAAGCACACATTGTTTTATGTTCCTTCTGCTGGCTTTGCGTTTGACTAAACCATTATTCTCGAAGCACTGCTGTGCTGAGATCACCAGTGATGATGGTGTGAAAACAAACAAGTTTTAGCATGAGGAGTCACTATATAATTTGACAGGAGGGTTGTCAGCACCAAAACATCTAAATTCATTTCATCTCTGGTCAAAGCAAAATAAAAATCAGATGGTTAGTGGGGAAAAATACATTCTTAGGAGGAAGGGAAGGGGATTGGATCTAATTCTGCAAGGTGCTGTGTCAATCCAAAGTAGGACCAATCTCAATTCCCACTCACTGGGGAATGGTTGCTTAGGGCACTCAGGGACTAGTGTCACTGGGCACCTTTTCTCCAAAGTTTAGTAAAACTGCTGAGATGAAACTTAATTTTTCATTAAGTCAAACTGCTAACAAGTTCTTGGGAGTAAAGCTCTCTTTGTTAAAAATCAAGATATGCTTCAGCTCTTCAACAGAGAGCTAAAAAAGTATGTGCTCTAATTCTGTAGCCTTCAAGGAGTCCTGCAACATGAAGAGTTATGCATATACCTTAATGGTACAAAAATCCTGCTTTGGAGAAAAACATTTCTGGCCTCTGTTACATTACACAAAATAGGGATTTTTATTCTTTTGAAAGTGACCTTTAATATTATCAAGAAGGATTTTGTATTCCCTAGTGTTAAGTTAAAAAGCTTTGGGACTAATGAATGCAGCTATGTGTAGTCAAATGGGTGCTGTGAAAAATAAGCTATCAGCTATGTGTATGCCCCCCAACATTTTTTCCTTTGTTCCTCAGCAAAAATTATAGTGGTCTGTTTTTAACAGGAACAGTTAAAGTCAATGGATCCCAGATGAGTCAACCAACTTAATAATACTCTAAAATTTAGGAGTTCCAGATAGTTTATTTTACTGCTGTGTGGTGGCCTTACACTTGAACCTCTTACTGGATTATCTAAATTGAGTGGAGCTTGCAGGATACACAAGGAAACACTGGAAAACATTGCTCCCTCTGTAGCAGTCAGGATGCTACATGTTGTATTTTCTCTCTCATGTTGTCTGATTCTACACGAATTTTCTTGCCAAAAAGTTGCTATTCCAAAATATTGAGACAGCCTATTTCTAGGCTGTCAGTCTTCCAGTTTTCATTTCAGAGTTTTGAGTCAGTGCACTGTCAGCCAAAAGCTTTTCAGCAGGCTGAAAGCTTTTAGGCTCAGAAGGAGCTTAGAAGAAATATTTTCAGCATTGTAATTAATTCTAAATTAATTTATGATGAGGACAATAAGAGGCATGATGATGACTGTTTTATCAAGCTAGTCATGAAAATAGATTTGATTTTCTTTTTAAATTTGAATTTCCTATGTTGGTGTCAGGTAGCTTAAATGTACTGAGGATGCCTCGCAAGTGAAGCGTTGGTTTGACGTACTGGATATGCAGAGCTCCTTGTTGTATCTCTTCTTTTGAGGAAACAGCCTTCCTTGAACAGGGAAAAAGGTGGCATTGGGAGTGCTGCTGAGCCATGTGGCTGTGTGACTGTGGCAGTGAGATCTACCTTATGCCTCTCCCAACTAATAAAATTGCAGCCACCAGAGTTCAGGTGCTTTCAGAAAGCCCAAGCAAGATTTCAAACAAATTCCTCCATTGGCTCCAGTGCTTAGAAAATATTGGACATGGGAATGCCCATGTCTACATTTATAGAAAGGTATGTGCTCATTAGCACCTGGAATGGGCAGGTATTGCATGGAGGATGCATTTTGTAAAATAAAAATTTTTTTTTGTAGCCTGACATCACAGAATTTTAAGAGAAAAACCAAGTCTGCAGTTTGGCAACTGGTTTGTACAGACAGACTCTTGTTTACACAGTAAAGGATATACAACAGTAAATTGTGTAGCTTATTGTTAGGTCAATAAGAGTTAAAAGCAAGTGGTCCATGCCATGGAAATAAAATTTTTGATAAAGGTTGGTTGTGAGAGTTAAATGAAAATCCAAACAGGAGTACTTTTTTCAGCCTTTTGCAATTCTGTGAATACAACTTTCCTCCCATACCTAGTGCTTTCCTACTAACCATCTTCCAAATACATGCTAAAAAAGCATCACCCTTTTGGTGCCCACATTAGAATGCCACTTGTTTCTCCACCTAATGGCCAACTCTATCTGTGCTCTGAAGTAGGGTGCATGTGAGATTTTCAAAGAAGCAGCAAGGTCCTGACAGAGCCTCTTGTCTCTAGCTAAGCCCCATATTTAGCACAGAGGGGATTTCCTTGCCATTGTGTAGAGAAGACAGTTGGGCCACAGGGTTTTTTTCTGCACCCCATCCAATCCTGAGTTAAATCAAGTAGCAGTTGCCAGGAATTGAAGTTGGTGGCCTCTGAGCAGTCTCTTTGGAGGGGAGTACATCTGGCCTTTGCAGCCAGGCTAGTGACATTTTTCGAGGGAAAAAAATACTCACCAAAGACTTTCACAAAAAGAACTTTACTAAAAAGAATGGAGGCCTGAAAGTATTCACAGCTAAAGATCAAATTTTCTGAGTAGCTTCAGCCAAAATAAAAGGGGAGAAAATTATGTGAAAAAGTCAAAATACTCTATTTCAACATTTTTTCAAAATGATGTTCATCCTCTTTGAAAATTTATTTATATTAAGGAAGACATAAGGCACTACATCTTTCAGAGGTGTTTGTTTTTTTTTTTTTTTTTTTTTTTTTTTTTTTTTTTTTTGTGATGAATAAAGTCTTTCAGGTTGATGCAAAACACTTTCATGTTTATCTGCCTTCATTTCTCTGCTCTTGGCTTGGGAGGCTGGGGTCTTTTTATCTTTCTTATCTGAACAATATAGTTCTGTGCATAGAAGACAGGGACAAGCTCCTGGAAAGCTGTGTTGTTTGAGAACTTCAAATAGCTGGGTAGAGGCCTTTTGCTGGCCACATCTCCCAAATATTTCCTAAGACTTGGTCTGGTCTGATCTGGCTGGAACAGGGAAGATGATTGCCTTCCCTGGAAGGCATTGCAAAATCAATGTAATCAACTGATGGGATCAGAAAAAGATTGGCTGAAAGAACCAAGTCTTTGTACAGCACCTTTGCAGAGAGTAAATTTAGGAGAGGCTGTCCTCTGCTAAGAATACTGTCAGAAATATCTTGGACTTTTTTCAATTAAATCATTGCATAATTGTTAAAATTCAGAAATTGGAGTAAATGGAGAAATTCAGAAATTGGAGCAAATGGAGAAAGAGTCTTTTTTAGTTATGCTACTGGCTTAGGTTTTTAGGGTCTTTTAAAATGTATTTCTTCTTCATGGGAAATGTAGATGACTTAAATGAATTTCTCTTACTGGGAATTATCTGGTGGAAGTTCTGATTAATTTGAATATTCAAAGATGGATTAAAAGGGAGCTGAAGGAACAATTAATGTTTCCTAGGTATGACTTTTTTTTTTTTTTTTTTCCTTTGAGCAGATTAGTTTCTCATTTTTTATCAGGAGACATACTTGGAGTTGATGAGGAAGAAATTCTGGCTTATTCTAGTTGTGTGGAATTGCTTTTCTTAGATCATGTGTAGTATTTAATCTCCATATGATGGCTCTTTAACTTGTCTTTTCAAGTGTGTGTTTTGGTGGTTTGATGGTATGTAGAACATTTCCTTCCTGTACTTCAGCATTTCTAACCAAAATCTGAGTATGTTTGAAACCTTAGCTTATTCACACTTCCTAATCATAATCCCTTTGGTTTCCTTGTCAGCACCTTTGTGGTATTTCTCTGGACACCTCTATCTAATATCTCCAGAGGTTATTCTACAGAGTAACCTTTGACAAGATCTATTACTTGCTACTTACTGCTTTTAGCAAGGTGAAAAGAGGTCAGTCTCTGTAAAAGGCAGGCATTATTAGAAGACTGCTGTAGAGTCTCTTGGTGGCTTGTCCATCTCTTCTAGCAACACTGCAAATCAGTTCAGGCACCTCCTCTACAGCACAAAGAAAATTACATTTATGACTGGATAGATCACATGTAGGTAATGCATGTCCTGGGGAAAGTGGCTCCTTTGTGCATTACAAAGCCCCAGGCGGTTTCTTTGTCAAGGTTGTAGCACACTGATGCACCCCCTGGAATCTGTGAGATTTTTGCTGTCAGCTTCAAGGGTAACAGGATTTCAGCCTGTTAGTTTTTGTACGATCTGTTTAACTGAACTTCATGGCCAATGCTAATGATGTTGGCTGCTGCAAGATTTGAATTGATAATTTGGTTACCCCTCCTGTCAGAATTCAGGATCTTCTAAATGAAGCTTGTCTGTTTCTTTGACCAAATTAAGATGCAAAAGCTACCTCTCTATGACTTGAAAAACACAGATTGCAGAATCTCATTTTGCCAAACTACAAGATCATTTTGGCTGACAATACAAAATCCCAGAAATTAGAAAAAACCACATTTTCTTCCAGATTAATTAAAAAGATGACAAATTGCTCAGGAGACTTTAGACAGATCCCAGAGTTGTTGAAAATACAATTAAAAATGAATGTCTAGTCCGTTTATCTGCATGAATCCTCTAGAAATAAATGAAAAATCTTCCCAGGGAGCTTTGAAATATCTCAGTCTCAGGTTTTGTCAATGAATGATGATGATATTTTTAGCCTGGTTGTATCAGTTACTGATCACATGAAACACATGTTTTTTCATGGTTTCTGTACATGTAAATTCTACAAAAGCTACTGGTATACCTTTCATACACAAATAGTTTTAATACAGGGAATAAAGGCCTCTGTCTAACCTTTAACAATAAATCATAAGAATTTTTCCTCTTATCCCCAAACACTGAAACCCAGGCTAACTTGTTGCTAACATGGCTTTCACTTTCTGTCTGTAGTCTACCAATTAAGCACATGAAGACAGTGACTGGAATGCTGTGTCTTGGAGCAGAATTTAAATTTGATTTACCTAATGGGAGCTCACTGCCACATGACTACTGTATATGTTTGGCCTGGGCAGCTGGGCCTGAGCTCTTTGCAAAAATTAGGCATGATAACTGAGAATATTTAAAAGTATATAGGAAGAGCAGGGTATAAATGTGAAATGTGTATTACTTCTTTTGCTTCAAATAAGAAAATGAATAATGAAGAGAAATAATGGCTTTTTTTCAGTGTGATCATGTAGAGGTTAAAATATAAACTGCCAAGGCAAATGAACTTTCTGCAAGATGAAAAAGAGGTTTCTGTGAAGTGTGGTGGTTCCTGATGTTCTGCTTGTTTTCTGTGTCAGCAACCTCCCAAAAATTCATTCACTAAGAATTTACCTGTTGGAGTGCTGGCATATTCCTTTTTTCCAAGCCCACTCTTTATTTTAAAGCATGCAGAGAAGTACTCATGTATGTACATGTGTGTAATTTTGGTTTTATTTTTTAATTGCATCTTCCCCTTTTGGTTCAAACTCTGTAGCTGGAGATTAAATAATTAACCAAGCAAATTGGCCTTGCACTCCAGTGTTACAACCCAAAGCTGTATCCTGTGGTTACAGTTAAGGGCTCTGTCCTTGCAGAGATGAGCAAGTGCTTGCAGAACATGCTAGCTTCCTTTGAGACTGAACCCAAGAGAATGAGACCAAGAGGTTGTCAGGCAACTGGATGCATCAACATGCAGAGCAGGAGAAGTATATACAAATCCTTATTAACTGAGAGGTGGAAGAGCTTGCAAACAATTTTCTGGTCTGTTTTTGGAATGAGAAACGTAAGGACTTTCTAGTGGGGATGTTGGAGGCAGGAGGTGGTGTAGAACCAGGGTGAGACTAGCTGATAGTGGGTGAAATCTGCATCTTTCTCAAGGCCTTTGGGTTTTGTGGAGGCTCTGAAAAAAAGCCATGAAGTCATCCTCCACAGGTGGAACCCTTCCCTGCTAGAAACTGTTGACCTTTTACAGTAAATTAAGTCTCAACACAAATTTAGTGCTTCGTACATTTTAAGTTCCAGCCACCAAAGTAAGGTGCTGTCAGAACAGAGAGTAATTGCTGCTCTATTTTCACTAAGATATGGTAACTCACAGTTGATGAATAACATCTGACTTATATTCTGTCTGAAAAGCTTGTATATGTGCTTCTTTGTTTGTTTATTTTATTTCTCTCCCCAGACCAGCCACAAAAACCCTACTGCTCATCAGTGGAAAACCTTGCACTGACTGAAGGGGGAATTCCATGCACAACTGCCAAAAAAAAAAAAAAAAAAAAAAAAGAAGAAGCAGACCCTGTAGTGAGGGAGAAAAGGAGAAAAAAGGGTTTCTGTTTCTTCTCATCTGCTTCCATGCTTCCTTTTACTCAAGACTGTCAAATATTATCAATGTTAGAAACTCTGTGTGTCCCATTTTTGTTGCATTAATGCTGTTAATGCTGTAAGGCAGATTTGCATGGATTTTACAGTTTGGTTCAAACATGAAAAGAGCCTCTGCATGATGGACAAACTATTACTTAAAATCAAACTCCTGCTGGTCAATTCCCTGAACCAAGTGGTAGGTGGCACCCAGCTTTGCTACAGCCCCAGAAATTGATGGCTGGGCAGTCTCTCTACTGAACTACCAAACCTTATTAACTGTAAAATACTATGAAGCTGTAATTACAAAGAGTATAAGTAGCTGCAGTGGAGGGTAAAGGCCAAAGAAATTAAGAGTTCAAAGAAAAGAAGGAAAAGACTCAGTGAATCCTTGTGTGTGTGATGACTGAGAAGATTGATTCCCTCAATGGTCAGCTTTTGTTTGCGCAGAACTTGGTTGGGAAAATTTTGACCAATCTAAATGTATTTTAGATTTTGATTAATGTGTGATGGTCAACTTTTGGCAAATCAAATTACAGCTACAGATCTGTTAACTGTGGAGAAGCTCACAGCTCTCTACCTCTCCACCACATGTACCTATGATAGCTCAAAAAAAAAGGATTTCTTTACAAAATATTTGCTTTCACTTTGAGTGAAAGTTGGAAATGGCAGGTCTGTTTGGTCTGGCTGGGTGCCTGCTTGTCCCCACAGGTATGGCTTTTCCAAGTGGTGGTTGACAATATGCTGGGTTTGAATTAGCTGGAGCAGAAATCTGGGACCTGCAGGGACCTGAGGCTCTCCATCAAGAATTTGAGCTGTGTTAGCTCTTGCCACTTAGCTCTTTCCTGATTAGGAGGATGCATCTGTCCTCCCTTCACTGGTACCTGTTGGACAGGGGAAAGGCACATCCCTTGCCCTGCTTGTCCCTGTAATTTTCTCAGTAGGTTCTGGGCTCCCTGCACCAGCACAAGCTGTGCCACATATATCAGGGAATTCCTCCAACTCTAGAGTCATCAAAATTATATCTAAACATGGTGTCCTACAGTGTTCCTAACAGAAAACACCAGCTCACCTGAGCAGAAAGTCTGTTTGCAAATTTCTGGAGGTATTCAGAGGTGGCAGGAGTTGTGGTGGGTGGTTGAACATTCTTTCTCCGTAAGCTGGACCCAGTTTGGAAGATGGGATGTTGCTTTCTAGCAGACCATGCTCAAGAGAAGACCAGCTCTGTGCTTCTCCAGCAGTGTCTTCTGGTGGCCTCCTGTGCTATGTATCTTAAGGCTGCTGAAAAAAAATCTTGGAGGAAACAGCCCCAGGTGAATTGGAAGAAGGGTGAAAGTGAGGAAATGTGATATTTCCCAATCATGATGTTCTCAGCCCCTCCCATGTCTCCAGGATAAAGTTCATTTGCCATAAGATAAGGTAGGTTTTTTATCATGAAAGAATACTTCAGAAAAAATTTGGCTTTAATTTCAAAGCAAAGGGGAAATGTGAATTCAGATCAATCAGAAAGTCAGTGAAGGTGTTTTGTGTCAAAAGACATGTTCTTTTTTTGGCTGTAAACATTGTTACACTATTTACAATATAATACTGTTGTTTATACTTCTTTTGTCCATTAGAACAAATTTACTTTCAAGATGATTAAAAGCTTTCAATTTTAAAACATTCCATTTACCTGGTTGTCTAGTGATTGTGATTTCTTTGGGAATAAATTTTTGAGGTTAGGTGATTCTGCTGTGCCAGCTGGATGAAAGACCTTGCAGTAAATTGGTGTGGTATTAAATCAGATTGCTGCTGTTTCTGCCACTGAGCTGGGATTCTGCTCTAAGATGCTTGTAATTTCTGTATTTCCAAAGGCTTGGAAAAATACTCTCATGAAAAACTAAATGTAGTGGGTAATGAAGGCTAAAATTGTTTATACTAATCACATCAATTGGAAAATGATCTTCACTCAGCAACTCTTCTACCAGCAAATTAAGACAGCAAATGAGTACGGTGGTGTTGGGGATCGACTTTACTTTTCAGCGACTTCTACTGGGCTCTTGCTCTGTATTCTGCCTGAAAACAATGAGTGCAACTTCTCTTCCTCTGTGAGGGCTTTTCTTTTCACTTGTACAGTTTGTGTAACAAACCATTAGTATCTATATGTGGCAATTTGTTGCAGTTTATCGAGCAGAAGTCCAAGTTCGTGGTCTGTGCTGTGCGCTTCTTGAGAGTGACTGCAGACAACGCACATCTGCCTGCACCTCAGTGGTGCCTCTTCACATCATTAAACATAATTTTTGGATAACTTTCACTATCTTTAGATAAAAGTTTGAAAACCTGGAGGAACTTCTCGTGTACTTTTCTAAAGAGCAGGAAGGAAAAAAAAAATCACAGCACTTCCATGGGAAATACGAGCGGGCTTTTGCCAGTGTTTAATGAGCATCACACGCAGAGATGCTCAGCTGCGGCTGGGGCAGCCGGCTCGGCAGGGGACGTCGGCCGGATTGCCGGCAGCGGATTCGCGGGCCCTCTCCCTGCGCCCGGTCGCCAGCAGAGGCTGCTGCCAGCCCGCGCCTGGCGCCGGGAAGGGACGGGACTCACCGGCCACGCCCGGGCAGCGGCTCCGGCCGCGCCGTGCCCCCGGCCGGGAGATCTGGGATGGATGGATGGATGGATGGATGGATGGATGGATGGATGGATGGATGGATGGATGGATGGATGGGCGGTGGANCCCGGGCAGCGGCTCCGGCCGCGCCGTGCCCCCGGCCGGGAGATCTGGGATGGATGGATGGATGGATGGATGGGCGGGCTCACCCACGGGGTGAGCGCAAGAACTGAACCACGCAGTTCCAGAGGCGAATGTTTCCTGCTGTGAAAACACTCTCTTAACAAAGCCCAATGAAATGGGGCTTATAAAGGGAGCTGTTGACTTGGCGTTAAGAACTCAGGGCATTTTTCTCCTATGTACATTTTCAATCCATTCAGCCTTTGCTTTCTGCAGCAATGTTTGGTTTAAAGCAGTTTGTTTCATGCCAGTTTATTTCATGTGTTCAACCCTTCAGTAACCCAAGGGACTCAACATCAGATGTACATAAATCTCTCTAAAGAGCAGGGAGACTAGACAGAGAACTGACTTTTTGCAAGATCAAGACTGAAAGGCTACGAATTAGTGTGTTTCTGCTATGGGGCATTAAAAATATTGCTTATGTTAGCAGGGATCCCAATATTTTTTGTGATAATATGCTACTCTTTAAAAGAACCTGAGCATGATAGGTGTCAGTGACTATTTTCTATAGACGAACGAGAGCTCTGTTTATTTCCCCCCCCAAGAGTGCATGGAGTTTAATCAGCAAGATTTAGATCTTGGTCTTGTTCTCTCGGCATAATAGTAAATCATTCCTAAATCTTAAGATGTGCCACAAATTCTACTGACTTTCAGTGTAAACCTTCACATCCAAAAGCATTGATTTAAGTATAGGTCTCTTGCCTTTTGAGAACATCCCATCTGCTTAAATTGTGTTTACTGTATGGAAGAAGTCAGGATTTTCCTGGTGAATTATAGAAAAATGATAGCCTGACTTACTCTGTAAGTGACACCTGCTTAGGAATAATTTGTTAATTGCTACTTCGAGGCTGATTCTTGTGTTCATCAACTGAATAGGTTTAGTTAATATCACATACTAATTTACTGAATAGCTACTCAGTCTAATGCAGCACTAATAACATGTAATTACCTGCTGCGGTTACTCCAGTCTCCTTGCAGGGCTCAGCTCTGGGGAGAGAGAAACACGTGGGATAGAGGGGAGGTCATATTCTTCACTGGAATAAAGTCACATTATTCATTCATGTCAAGAGATTGCAGTTTGTAAATCTGCCACCCACTTAACTTGATTTTGAGAGCCTTTCTGTGAAGGAGCTCTGGTGAGGTACAGTCCTGCTTCCTGCAAAGAGGGCTACAGACTGCAGTGCTGGTGTTTGCATAACTGCTCTTCTGAAGCATGTAGCATCTTCATTTTAGTCCACTTGCAGTCCTAACAGCTGGCCCATGCTGAAAATGATAGAAATTCTTTTCCTAGTGCAACAAGGAGAGTTTAATACTATTTGTGAAGTAATTATACATATCTTCTTTCTATGCCTGGTTCGCACATGAAATATCCGACATTATAGCAGACTGTATATATATATATATATANTATATATATATATATATATATATATGCATTAATGTAGTTTTGGTAATGTTATTTACTTAAGATACACATAAAATTGTTAACTGTGAAGCTGGGCACATGAATGAAAATTGAAGATACTCTGTTGGATGTACACTGCTTTTACTGTTGTCAGCTGGAGCTGTAAGTACTCAGTCAGTGAGAAAAATTTGCTTCAGATGTATGTACTGCTTCTGCAGGCTGGATTTTGGTCTATGAAAGTCTTTATATAATTGTAGTCAGGTCTTTTATTGGTGAATATTTAGCTGCTTTGTGCAGTATTTTTTCACAGTGTGTGCTATACACACCAGTAACACACACACTGCATAGTGATATGGTTTAGTGCAGGACTTAAATTGTATTCCAGTAATGCACAGGAAAAAAATATCAGTCACTTATTACAGGAAATAGATTTGTTTACATTAAAAAGTATTTAGGCAAATGTATACCAACAAGTATGGTATGTGCAATACATACAGGGGAGTAACAATTGCAGTACTGGTGATTGATTGTGCACTTGCTTGTGGGTCTATGATGGTAATGAATTTGGCTACAACAAAGAAAACTGTGAGAGAAAACCTTTTGGTTTATGTTTCTTCCATTCTATACAAAAGATACTACTGGGAAACTGGAGAGGGACCCCTCCCCAAAAAGGGCAGCAGCCACAAAAGAGCAAGTGGGCATTTCATGTACAATATTGTGGGTATTAGCGTGAGTGGACACCATGTTGCAAAGAGAAGCTGACTTTAGTGAGACAGCTATTTACAGGGGTACTGCAGCTTTGGCTGTCTCTAAATCCAGGTGCACATAATGCATATGCACATGAGCTGGGTGATCTCACAAGTGAGTTTGGCTTTTTTTGTTTATCTGGGAAGGGCTGGGTTGTTGCTCACTCATCACTGTTGAGTGGGCTTGGGAGTACACTGCTGAGATTTGTCTAATCCGTCTTAGCAACTACATCTTTCTCTATTTGACATACTTTATCTTTTTTAAATGTTTAATTAAAAAAAAAAAATTTGTCTACCTTTGCCTGTTTTCACTGTCTGGACTTTGACTTCCTGACTCCCCACCACCTCCACTCCCTGTGCAAGGCTGGATGTTAACCGAGTACAGGCGTCACATCGCTGATGCATATCGAATCTGGAATGACAGTCAAATACTCTGCCCACTTGTGTCTGGGTGTTTCTTGGGTGTCTTGGATTTCTTAGGATTTAGGATTGAGTCCCCATGTCCAAAGCAGAAAGTCCCATTGCTTTTTTATTTCAGCTTACCAGTTTTCAGCCTCCTACTCTGCTGTGTTCAGGAATAACTGAAACTGGTTCTTACAGTCCTGAAATGCCTCTTCCTTAACATCTTCTACAGTGACAGCAACACTAATACACGAGTCTCTTGTCATGTCTGGTCCAGTTTACAGTAGGCAAGCCCTTGATGCTTGTATTTGCTAGCCAATAGATGTGGCAGTGTGCCAGACCTACTTCTATCATCTTAAACTAAGATGCCCTGAATATATCTTGATAGTATTACTTCAGTTGGTGCTAATGGTTTTTTGACCTCTTTGATCTGCTGTTTTTCTCAGCAATTTTGAATTGGGGTACAGCAGGTACAGCCTCTGACTTATTTTTTTCCTTTTATTTTGCTACGATGGCTCTTCTATTCTTTGCTAGTTTCTAAAGGTACAGGGCTTTTTTGCAGGTTGCTGGATTCAGTAGCTCTCCCAAAGCATAACCCCCCCAGCCCTGTATTTTAACTTTAACTTTTTC
Source organism: Urocynchramus pylzowi (assembly GCA_013397555.1). Classification (NCBI taxonomy): domain Eukaryota; kingdom Metazoa; phylum Chordata; class Aves; order Passeriformes; family Fringillidae; genus Urocynchramus; species Urocynchramus pylzowi. The sequence continues at coordinate 665,390 of VZRH01007516.1, forward strand.
TTTTTTTTTGCTTGTCTGTACCTTGTTTTCTAGGTGTTCTTGTCTTTGAAACTTAACCTATGTGTTCAGCCAGAGCACTGCATGACCCACAGTGACTGTTCATTCCCAGGGTATTAGATGAAGGAGTCGTGGTGTTGTATTGCATTCAAATCAGTGTCTCGCTCTGCCCCGTTGCCCAGCGGTGGGTGGTACTCCAGTGAGTCATCTGCTATAAATGCCAAATGATAGCATCTTTTGCTTCATGATGTTCTTGTTGGCAGCGTTGTGCATCACCAGCACTCGGTCACATTTTTCCTGTCTAATATTGCTGCTCATCACAGTTGTGATCGTGTTGCATCTGCCTCCACAGCCCAGCTGCAATCTAGCTAGCTGTTTAATCCAGGGGCACACTTGCAGATACAGCTGATAGTTTTGTGTAGTATTTGTAAGCAGGAGTATTTTCTTAAGTTATGTGTCCTATATTCTCCTCCTAGAGTGAATTTTTCTGTCCTCAATCACTGCCCATACAACTACATCAGCTACTCAGTCACCCCCTTCCCCAGGATTACAGTGGCATTAGTATATAAAGCAGTTCTGTTTCCCACAGTTGTCCATAGTTTGTATATTTTTTTTCTTTGAGCCTTTCCTGATGCTTTCCAGATCCTGCACACAGGAGCAGAGTGCCAGCAATCTCAGTCTCTGTTCTGCCTTCTAGATTCTTCAGATGTGTCTCTATGTACTTAATCTTCACTAGAACTTCTCATTGTTTTGATCCTCTCCCTGTGTAATTCAGCTGCCTGTGTTGTTTGCAGGTACTTACCCGGGGTTAAATTTGTTTTCTTCTATTGATAGTTCTACAGATGCTCTTGCCCTAAGTAATGTTTTTTATCTGTCTAAACTTGAAGTGGATGGCTGCATTCCTCATTCTCTAATGCAAGCATCTATTCCTTCTTCATGTCTTGTGGCATCAGGCTGAATTCTTTTTCTACAATCTCTTTTTATTTGAGATCACAGAACCCATTGTAACTGATTTTTTTTCCTCACAATATTTCCAGCATTTTAAACATAATCTTCTTATTGGCTTTTCACTATTCAGTGTTAAACTAGGGGAGTGATGGAACAATATAATAGAACTTTTAAAAATTGGTATGAATTCAGGTCCTTCTCCTAAGACTGTGGAATGTGTTTTATATGAAAATCTTAACTGTTTTTTTTTTTGTATTCTGAATCCCTTCGTGTTGCCAGTACTTTCTGTTTCTAAAATCTACGTGAGTCTTTGTTTTTAACTTTCTGGCTGTCCCACTAGTCTGGTTGCTGTCATGTTTTTGGCATGTTGCGTACTGATTATCGATGCTGGAGGATTCTGTTCTGAAAGTGAAACTTTTAAAAACTAAAAGCTAGCCTGCTACTTTTGTCAATACAAAATGCTACAGAATGCCTCTTTAACCTTCTGAACTTGTGTTAGTGAAGTGTTAGTGAAGTCAGTGGGCACCAAACTGTTCTTCATCTCCTGGCCTACAGCTGCAGAGAGGTACCCAACACACTGGCTACACCTGGATGGCCCAGTGCAGGGATGCTGCAGGGACTTAGGGCAGGGCAGTCCAGGTCTGCCTGACCCACAGTGAACCATGCTGATGCAGACCTGTGTGTGACAGAGCTACTCAGGTGCCACTGGAATACGTTTCCTGGCACTCTGAGTCCTGTGTGGGTAAATGTGATACAACACACACTAGTCTGCATTGGTCTCACAATAAGAGTTCAAGCAGGAGAGCAGTGCTTGAACCACCAGCTTGACCCCAGAGCCTCACAGGCTCCATGTAACACTGGGTACTGCTTTCCTCTGCTGGGAGAACAGTTAATCCACTGAATCTGGAAAACCACCCATAGATAATTGAGAGTTGAGAGTTCTGGTGTGTGCTGAAACCTAAGAACTCAGTTGAGAGCTTTGATGAATCAGGGCACTAACAATGGTTACCCAAGGTGCAGACCACAGGGGATCTGGAACCAGGATTCTTGGGACTTCAGTGGGAGCATGGAGGAAACAAAGAAATTAACCAGATTTTGAATCTGAATTACAGAAGCAGGTGTGGTAGTCCTGCAACTGTCTCACTCTAGCAGTTAGCTTGGGGACACCAAACTCTTCTTTCCTGCAAACTTGTGCTTCCTTAAATTTTTAATTTTTAAGCCTGTCTCATTCTTAATCTGTTCTAAACACAATACTTCATGGCCCATCATCTCTTGTTTTAATTTGTTCTGATACTGATGTTTTCTCTCCCCTGATGTCCCTTTGCTCATGTACCCTGTCAGTAGAGCAGAGAAAGTACCACATCTGCACCTTCTAATGTTAAAAGTTTGTGGTAGTGTTAAAATGTGGCAGCTGGCCTCACGCAGCCCCTCGCAGCCCATCAATGGAGAGGAGAACTGGAAGGGTAAAATAATAGGAAATAGGAAAAGAAATAGGAATTAATAGGAAATTAATAGGAAAAGAAAAGGCTGCACACACAAAGAAAGCAAACCAGGGAATTCAGTCACCACTTCCTATGAGCAGGCAGCTGTTCAGACATCTTCAGGAGAGCAGGGCCCCATAACCACACCATAATGGTGACTTGGGAAGAGAAACACCATCACTCAGTATGTTCCCCACCTTCCTTCTTCTTCTCCCAGCTTTATACACTGAGCATGGCTTCATTTGGGGTGGAATCTCTCCTGGGTCAGTTGGGATAAGCTGTCCTGGTTATGTCCCCTCCTAACTTCTTGTGCACCCCCAGCCCCCTCCTTGGTGGGGTGGTGTGAAGAGCAGAAAAAGTCTTGACTGTGTCAGTACTGTTCAACAGTAACTAAAATATCCCTGTATTATCAACACTTTTCCCAGAGCAAATCCAAAGCATAGCCTGATACCAGCTACAATGAACAAAATTAACTCTATCCCAGCCAAAACCAGTGGAAAGTTTATTTATGCTAAGATCTTTAAAACTGATAAGTAGTAGTAGTTGTTATTATTACAGAATTTTACTGTGAATCTCCTAAAATGTTTTAACCATTCCAAATTATTTTAAAACTTTTATTTATCCTGCCTTTGCCAAATCTTAAGACTCATTCTAGATTCAGAGCCAATAACATTATGACTGTTAGTCAGAACTTGATTGGATTGGGGATGTCTTCCATATTGGCCTACATTTCATCATGGCATCAAACTTGAAAGGTCTTTGCCCCTTTTCTGAGCATACTTTCAAACACATTCCTGCCAAAGGAAAACAAGCAATTGGCTAAAAACAAGTGATCATCATGACTTCTTTTTAAGGAGTCATTAGGTTAATTTTCCTTGAGGGACTTCCCTTTGGATTGTTCTGTAACTTATTTTTTTAATTAAAAAAAAAAAAAAAAAAGTAATGTTGGCTCAAAAGCTCCCTCACTGATTATGAAAGGGTTGGTATTGCACTTATAGTGAATTTAGGGGTTTTTGTTTTCTTTTGTTTAGTTTTAGTTGGTTGGTTTGGTTTTGTCTTTTTATGCACCAGAAGACAATCAGTATTTTTTCAAATTAAAGACAAATGAAGAAAATGTGAATATTCCCTTGTACTGAAGTAATATATTTCCGGGGAGAAACCAGGCCAGGAGTGGCTTTCAAACTTCTAAATCTGTTTTATGTGGTGTATAAGAGATTGCTGTCATCACCCAGATGCAGGAAATACCAGTGCTGGGCTTAAGGGGGACAAAGTAAACTCGACAATGGACTGAAAAGAAAAATAAACAACCGACCAACCATTTTTATGGCTTGTTTTTTCTCTTGTTTTAACAGTAACATTCACCTTCATTTACCAGAGTTCTGTGAAACATCTGTATCAAGCCTTAAACTTGCTTGACCTTAGTTTAGGTTCAAGGTTCAATATATTCCATGTGCATGGATGATTGTACAAATCCACAAGAGCTCTGTCTCTATGCAAACCTTTTTCCCTGTCCCAGATTTGGCCTCTTTCTCGCTAAATAAATCCAAGGACAACTTTCTCTCTCTGTCTTTCTTTCTCCAAAGATTGCTGCAGGGGTGCCCTTGGGGCTTGCAGGGTGTTACAGGGCTTAGGAATAGAGAGGGAAAGTTGCCTTAGAGGATGAGGTCAACCTACTGTAACAACTGCCCCGGATGGAATCTTTTATAATTTGAAGAATTGAATTTAAAGGCTTCATTTTGCTAAATCTCCCAAAACAAATGGTTCAGCATTTGTATAATTTTTAAATCTCTACTTCTTCTCTCATTTGTAAAATCAGAAAAGATCTCTAAATGGCTCTGAGCAAGTCTCTGAGGTGAACAATTGCTCTCCTCCTGCTGCCTAGCTATATTTCTTCCCAGGGTTTCTGTGGGTTACTTTAAAACTACTTAACAAATAGCTGCCTGTATAGGCAAAATTTGTTATTAAAATTTGCCTATTTGATATTAAAATTTGTCTTAAAGAAGAACTTGGTGGCAGCCAAACCATGAGGCTGGAAACAGAAATTAAGTTTTGAATTTGTTACAGTTCCCAGCATAAGCTAAATCGATATGATTATCATTTAAATCTATTTAAAAGTAACTTCTGTATGCAATAGCATACAAGCTCAATTGATATCTCCTGCACCCCCATTATCTGAACACAGATGTACTTTGGGGAAAGAAGGATGGGAAAACATTACTTGTTTTCAGTGTTTTCGATACTCTTTGTGCTGGATTGGCCCCATAGCATGAGGTGCCACACCTTGCTCGGGGTCCTGCATCATGGTGGTTTTCCACCTGAGGAAGGTCTGCACTACTCAGCTGGAGGGTTCTGGTGTCGTTAGCGAGGTCACCATGAGAGGGTGAAGCATTCCTTTCACATGGGATGGTGTAGGGTATTTCCTCTTGCTGATTCCAGCCAGGCCCATGGCCAGGTGGTGTCACTTGAATGAAGAGAGGAGATTGGAGCCAGCCTTCTGCTCCTGTGGCAGCAACACTCGATCCAGTAGTGAAAGAAGTGACCCTTCTTGAACAGCTTCTGAACCTGTGACTTTCTCCTTTATCAGTACTTTATGAACATGAATAGCACTCTTTAGACAGGCAGCCACATTATTCTAGCTCAGATGTCTGTGGCAACACTGGGTGTGGAAGTGTTGGTTTTTCTGACTGGCATCTGTGTGGTGCCAGGGTTAATCCTATGGTCTTCTTTCAAAGATAACAGTGAGAAATTGGCAATTCTAGCTCATGATTCCTCTCTTCCCAGTGGAGATGTCTGTATCAAGTGGATAGGGTTCATGTGCCTGTTTCTCTCCGTTGACTCTGGAGGAGTTCTGGAATGACTGACTGAGGTGGAGATGCTGAGGATGTGTAAAGCCAAGATTTGTGTGTGTCATACAAACCAGAAACCTCTCAGATGGGCGTGGTGGGCAGATTTCTATCTGGAAGGGACATATCCCCATCATCTAATTTTGTGTTTAGCTCCGCTAAGGACGTGGCTGATTAGCTCAAGAGCACTGTTGTGCTGATATTCCTTCCACGATGTGAGCTGGTTATCTCTGCTCAGCTCTGCACTGCCTGTGTAAACAGCCACATTCCCTCAGAGTCAGCTTTGGGTATTTTGTGTGGCACAGCATTAGCCCAGGCATAAATTTTTGAGGCCACAGTAGATTTTACATACCTGTAGGCACGTTATTAAGTTGAAGGTTTTGCTCTCCAGAGGGCAGGAGTTTTGTTGAAGAAGCACATAAGGGCACGGGTATTTGTTCTTATCCCCAAGTAGAAAATGCCTCCTTGCAGACTGGCAGGAGACAGCACTTCTCCATTAATGACTTTGATGTCATGAGATGCAGGCCTTATTTATCAACACACCTCTGGGAAACTATAGATCCCTCCTGCCCTTTCATTCCCCCAAAGTCAGTTCAATTTATCCTTTAAGTAAATGAACTTTCAAAAGAACTAGGGTTTATGGAAGAGGGTTCATGGAGCTGTGATAAAGCACTTCAGGCTGTAACTTACACTTGTTTCTGAGGCTTCACTTTTATTGCTTAAAAAAATTCTCATATGATCTCATTTTAGAATTGGGTACTTCAAAGGTTGTTCAATCCATGTTCCTTCGAGGCTGCCTATGCAGCCCTATAATTTTTTCCCGTGTTCTGTTCTTTTTTTTTTTCCCCTCCTTTCATCCTTATTAACTGGAAAACACCAAAGGGATTTTCACACACCAAAATGAGTAGTCTTGCAATATTGTAGCTGTGCTGCTTTAAAAGTTACTGTAAAATCAGTCCATGCTGGATGTGCGTTTGCAGGTTTGTGCTCTATTACTGAGTGCCTGAACTAGTCTTGCTAACCAGACTCTGCTATGGTAGATCTGCAGGCACAACTGTTCTGGTAAATCCTTCAAAAGGGATTTGATTTAAATTAGAAATAATTGTTTTACCAAAAGTGTTTTATCACACAATTACAGCCTTCCATCAAAAAGCACAAGCTATACAGGCTTTGTGAGAAGGATGAAGGCAAGAAAGGATCTTTCCTGGCAAATATGTAGTCTTGTTTTTGTTGCTTTCTCCTCCTTGCTTCCCAAATATGAAGTCATATTCAGTAGTGGAATGAACTTGACCTCTCTTGAAATGAGGTTGGACTGTTTGAGTCCCATGTTCTCTGGCTGGAAGTTTTGATGGCCTCACTAATGTTCACTCAACTCCTGCAAAATGGATTTCATTCTCAGTCACATCATGCGTGTGAACTGAAGAGCTAACCTGGAACTATAAAATTCCCTAAAAACAGCACTAAGTATGAAACCCAAAAAATTCCAGAATTTTCCTCTGAACTCTGTGACACAAACACCTTCTCCCAAATATTTTTTTCTGAAACTGTGGTTTCAGTTTCTTTTAACTTTTTTTTTTTTTTTTCAGTAGGAAAATATGAGAATAGGAATAAGATTGCCAGAGAAAGACATTAAGAAAGCAGCAAGTACTTTCTTAAAAAAATGAACTGCTTTCTTTTAGTTTTTTGTTAGAGTTAGGGACCAAAGTAACAGACATTTTTTTTTCTTTGTTCTGACACTTACTTGCCAAAGTGATTAATTTCAGTCCTTGTACCTAAGATTGAAATCTATAGAGAAAAATGTAGGGTCTACTTAAAGAGCTAAGCATTAGTGCTGGAAGCAAGATAATACTTTAATGTTTATGAATACTTCTCACAAACAATTGATTGAAATGAAATAAGCTTTCAATGTATTTATCTTTTATGTTCTTTTATGTTTGTTGGAGCTCAGGTAACACTCAGTGGAATTTTTTCAGGTTAACTTCAAGTAGAAGATGCAGCCTGTATCTCCACATATGTTTTTTGTTATTTGTGAAGTGATACCAGAAACCCTTGTATTTTAGATTGGTTAGTTAGCCCAGATGTTCTTACATGAGTAGAGATATTTTGCTGCTTCTTTTTTTACCATTGTATACATAAAGGAGATAACTTTTTAGGTCCGCCAAGGAAACACGAGATGTATTAGTGTAGTATCAAAGTGCCTTGAAGATGGACCTTGTTTTTTTCAACCACTGTAACAACAAGAAGTTCATAATGCAGTGTGTACTACAGGCAAATGCATGCTATGATGTAATACAAAACTGTAGAAAATAAACTGTTATATATATGTAAGTGCAAAATGAAGGCTCCAGGATCAGAGGCTTCTTTGTTTCAGACCAAGGCAGTGCTTGAAAAAGGAGAACATGAGGGAGTAGGAGGCAAGTATAGCTTACAAGTCTGCTAGAGGAGATGGATGGTAGTGCTTGGAAGGAGATTAATGAAAATCCTGTTTGTTCTTGATGCTCCCCAAACATTTTTTTTATTTTCCAGAATTATGCGAAGAACTGTATTATTTGGATGATCCAACCAAAATGTGTGTTAAACATTTTTTTTGCCTGTTTTGACACATGAGAAGATAATAGCACCTGTTTATAATTGCCACTTAACGTCCTAAAAGAAATTCTAGCAGCATTAATATTCAAAATCTATTTGTGGCATTGATAAATGCAAAAGCATTAGTCAGTATCTGAAGCTGTCTTTCGCTCTCTCTGCGAAGAAAACTTAGCCTTATCTATAAAAATATTGGATACAATGTCACACAAGATTATGACAACCAGAGTATATAGTCTTAATGGCCTTCATATCACTAGCAAATACTTGGAATGGAGTATGCTGCAGTAGTATGGCTTTCTGAGAAAACTCCTGACTCCTCAGGTGACTGATTGGAGGCAGATGCTATACTGAGAGGATCTGTCAAGTGCTTAGGATCAAAGTGTTTTTCAAAAAGTGCACTGCCTTTCCCGATACTGAAGCCTGCACTTGTAATCCCTTTATTGAAGGCAGTCATTGATGTTACTACCCTATGAAATCTGCATTTGCTGGGATCCTGCCACCTCAATTTTGCCTTTATTTTCTGATTATGTTGCCTCTGCAGCATAGGTACTGTGAAGTGTACCTTCAGATCTGGGCAGCTGGTAGAAGACATCCATAGCATGTTTGCTTTACAGGCACATAGATGGCAGTAGGCTTAGTAATTCTGTGTGCTCTTTGGTTTTGTTTTTTTTTTTTGGGTAGTGGATTATAGTATCTATATTACTAGGGAATGTGAATGCTTACATTTGGATTACTTTCAAAATAAGGCTATGTTTTTCACTGTCCTGGTACAAATCTCAGTGATTTTCTGTTCTTGCAAGGAAGGGAAAAGGAATTATGTATTCATATACTTGCTACACCTTCAAAACAGCTTATATATTAAATTCTCTTTTTAGAAACTGAGGCAATTATATGTTGAAATAGCTTTTTAAGTTTTTTTAAAATTCTATTTTAAGTTCTCATACAAAGTATTCGTTAGTCATAACTCTCTGCACCCTAGTTCAAAATGAGATAAATTATATTAATTAAAAATGCAAAAAGCCAGATCAGTCTATGCAGTCCATTCCCAAAATAATGATCTTGTAGTTAATCAGTACATTGTAACTATAAATATATATGTATTTATTTCCTGACTTTGCCACCAACTTTTCATGACTTGGGATAGATCATGTAAGCTACAATCTTCTAGGTGGAACTACAGATAAAATATATTTAAAACTCCTTGCAGTTAATTGTGGTTGTAAGCATCTTTCAGCTCTGTTAAAAAGAATTAAAATCAGTCTTTAAAAGTATGTTCTTTAGTCTCTTGTCTATAATTTTGGCATAGTATTACATCTTCGTGTTAGAGAGACTACTGAGAGAAGAATGAAACAAATAATGTGTATGTGTCTGACTTTTCCTTATTTGCTTACTTTCAAAGATAAATATTCCCTAAAGGAATAAAATTGGAAGAGGGTGTGTGCAGCAGGAATTGAAAATGAAGCCTTTAAAAGTATTTCTGATTGGACACATAAAAACTGGAGGCGCTCAGTATCACTGCTTGCTCTTGAAAACCTTAGCCAAGATTTTTTCATTTTTCCCAGAAGAGCTATGGCCAGGATGGCTGAGGCTTGAAAGCTGTGTATTTACATAAGCACAAGTTACAAATCTGTGGTTTTTGGAGATGTTTGAATTTCACCGCTTTACACTTGCAGTACGTTATAAGTTGCTGTGAGTAGTTCACAGGTTGTCAATGTACAGCCTACAGAGAATTACCCCTCACGTTGCCTCCTTCTTGTTAGGAAAAGTAGTAATTTTTTCATATGTGCCAGTTTTTAAGATTCTTGGTCATAGTTATGGATTGGTCACTGCCAGAAATTTGTGGCTAGTTACTGATTAGGAGTTGCTTTGTTTTGACATGCTGCCTCCTTCACTGAGGCAATAATCCATGGACCAGAAAGGCTGATTCTTTTAAAAGTGATACAGATGGAAAGGGTTCTGGAGACTTACATTGCTGAGGGGTACTTGCATCCCTATAGGAGGAAAGGGAAAGTCCCTCTGCACACTCTCACCTACCCCACAGACTTGCATGTCTGTGCACACAGACAAGCACAGTCACTCCTGGGGTGCAGAACTCTCTCTCTGTTCTCTGGGGGTGTCTCCCATAGTTTGCATGGACATTTGCCAATGATGGGTGCTGATTCAGCTGATTCTGGAAGGCAGACTCATCCCCATGCCCAAACACTAGTAGCAGTTCGCTTTGCAGTTGCTGCATTAGTTGAGGACAGGGTGGCAGCCCATGTCAGATGTCCCCTTGTTGTCAAGTGGCACTGGAGCAATAGCTGCATTTATGTCCCTTCTGAATCCAAAATCTCTCATTCCTTGAGGTAGGGCTAGAGGTCTGACTAGGCAGAAGTGCACAGGCTGTGTGTAACCTGTCTGGGTTTGTTACAGAGCCATGGGGTGCTCCCAAGGGACCAGCAGCTGAGCAGCATCCCCACAAGTGCCTTGGGCTGTGCTCCTGCTCTCCGGTGGAGACCACCAGAAAAGCTGTGTCAGGCACCACGGGGGTCTCCCTGGGGGCTCATTAGGGTGTCAGGATAGGATCCATCCCACTCCCCCAGCCAGGGAGCAAGGCAGCCAGAGCAGCCCCAGCCACGGGTGTTGTCATGTTTCTGCCTATCCCAGAGCTCCTCTGAGATGCTGATGTTTGAGCTCCTCTTCTAGGTATGGAGAAGTAGAAAGACTTGTTTGTCTCACATGCAGCAAATGTATTTGCTGGGCATTGTTAGTGCTGGGGACTGGAAAAGCACCTCCAACCCTCAGGAGTACTTCTGGAGCATTCTTGCCCGAGGGGAGGGATCACCACTTTTGTGCTCAAAGAAAGCATATATTTGCAGAAAAGCCTTTGAAGACCTGTGTTGGCTTCCCATCAAAGTTAGCCCCTCTCCTGGGTCCAGACCTTTAATGGTTGAGAAGCTTGACCCAAGGGTTGTGGACACATCCAGGGCAGAGCAGGCAGCCAGAGCCTGGCTGGGGGGTCTGCAGGAGGGCGGGGGGAGCAGCACAAAATGGTCTGGGCTTTTTGTTTTGTTTTGGATGACTGCCAGGCAGTTTTTGGGCCATTCTGTTCCCTTCCCAAGTCAGATACCTCAATTGCTGGGCCAGATGGTCCTCAGCCTTCTCTCTGGCGCTGGCTGGAAGGAGGTGCTGTCAGGGACTCTGCCACCAGCCTGTGTCATGGGAGGGGAAGAGGGGCTTCTCTGCTGAGCCTGCCAGCCCAGGGCATTGCTTGCTGCTCCTGGTGTTTTTGGTGTTGGGCCTTGGTAGTGTCTGATTTCAGAGCCCTGGGAGCAGCTGTGCCTGCAGCATGGCACTGTTTGTTGGTGATACCTGCATGGGACAATGTCCTGTGGCTGCTGATGGCACTTCAGGTACTCCAGAAGACAGTCTAAAATACCTGCCTTGCCTCCCCAGAAAAGCTTGCATTAACTATTGTGACTTATTCTTCTAGTTCATAGTTTTAACTCATTTAATAAGCTGGAAGACTCCAGTCTCACAAACAACTTCCATAAAGAGGTGGTTATAAGGTGTAAGTGGGCCACAACTTATGGGGACAACCTTTCTAGCAGGGGCTGTTGCAATAGGACAAGGGTTAATGGTTTTAAACTGAAGAAGGATCAATCTAGAGTAGGTATAAGGAAGAATTTTTTTATAATGAGGATGATTAAATACTGGAACAGGTTGCCCAGAGAGGTGGTGGATGCCCCATCCCTGGAAATAGTCAAGGTCAGGTTGGAGGGCTCTGCTCTAGTAGGAGATGTCCCTACTTTATTGCAGGGGGTTGGACTAGATAACCTTTAGATGTACTTTTTGACTCAAAATATTATATTATTCTATGAAAATATAAACTCTTGTTTTAATGTCTGCAGCTTCTTTGAGTGTATTTTTCTTCCTGGGTTATTAGTTCAAGCAAATACTTGCTTACTGCTTTATTTGTGTGCTGCCCTTTCAAAGTCTAGATACACTGTGCTGTATTCAATGCAATGGATGATTTGAAAGCAACTTTTTAACCCAGTCTCAGAACTCAGACCCTCTGATTTCTATGAAGGTATTTTAACAGCAAGATTATTCCATCTTTGATTTCCTAAAGACATATGGATAAGCCTAAATCCAAATAAAACTTACCGAAAACAGGTTGTTACACTGCTGTTAGTAAAACTAAGTATGACTGGTGAGAGACGTGTCTGAAGATGAAGTGTGTGTATTTGGGGATGATGAGCAGCTTCACATGTACAGTGTTTAAAGTGTTGCAAATCAGCCTGCCCTTGATTTGTCAGGGCTGAAAAGAACAGTTTTCAGTTTTTAGTGTCTAAAACTCTCTAGTGCTGAGTACTGCCTGAGGGGACCTGTGGGCTGCTAGTGTTCTCAGCAGAGATTTGTTACCCCAGAGGATTTTATCTTATACCTAGGAGCACTGAACACTGAAGGTTTGATTCAGAATTTTTTTTTTTTGGTCATTTTGTAGAGAGAGAAGTTTCCCAACTAAAAAAATTCTTTTAAAATGGCAATTAAAAATTGGTGAAAGTTAATAATTAATGGCTTGTAGCTGCTTTATTAATAGCCTCATTTTTCTATCTAATGAAAATCTTAACATGTCTTGTATGTTAACTATAAAGCAAAAAAAAAAAAATAAAAAGTGAGATTGGTCCTAGTTTAAAATTATTTTAAACATAAAAAATTGCAGAGTTTTATTCATAAAATGTTAANAAAAAAAAAAAAAAGTGAGATTGGTCCTAGTTTAAAATTATTTTAAACATAAAAAATTGCAGAGTTTTATTCATAAAATGTTAAAGTTTGTTTGCAGAGTTCTGGTGTAGGCATTATTTTATATAATAAAATATGGAAGGAAAATTTGGGCTGGCAGAATTTTCAAAGCTTGTGTTAAAGCCCCTAACTGCTTCTGGTATGAAAGTCAGCTAAGCAGCCTTGTGTTGTTGTTTCCCCCAGGATATCTTTTATGCTTTTTTTTTTTTTTTTTTTTTTTTTTTCCCTTTGGAAACCCAAGNTTTTCCCCCCAGTTATTTTTTTTTCTTTTTTTTTTTTTTTTTTTTTTTCCTTCCCTTTGGAAATCCAAGTGTTTATTTGCATGCAAGTTAGGTGAATTCTTTTATCTATTTGTGTATTGTAAACCAAAGCAATTAGCATACTGCAGTTACAGTACACTTAAAAACCAAAACAACCCTACAAAAACCTTCAGTCAATATTATTCCTGGAAGGAAAACTCTTAATTAAATTATATGCAAACTACAACAATAGGCAAAGTTGTTTGGTGTTTAATAATAACTCTTTGGGTCAGGGGGAAGAGTGAAAAAGTAAGTGTAGCAGAGAGCTTTGCATGCCATTAACCTAAGGATAGAAATGAGGTCAGCCTTTGAAGGGACAGACAACACACTTATCTGCCAGCATTGGAAAGTCCCAAAAGATTAGGTTATTTGCCAGATGTTACTGGGAGTTCATCATTGACACCCTTTGCTTCATGGGCTTCATCTCTCGCCGCAGGTGCAGTTGCCTTTTCTGCCCTTTGCAGGCTTCCTGGAGATCTTCTCCAGTGCATAATGCTTGTTTTTTTTCCTTGAAGTAGGTTTTTTTTTTTGTTGTTGTTTCATAGCAATAGGCATGGTGAACCATCTTAACTTGTGAAGCTGATCTGAAGACTCATTGTTTTTCTTTCATACACCCACGACAATCCTCTTGGCATAGGAACCATGGACATGAAGCACAGTGACTGCCACAGCTCCAGGAATGGGGCTGTGTTTGTGAAGGGATACAGACTACTCACCTCACTTGAAATTGGTAACCTTTTAAAGATGAATGAAAATTGGGGCAGACTTTTTCATAGGCTAAGAATTTTCTGTTGTTTTTATCCCTTTGCCTGAAAAATAACTGTAAATGCAATTCTAAGCAGACTATTCTTATATTATTAGCAACTTTGTAATTAATCAAATATCACACTGAAGTGTATTTAAGTGTGTAATCCACTAAAAATTGGTAGTGAGGGAGAGTGGGTGCTATCAGATCCATGTTAGTAATGACTGTATGAACCTGGAATGGCGTTCTCTGCATGTATCTACTCCTTTAAATCTTTCAAGAGTTTGGTAGTAAATATTGATTTCAGCTAATGGTGGTTTTAACTTCTTTGTGCACATGCTTTGCCCCAAGGGACTCTGTCATGTACAGGGAGAAGCCAAGACTTGCTCATAAAGAACAGAGCAAATATGTTTTTCCTTTAAAATGCTGGATATTGGTGGTGGTTTCTCGAAGCAAGATTCCTGTCACTTGTGTTACTGCAGTTGTTTTGCAGTTCTGCCATCTTCCTTTGAGCAGAACAATTTGTGAGATGGACAGTGACCTAAATAAGGACTGTATTGTTACCATGTACATCTGGTACATTATATTATATACTGTGTTATCACAATGCATCTGGTAAAAGAAGCCTCAGTCTTAAACCTTTTAAAATAGTGCAGAGTCCTTTTGTAGCACACCATTTAAAGCATTTGACACTTTCAATGTTGCTCTAACATAGCCCATCCTTCCCTCCCTTTCCTCCCTCTATTCCCTTTCCTCTCTCTATTCCCTTTCCTCTCTCTATTCCCTTTCCTCCTTTTCCTCCCTTTCCTCTTTCTTCCCTTTCCTCCCTTTCTTCCCATTTCCTCCCTTCCTTTTTCTCCCTTCTGTCACTTCTTTCCCTACCTTCCTTTCTTTCTTCTGCTTTTCCCCATTTCCCTCCTGCTTTTCCTCCTCTTTCCCTCCCCTGTTTTTCTTCCATCCTCCCTTTCTTCCTTCCCTCCTTTTCAAGACCCTCATGTCTAACTCAGTCTTCTGACACGAGCACTTCAGTTGAATGTCTGATGATACAGGACAATGACAGTATTTGCTCATGTTGAGATAAACTTGACATTGAGATGCTGTTTTGACTATCCATGGACATCTGGTGTTCTCCCTAACATTTGTCAAGTGCACAGACCCACATACTGGTTTTACTTCAGTAGGTCTGAATTAGCTGTTGAATTTCCAGCACTGGAAAGCAGAAAAATTGCATGTAAGGGAAACAGAGAAGTACTTCAGGTATTGTTTCTCTCTCTTGGTGTGTGAAATGCTGTTTTTGAACAGAGCAGTTTCCTTACCTTGGTACAGCTTGTGCTGCTGCTTGTTCTGTTAAGCAAACCTCTGTTCTGTCAGCGAGGTTCCAGTCTGGTCTCTCATGTGGTTTCAGACTTGTAACTAGGGACAGCAGGTATTAGGGTTTTTCTGCAAATGCCATCAGTGGGGGACAGTTGCAGAACTACAAGCCTGGGCCATTTCCAGGTTAGGCTGGCCCTGTTTGGCCAATCACAGAGTGCAAAATAACCACACTATTCCTCAAAGTGTTTTTCCAGAGTTGAAGTAATAGCCATCTTACCCTATAAAGATCTTATTTCTTCTATAGAATATTTCTGTGCTGAGATAACTTTCATGAACTGTTTTCAAAAGGGCTAGGTATTTTTCTTTTTGGTGTTTTCATTTTAAAGTCTCTTTTCACCTCTGTTCTTCTATTTCCATTTTTGTATTCTGTGGCCTGTGCTTAGTAATTTCATGGCCATTTCTGTAAAACAGCAAATCCATTTGCATTATAACAAGTGAATCCGTGATGGTTTTCCTATCCTGAAATGGGGAGTCCAAGAAATGTAATTATTTAGACTCGTGCATTTCCACTAGACTTGAGAGACTGATCATCCAGTGCAGAGGACAGATTGTGCCCTCTACCAAATACTTGCATGGGTGATAACACAGTGTTGGCCTCTCATGCTGCTGCTACGTGGGAAGGCAGTAGGTCATCTGCTTTCTATTTTGAGTTTCTTTTTCAGAGGTATCCTTTTACTCCCCTCCTCTTCCTCAGCCCAGTCCTCAGTGGTTTGCAGTCCTTCCAATGTATTTCTTTTTTTCATTTCCACTGGCATCTTCTTGCCCCCAGTCCCCTTGTGGTTCTTTCTCCCTGTATTTCCCCTGCTCCTTAATTCCAGAGCTGTCCAACTTTAATTCATGTTCCATTTTGAAATATCCTGTATTTGCCCCATATTCTTTTAGTTATCCCCAGTTATGCTCTTTCTTTAGAAGAAAGCAGCTTTGCATAAGCAGAAGAAAGTCAGGAAGCAGCTATTTGGCTTTCTTTGATAACAGAAACAGTGGGTTTTAGTGGGCAAATGCTGAGTTAGGGGATCAAAAACATTTCTCCCTTGGCTGATTTGAAGGTGAATGGATGTACCTGTAAGAGAGAGAAGGGACAAAACCTTAGGAATGCTGGGGAGTCTTCCCAGCACTGGATTTTGTTCGGGCAGACAATAAGTAAACCATGTGGCCATTTAAAAAGAACTAGGGTGTTCAGAAGCATGAAAAAAGAATCTTTTTGATACTCCTTTTGCAAATGATACTGAAGTGTGCCAGTGGCTAGTGACTTCACAGATGCCAGCCACGGGGAAAAGACCGAAGGAAGGCTGCTTGTTGTTGAGGCAATTCACACATCAACTGCTTTTTGAGAGCACTCGGCCCTGCCTGAAGATTTATGGGCCTCTCTTCTTTTAAAATAAATGAGTAAAGGACCAAGCTGAGTGTTTTTCCACACATAAATGTCATAAATGCAATCCCAAAAACTTCACTGAAGTACCAGCAAGGGCTCAAGCCCCAGCTCAAATGTGCATCGTATTAAAGTCCTTCTTGGGAACTCCAGACACAAATTGCTTTCCAACATCCAGAACCATTTGGAAATGCTTTAATCCTGAAACCAGGGGGTTTCTAATGGAAACGCTGACAGACCCTTCGTTGTAGCAGCTGAAGCAGGCAGGGCTGTGATAATGAGCCTGTATGCCTGCATGTGGAAAGCGTGATGCGAGCTCTGAAAACAAGCACTTCCACTGAAAAGCCCATGCTGAGAAAAAACACTGTGCCCCAATCCAGCACAATGCTGCTTCAAATTGGCTTTGCTCAAGCAAGTATGTTTGGGGAACAACCGTGGGCATTAGCCCTGCGTGTATTACACTTTCAAAACCAACAAGTCTTAAAAGCATTGCTAATAACTCTCTAATTATCTATAAATAGCACGGTATTGAATAGCCATGACTAGCAGTTCAAACTGCTGCATACACTGATGGGGTTCTTTGCTATTCACAAGTGCAGTGTAACCATGTCTCCTCTCACTTTTTAAACACTGTGCCCGTGACCCTAAAAAAATAGGTGATGCTTCATTTATTGCTCATGTCTCTGCATACCGCTGCTAAGGCTGGAGACCGTGTGCTTTGTACCTGTCTTTGGAAATCTCAGTGACCTTGGTCACACCAGGCTGAAGAAACCTGTCTTGCAAGCATGAACACAGGTGATTAATTTCAACAAACAGGTTGCTTATGAGAGTGTAATTACTCACTTGTGCAAATGGCAGGATGGGTGCACTGACCTGCATTAGACACATTGTAGTATACACCTCCCCATAGGTTCTTTTTCCTCTGTTAATCAGAGGCCTGAAAACCCTGCAACATTTAGACAGCTTGAGGTTGAAGGCTGAAATGTCACTTTTAAAAGAGGGTTAAAAAGGTCACACAGCTGCAAATAATAATAGCCCAATGAAAATCAGATTCTTACTGCAGCCCACTTCAAGAATAACATTGAAACAGGAAACAAGCCTGCTTGATGTTTTTACCAGTATGGCAGTAAGATTACTGCTGAGTTTAAAAAGGGGGAGAGAGAGACAGAAAGGAGCATGCTTTCTTGGTCTTAGATGTAAGAACAGTTTTTCTGGTTCAGAAAAGATGATCCTGGAAAATCTCCTTGAGGAGCCTGAGGGCATGGGGTACTTCCCTCTGGATGCGCTGAGAAGATATGCAGTTTGTTGCTGTGTTTTGAGAGTGGTTTTGTTTCTTCTGTTTGCTTTTTTTTTCTTTGTTGTGTTCTTTCATTCCTCACTGTGGGCTTCAGTTTTATTAATTATAATAAAAACTTTTTAGAAGACTCTTATTCAAAAATCAAGGAGTAGGAAAAAATCTTGGCTTGCTGCAGAACTCACTTGTTTCTCTGCCACGTGACATAGGTTGGAGAAGCCTTTCTCTTGTATTTTTATTTATTTCTTTTTATAATTAGAATACCTTAACTTCTCTTGAGCAAAGTGATATTTCAGGAGAATGGCAGGCTACAACAGCATAGCAGATCTCCTCACTTACACGTTCTGCCAATAAGGCTCTTTACGTGGTCACAATAGGGCAATAAATGCTGACAGATGTTGTTAACATGTCTATTAAAATTCAGCCCCCTTTTCTGCTGGATTATACACTCATGGCTATTGTTAATAATATCAGAACTATTGCTGACATATCAATAATAGTGTTTGCTTTTATTTATAATCCTTGATTGCTTCTTCAAAAAAGCCACATAGACTGGAGCAATTTTTTAACTTTACACTCATCATAGATTTGTCTGATATTCTTCATGTGCATTAGCTTCAGTGGTTATTAGTAGTACTACAAGAGTTGCACGAGTGTAACTGAAATTTTTAGGATCCCAAAGGCTAATAAGCACCTTAATTTAGATGGAAAGGCTGCTGTGATGCATTTTTATTAGGTGAAGTGGAAATGCTGCCATTGGTTGTGTTATTTCCTTCCTTCACCTGCACACAGCGTGGAAAAAGAAGATGTGGATTGTGTGGCCCAGCAGCACACGTGAGACACGTGAAGAGGAGCGTGTGCCAGAGGCTGTGTGCAGATGTCTGAGCTGAGGGATGGGCAATGTGTGCCTGCATCCTGAGAAGGATGCCATGCAAGCTGTGTTTGCACACCCAGAAGACCTCTGCTGCTGAGAGCCCCCATCCTGCTGCAAACATGGGGTGAGACCCGGTGGTGCTGGTGCAGCAGCAGCTTTTGCAGAGTTCACTGGGATTGAGGCATGCAGGAGGTTCAACTCACAGCCCAGACTTCCAGCTGCTTGTTTCTGGTCAACATTCAAGCACAATGCTGGAATTATTGCCATATGATAACCAAGCACCAGACACTTGCAAAAAGTGTAGGCAGCAGGCGGGTTCTTCCTCTCATTTACTGTTGTAAGAGAGTCAATGGTCACCACAGTCTCAACTGCAGTGATTGCATCACTTGTAAACACCAATTCTGCAATTTGTCTTGAGGGCACTGCACCACCTGGTAACACGTTATATAGGTCAAGTTCTGCTGGACAGAACCTTGGAATGCAGGTGATACAGCCATTCTGGATTATTGCTTGTTTTATGTTTAGTGTCTGCAGAGGATGATTCTCATGGAAATAAGCAATTGCTTGTACATTTGGGGAAAACAATTTATGTTAAATCTGATGCCTTTTCCAGGTACTCAGAGTAAACAACAAATCCATGTTTTCTTATAGTCGGTTTCCTGGAGTGATCCCTGCCCTCAGGATTCTAGTCCTCATTTAGAAAATTAGTTTGGTGCTTGGTCCATGCTTATTTACTAGATAACCTTGAGAATAATTTAATTGTTATAAGAGCATGCACTGATGGATTCAGGGACTAAAGGTCAAACTCAGGGTGGGGAGGGAATTCTTAGACTTGCAATACTCAATAAGAAATCAAACTCCAAATAATTCCTGGTAATGTTTTGAAATTCACTTGGACACTTGGGACCAGAATTGTAACTATCTTGTTTTCTTTAACTGAGTCTCATCTGTTGTTTTGCTATTGAAAATGCTGTTGTCACTGTCCCCTGAGGAGGGGAAAAAGGGGTAACAGAAATCTTTGGCAGTGCTTCAGTTGCAGGAGCAATTGAGATATTAAATAAAGCCTTTCATTATCCATGAGTTATTTCTTTTTTTTCTTTTTCTTTCTGTGTAAAGGAAAAAGTTGTCTTTAGGAAAGACAACATGCCTGGGGTCACATCCCATAAATAGAGGTGGATTTAAAAATCTAACTTAGCTGGAGGTTTTGGTTTTGTTTTTTTTGCAGGGGTTTGTTTTTCTAGTCAGTTATCTCTCTGCTGCTTGTTTCTTTCAGACAGGATAGTGTAATTCAGAGTATTTTTATGGCTTCATCTCTGAAGAGCTTGTCTATGCACAGTCTGGAACTGAAATAACTGAAATTAGGAGTAATTTAACACCTTTAGTTATTTTAGTATGCGAATATACTCTTTCATTTCTGATTATGAGTATCCTATTTCAGTTTAACATAGCTGTAAGTTAAATCAAAACAGGATATGAATAATCTTAAAGCAGTAAATTAGGTACAATTTTAGTTATTTCAGTTCTAGCCTTGTGTGGATACATAAGTTATGCCTGAGTTAGGGTCTTTTTTGACACTGTATTGTATTTATTATCATTTGTCTCAGGCCAGATGTTGGTAGAGATGCCCATATCAGGAATATCAGTTGATGCTTATTAGCAACTTTTGAGAGTAGTCTTCTTGTGGAGGTTGAAGGGCAAATGAAAGTAGAAATCCTTCACTTCTAGATTCTGCATCTAGGAGTCAGTGGAGTCAGACAGAGTGGAATTTTTTATGTCACAATTAGGAAAATATACTGTCAGGCTAATGTTGTCCACCAGAATGACGTTTAATTAAAAAGAAAATGTTATCATCCAGTGAAAATAATTGCTGCAAGTACAGGTCTGGCTGATGTACAGGTTAATGGTGAATTACACTATCAACTCTAAGCATGCTAAAGATACTCCTGATGATAGGAAAAATGAACTGTAGCTTGAAAAAAAATCAGTGGGTTTGAGCAATTTTACCACCTGTCCCTCTGATATTTGTAGTTATGAAATCAAATTTTGCTTCTCCACCAAGATATTTCTCTTTGGTTCATGAAAAAATTACCCGAACACCACAAAGATATTTTTCTAAAAGAAGCTGTGATGAGGCTGAGTTTTGAGGGATTTCAGGGAATGCCTAAACATAAGTCATCTGCTTTAAGATGGGTTAGCCACTACATTCTAGCTGGTAAAAACAGTTGTTCCAACAGGCTGAAAACATTTCCGAAATAAATGACTTACTTATTTTACTCCCTAAAATTTTTTTTTTTTTTTTTTTTCCTCAGGGACACTGCCCTAGTATTGACCCAAATTCAGGTGCATAACTGCTTTCTGAGGGTGAATGTTTCATCCTTTGCCTTTATTTAAGACTTGGGAGCTTTCCCCCAGGGTTTAGTTCAGGTTACAGGACTGGAACTGCTAAGTGGAAGTGCAGTTTTAGACAAAACTTCACTGCTGAAGCTCCTGAGGCTCTAGTTGACCTTTTAAAGGATGGGGATGCACAGTTACCTTGTGTGCATGGAGAGCATGTATGTATTGTATTTAAGTTATTAATATCAGACAGTATGGATGCAGAACTTCAAAAAGTGGGCTCTTTCTCAGAAGTAACCTAGATGTCTGGTTTTAATGTTGTTCAGCAGGAACTGAAGGAGGAAAGGTAAAAACCTTTAATTCAAGATATTTCTGAGAAGACACGGTCTTATCTAATAACAACACTGAACATGTGCTATTTCCTGAGGCAGATTTATGCTGTGAAAGCTGAACTTTATTTCTTTCTTAAAAGTAAATTGGTGCCCAGGAAGGAGCAATAAGAACTTAGACTGTGGAGAGCCTGCTGAATATTAGCAAAATTAGTACTCTGAGTATGAAAACTTTGTTCTGATCTGTTTGTGGAGTTTGAAATAAAAGCACAAACTGCCATTTCTGTATGTTGCATGCATGTGTGAAGTTTAGAACGTATATATTCATAGGTTCCCTTTCTTTCCCCCTTCCCCTTTTAACATGTAGATTTATGAGGAATCAAAGATGAACTTGGAGCAGGAGAGGCCTTTTGTCTGCAGTGCCCCAGGCTGCTCACAGGTGAGTGGAGTCAGCGGTGATATTAATTGAGTCCTCAGCACTAGCTCTGGCTTGTATAATGCCTCCTGATATATTAACACATGTCTAATAATAATATGTGTGTCAGGGGTTTTTTGTGTGTTTTTTTTTTTTTTTAAGACCTGCTTCCCCTCAATTCTCTCCTTCCCCACAAGACACTATGACAAAATATTTCAAGCAGATACAGCAGCCAGTCAAAAGTGAGTTGGTACAAGTGCTCCTCAAGCTGCTTCTGTGCCTTTTCTCATCCCAAAGTGTTTCAGGACACGAATTGCAGATTCCTTTAGGGACTATCAAGAGAGGACACACTAGGCAGGACACATTTAGCTGTCTTCTGCTGAGATGTATGATGGAATATATTATGTTGCTATTGGGAGACCCTAACCCTCCTGCATTTTTTTTTCCTGTTTTAAATACTTAAATACGATGATATCTTATTAGCTGATTTTTTTTTTTTTGTATTTATTTATTTTAGTCTTAAAGACATCTTCCTACTAAATATTTTCTGTAGAAAATGCAGCCTGTAGATAAATTTTGCCCCAGGATGTGCATTTGGGATTTCTGTCCTGTTGACTGGTGCTCTGCCATATGTCTCCGAGGGCAAAACCTGACCTGCAACATTAGATGTTTAATGAGCTTAAAAAAACCTGAAGTGACAAGGATTTTGTCTCTGAGATTTGAACTGGGGTGTGTGTGGTTTTTCCGTGATTTTGCAGTGGTGAGGGAAGTTCCCCCACATGCAGTGATGAGGGAAGTTCCATGTGTGGCACTTCTGACCCTAATTTGTTTTAGTAACAAGAGTTTGTGAGTAAAATCTTCAGACAAGGTCATCTTTTGGGCTTTTGCCACAGGCTTCCTGTGTGCATTCATGTCACATGATACATCTTACCCATTTTCCAGAGTCCTCCTCTCTTAATTAGTGAACCTTTCCCTGTTTTCAACTGTATGTTGGGAGTTTTCAGCTGGCTAATATATTTACAACCCTTTAGGTTCTTCTGGAAGAGGGGTGGCTGACTGTTAATGAAGTGTAGGTGTTGATTTTGCCAAGAGCTGAAATAAGGAGAGTCAGAAGCTTTCAGTCCAGTTAACAGCTGGCTGTGTGGCTTTGCTGTTTCACTAAGTGGGAGTTTTTCTATGGGAGGCAGAGTGCATCTTTTGGATTATCCCTCAGGCTGAGAATAAGTCCCTTTAGATTTCCACAAGCAGAGTTAAACTTTCACCATTCTGTCACAGAGGTGGAATAAAAGTATCTGAGTTTAATTGTGATGTTTATTTAGCTTTTTGATGAAACTAAATTCCACTGAAATCAGTGGACTTGAGTGTTTTCATGTCAACTCTTTATTAGTTTCCTCAGTGGAGAAGCTGATCCAGACGAGCTCTTTTAGGTGTTCAGAGAGCAAGTTTGGTTGCATTTGGAACCAAATTTGGGAAGATGAACAATGTAGACGTGACTTCCATCTTAAAAAACATTTAACTCCCCCTTCCCCAAACGTGACCCCTGTTTATTATAAATGAGGACTTGACATAAGTGCATAATGCAGAGCTGCTGTCCAGCTAAGCTGGCTGGGGACTGGCTTCTCTCTTGGCCCATGCAGATGTGTGCTGAGGGCTGATGGAGTCAACCTTCTGCACAAGGAAGAAAGTAGACTTAGAAAAAAGACAGAGAAGTCTAGGCTGGAGGAACAGTTTCTCCTCTGTTGCCCCACGCCCTGTTTAAGCTGGCTGATTTAATCATGAAGAGAGAGAGTGGCATCCATGAAGAAAAATCCATTTTCAAGAGAAATAAATGTGGGGTTTCCCCCCCGCCCCCCCTTCACAATTTCATTGAGCAAAGTCTTTCTCAGATATTCCCTTTGTTCTTAACATAAATTCCTAATGCTGCATTTCTTCCAGATGAGTAAGAAGTGAACCAGAATTTCACAGTGAGAAAAAGGTCTTTGGAATTTCTTTATTTTTCAGGTTTTTTTTTTCTTTTTTTTTTTTTTTTCTCCCAGAGAATTCAATTCCATTATTTATGCTGCTTTGTCTATGGATTTAGAGAGATTCTCAGAAGGTGTAACATATGGCAATTATTTATACTATAGCCACAAGCAAAGTCACTTAGCCAAGAGTAAACTGTGTTGAAAGCATTAGGTCCCTTTAGCTCTGTT
Source organism: Urocynchramus pylzowi (assembly GCA_013397555.1). Classification (NCBI taxonomy): domain Eukaryota; kingdom Metazoa; phylum Chordata; class Aves; order Passeriformes; family Fringillidae; genus Urocynchramus; species Urocynchramus pylzowi. The sequence goes on from VZRH01007516.1 coordinate 689,258, forward strand.
GCCATTGTTTTTTGTCTCCTATGTACCTGTTGCTTTAAAGAGCTGCTTTTATTTTATTTTTTTTTTTTTTTTTCCTGAAGCCTTGATGATACTGCTTTTGGCTTTTGATAGTCCTGAAATAACCCAGTTGAAACCATCTCAGACAGCAAAGGTCTGTGTATGCACATTCTGGTGAAGGAGACTTCACAGAACCATTCTGCTGTTTGAGCCCAAATGTGCAAGTGCTTGAGCACTTACTCAAGCTTGTCTCTTCTTTGTTTTGTTCAAAAGAAGTTATTTCTTGTAGAAGTCTGTAATCAGATTGTAAAACAAACTTAGCACACTGATTAGTTTCTTACAAAAAACATCTCTCCACCTTCTCTGCTTGACAAAGGAGAATAATTTGATTTAGTATCATAAAGGGTCATAACTAGTTGCTATAAACTGCACCATTTAATTGCCACTTCAAATCAAGTCAAAGTATCAGATATTTCCAAAATTAAAGACGTGTTTTGCCTGAATACTTTTGGATAGAAAAAAGCTGGCTTATTTAGTTATTTTTATAGCTGTTCATCAGATATATGTTGCAGAAAGACACAAAAGCAGAAAAATCCAGTAAAGTGATTTAAGATTTGCCTCATTAGTTAGCATTTGCCGTGGGCTAAGAGCATACAGAGCAGCAGCTATCGCAGATGCTCAGGCATGTGGTGACTTGTGAGGCTGTGGTAGCTGGAGTGGGTGTCTCAGACCCTTAGAATCTAAAACTTGGACTGTAATTTTTTTCAAGCAGTTGCATGACACCTTACAGTTTGTCATCCCAGAGAGCACGGCAGAAAATGTGTTTCTAAATCAAGTACAGCTATTTGTTATTATTCATACTCACTTGTATTTTCAAATATTCTGTTTCCTTTGCCATTTGGACACATTTCCAGCTGGATAAATTTCTTTCTGTCTCTCATTTTTGAAATTCTGTCCAATGCCAAAAGTTTATTAGAGAATTAAATTCTTCTTTTTTTCTTTTTTTTCTCTCTTCCTCTCTCTCTTTCTGTGTTTGCCTGACAGCGTTTTCCAACAGAGGATCATCTGATGATTCACAGGCACAAACATGAAATGACTTTGAAGTTTCCTTCAATAAAAACAGATAATATGTTATCAGGTAAGAAGACATGAATTCAAGAGTGGAGATAACTATTCAGATGATGTTGAAAGCATGACTCCTATTGGAAAGCTACTGGCAAAATGACTCCAAGATTGGTTTTAAAAAGCCCCAGCTCCAATTAAATAACAAGGAGAGGTGGATTAAGCTAGAATACATATCTTTGAACAAAAAGACAGTTGCTGTTCTTCTGCCTTCGTACAAGTTTGCCATGAGAGGGGAAGAAATCACTGAACCTCAGGCATGCTGGCAGCTCTATCATTGATTTCCAGTGAAATACAGGCACTTAAGTGTGTGTCACGTGGGAGCCCAGCAGTGAGAGTGTTAATGAAGTGCATTTGTGCTGTTGCTGGAAGAATAGCTATTGAAGCTGGACAAACTCCCTTCAGCAACTGGAAGAGGCCACATGTATGAGCCACCTGTGGGGTGACTCAGGAACTGCCCACTGTAGATAGCCACAACCAGAAAGGTGAACAAGTGGGTGATACCCACTACTCTTTCCCCATCTCTCTCTGCACTTCCCCCATCATAAACAGGGGTTATTTGGTATTAGGTACAATTGCACCCTATAAATTCTTGAGTAGTATATTTCTTATGTGGTCTTTCTGTGCTCTTGTCTGTGTAACCACATATATCAATGGCTTGCTGGCCTTCAGCCAGTGTTGGGCAAAGTCAAGCTAGCCCTTCATTTTACTTCTTTCCTCTCCTATTCCCTTTCCTGTTGTTTATTCTTTGGGCTATAGTAATGGACTATTTAGAATAGTATCTCTAGACTACTTCAGGTTTCAAAGTAATGGTAGAAAACCCCCCCGTGATGCAAATGTGTGTGTGGATGTTCAGCAGTGTTTGATATTTGTCTTTTGCAATGGGCTTCTTCGAGGTAAATTGTGCCATTTCAGATGCAAATATATATTCATTAAAGGGACTCCAGCAGACTAACTATTTTCTGGTTAAACTGTTTCCATTTTTGTGAAAATCATAATGAAGTAACAATGGCTTTCAAAATTTTTTTTTGTTTTGTTTTGTTTTTTTTTTTTTTTTTTTGGGATTTGGGCACCAATGAAAAGTTAGACAGCCTTTTTCCTATATAGAATTTATTTTGCTTTTCATTTTAAAATGCCATAGTGGACTAAGTTTAGAAAGAAACAGTACACATAATTTAGAAGACTAGGTCTTGTAAAGTGCCTGGGTACCAGCTATGCCCACAGAACCCTGTGTTTGCAAGCACAAATGAGGAAAAGCTGCTTTTGCATTTGGCTGTGTCCTTTGGCAGTGAAGCTGCTCGAAGACATCTGTGCTGTGGGCACATTCACCCCGTGCAAGTGCTGGCTTTTGTTAAAACTTTCTGTTTGGCAAGACTTTTGTTCGAGTGCAGTTTCTAAGGAATCTATTCTGTCATCAGGAATCCCTGTGCAGAGTAGCTCCATTTGTGTTTGGTAACTTCTATGATGTAGCCATCCTGCTCCTTCCAATGGGTTGCAATCCCAAGCAAAAAGAATGTCTGTCTTCCAGCACTACCACTGGTACTGGGCCCCCTAAACCTGCAGTTAGCCAACTGTCCATAATAATGTGGAATTTTCTGGCCAGAAAGACTCTGAGATTGCTTCTAAGGGATGTATTCTTTGAGGTTTGTTTATGATGATTCTCTGTAGTAGTGAAAGAGTAAAAAGCCACATGTTCCCAAAGACTGTGGCCAATGTTCCTGACTGTAATGCCCTGGCAAATTGGTTCTGCTGGTTTATTGATTCCTCTTTTTGTGTTTGTTTGCTGAATTTGTTTGGCATTTTGCAGCCCTTACTCAGGAAGAATCATAGATCATCTACTCTCTGTAGGAAGACATTGAAAAATAGTTGTTTCATTACCCACTGAAACCCTGGGGAAATCTAAATACCTTAAAGTTTAAGATGTTTTATTCTTAGATTTTAGAATGAAATATTAATGATATATGGGAAAAAGAGACAGACTATTCTCTTAGACATTTGTCTTCATGTCTTCCTTGTTTTTTGCATTTCTGCTTATGTGACTTTTTAAAAAAATTGTTCCTATCATCCGTAGGTTCAAAGAATTGCAGCAGCAATTGCCCTGTAATAAGCCAGGTGCAGTGTTAGTGTTTTTTCCCCCCTCTTTCTCCCAAGCTGCCTAGAAGTCAGACTTTCTAATTTTTTTCAAGTATCTTGTGTACTATCTTTTAATTTGTTGTGTACAATCCATTTATTATTAGCAATTAGCCATGAAAAATAACACACTGTATGCTTTCAGATAGACATTAGAATTATTTACTCTGTTTGCAGAGGTAGCTTAATCCACAATCTGGGTTCACTATAATATCAATAATATTTAATACACATTAGACATGTTTTCTATAAACTGTTCCTGAAAGTAGGCAGTGAAACTTTGGTTTTGTACAAGACATCTCAGAAACTAAGCAAAATATGACTTGGGAAGAAGGAACTTGTTTTTTGTATGAAATCTGTGTTTGGGTCTGAAGTATATGCTTCTAAGTGAGAGATAAAGTTATGTTATATGTGAAGCTATATGTTGTTATGTAGGGGGGGTCAATGTCTAATAAACAATGGTGCATGACCTGATTGCAGCAATTGGTGCTGTGCTGGTTTGTCAGGTATGTCTTTCTGAGTTATCAACTAGCTTCACTACCACGTTTTCTACCATTGTTTTCATGCTGGCTTAAGAAGAGCAAGTTATATTAAATCTGGGCAATCCATCCCTTGAACCAATTCAGAAACTTCAGATACACATGTACACCAAACAGTGAACATGTGTGCACTGAACTTTCTGTTCTCTGACTGTATAAATGGAAGGAAAATCCACTAGAGGCATTGCACTAAAATGCAAGTGATACTTCTGTTACTCAGCTTGACAAAACAATTCTGTCTTTTTAAATTAATGTTATTTGTTCCTCTTTGTTGTGTGTATTTTATTTTGTTTGTTAGAAAGTCTTGTTAAGAATATGGATAGAGTCATTGATATTTTCCATTTCCATATTTCCAGCAAAAAAAGAGCTGTTTGAGATAACACAGGATATCTTATGTAAGTTTTGCATGCTAGTCACCATTGCAGGCAACTTTATAGCTAAATTGACTGAAATAGATGTCAGCTCTTATGTTTTGTGCAGAGTGAACAGTGTTTGCATTGCTTTGAAACTCTACATTGTGTTGTGTGGCAAAGCTTTTGTGTTTAAACACCACAATATTAATGTCTGTAGAATAGATTGCTTCCTCCAGGGAAATAATAAAAGCCCTGTGGAACTGAACTTTGGGAGCTGGGGATTATCTACATAGAAACCTTTTTTCCTTCCTCATTCTATTTAATGAAGCCAAATCCTCTAGAGTTTTGGTGATAAAGCCCACTGTGGAGGTAGAAACAGTTTTCTCTAGATGGAAGAAGTGCCTGTAATAAAGGTAGTGCAAAGGTATTCCTTTTCCCAAGTAATGCCTGTGTCAGTGAGGTAATTTACATCACTCTGGGTTACCTTAATTTTTTCCTCCTTGTAGTTTACAAGAGAGGTTTATCTAGGCATGAATTTTGAGGCATGCAAAATGATTGGGTATGAGGACTCATACTATAGTTTGTTTTCTTGTTTGCTTCTGTGTCCCTTGATTTATCAAAAATGAAATGAAACATTTTCTTACATTTGCTGGTCAGTCTCAGAGTGACCAGAAGACTTTAAAAATTAGTTGTACCCAGTATGTGTCCCCCTCCAGCTGAGTCCAACCAGTGCTTTAAAGAGTACCTATTTAGGCAGTAAAGTTCTTGGTAGCCCTCATCTGGGTGGGAGCAGTTTCACCACCTATGTTTGAGTGCACTTCTTCTTGCATTTTTTCTCCACCTGGTTGTTGTGTCATGATGTTGAGCTCCTCAGTGCACTTGGGTGGAAACCTGTGAAATAAATGAAGAAACCTTTCTGAACTTCTCAGAACATTCCTCTGTCTTTGTGGCTGCTTGATGGGCAGCCCTTCAAATTTCTGTGCTAGCCTCATTACTCTGACTTTGTTATCATTGTATGAAAGTACAACATGGGTAAGTGTATAACTTCAACAGAGCCCCCAGCTGAACAAGCCAAGTGTCTATTATTATTGCACATCAGACTAAACAATTTTTTTTTTTTGGAAAGAAAAATGAAGAATCAAGTTACACACTTTGGAGCTGGGCTGTTAGCTATCTTTCACCAAATCAGAATTTTAATTTTTTTTTTTTTTTCTCAAAATGAAAGCTTGTTTCAAACAAGTGTCCTTTGGTTCTCCAGGGCTTTTTTAAACTGGTAGCATGCTTTAAAGTTTCCTTTTGTGTTTTGAGGGATGAAACTCAGGAATTTAACATAGTTTTACAAAACACATTCTGAATGAATCAAGTAAGTTTCTGTATAGCAAGCTAATGTTGTATTTTCTGAGCTGTTGTTTTGAAAACACTGTATTGAGACTATGTGTCCTTTCTGAGACTATTATTTCAATCCCCACACCCCCAAACGAACAACAACAAAGAAACCCCCATGCATTGCCAAACATTGTGAGTACATAATGGAACCTTTTGACTTTATTGAAGGCTTCAAGTTCCCCATTACCTTACTACATATATCTTATTTATGAGTCTGAAAAATCAGGTATCACTTCAGACATTGAGAACAGGTTTTCAAAAGTCAGCAACCAAAATGTACACAGTATGGGAAATTCTGGTCTGAATATGATTGCTGAGTGCATCTGAATTCCCTTCCTGTAAGACATAGTAGGTTAACTTGGGATCTTCAAAGGTGAGATCATTTGGGCTTGCTCTGGGACTTATATATTGTCCATTTACTTTTTTGAGGCTTATTGAAAGTTAATGTTTCTTGCAGCCTTTCTGGTCATGAATGTGTCATCAGAGAGGCTGATTATTCCCCTGAGTAATAGGCTGAACAACATTTTCATTGCCTAGTCTGAAGCTTGACACAATCTGTGTTTAATCTGGTGATGAAGTTGAGATAGAAAAAAATTCCTAATTATGAGATGACAGGTTTACCTATGAAGTGTCAGATGGCGAGAGGTAGATGCCTCAAAGGACAGTAAACTAGTTCTAGAGGGTGCAACTAGTTGAGGAGGGAAAGATTTTTACCTGTTGAACAATGGGTCTGGGTTGGGATAGCTGATCAGTATAATCCTGTATCCCAAGCTGCCAATAGAAAATACAGTTTGTGACTAATATTAGAGTCCTGGGTAGTGTGAGTAGCAGTGTGCCTTCAGAGAGAGCAGCTTCCTACATAACGTGTGTCCTCAGCAGGAATGCTGAGAGTGGTGCTGGCTCTGTCTGAGTTTTGGTCCAGATGGGTCTGGCTCATCCAGTTGCTGAAGTGCAACAAATCAGGGCCCTGTTCTCAGTGAGTCTGCAAGAGTTGTGGGCGCTGGTGATAGCAACAAAAACTTTGTTTGTACCAACAGGGAACAATGAGGTCAGGCACAAGCTGTTGGAACTATTAATGCATTTTTAAGTGCTGAGAATTAGGAATATTTTATTAATTCTGGGAGACCTGATTTTGTAGCTTATGCTAGGGTCTCCTTTGTGATACTCCTCCCAATTAAAACACACTGGCTTGCCTAATCTAGGTAAAAGAATTTTTGTGGTGTTGAGAGTGATTTCTTCTACTAATTTGCCCACATCCTAAAGGAGAACTGGTGTTTAGCAGAGGCAACATAGTTGGTTGCTCAGGAGCAAATCAAGCTCATTAGACTTGGTAGCCTTGAAATGCTGGGACCAATGAGTGCAGTGTATGTGCAGTGTAGCTACTTCACTACACAAAGTCTCAACATTTTAAAGTCTGGATCTTTATCAGTTCTGCTCTCACACAGACAGAGGTTTTGTGGCCTTGTGGTTTCTGTGAATGTTGAAGGCTGAAGTATTAGAACTAGGAAGGCAGGTCTTGTTTTACATCTGGCTGAGCTGACTTCCAGGAGGTCTGTGGATGAAGCTTAGGCTGGCTTGTTGGTGGTGCTCCTTCCTCAGGTGGGAGAAACGAGGGGCTGTCTGTTTTAACAAAAATCTTGATGTGAATTCCTGCCAGTCTGACTTCTGGAACACAGGAACTACAGTAGCAGTATGGGGAGACTGAGGTAATAAAATAAGATCACCATCTCCATATGTAGGTGGTGTAAACTGTCATTATCAGTTTTGATCTTTTGAGATATTAAAGCAGTTAATTGGAAAATTCAACTGTAGGCAACACCATTGATTATCTTGTGGTGCAGAAGATAGATTTTCAGCATGAGCAGAGAAAGGAAGCCATTGAAGTCCTTGTGCATTTGAAGTCACACTCTTGCTCTGGCTTGCTGTTTTTCACTGTTCAAATGGATTAACTTCAATGAAATAACTTTTTTTTTTTTTTTCTTTTGGTCAGTTCTGGGCCCAAGCAACTCTGATGAAACCCAGAGTTTTTGATTCTAGTGAAAGCATTGGCATCTACTTCTTGTGAAACCATAGTTTCTCATTTTGGCCCTGAAATTGATACCTTGCTTATTTGATATGGATCTATCAGTTGTAACAATAAAACATTTCCTCTGTTTACCTCACATTCAGATACTAAATGCCCTTTGTGTTCAGGAAGGCTTAGCAACAATTGTCTTTGATTTTCTACAAAACAATGGTGTTGTTCACTAAAGTAGCATTTAATCCTTTTTGGAAATTAAATCTATTTCTCCTGCATTTTAGTGCCATTCATTTCCAGTATGAGGTCCAGCCCAAGGGCCAAAAACAGCCCTGGTGTCAATCTACTGAGTTTACTAAGGCTACTTCAGAGATTTGTTTGGCACTGCTTATTTAGGATATGGACCTGTAAAATGCTGTGTCCTCAGCTCCCATTAATGCCAGCACCTTGTTGACTCATCTCCTTATGCTGAGTTCTTGCAGGATTCTTAGAAAGTTTTGTTTCTAACTCTGGTAATACAGTAGTTAGCTGTGAAAGCTGATAGATCAGTAAGTGTGCATTCCCAAATAGTTGAAGTTTGTTTCCTTTAAGCTCATAAGTAGGATGCTCAAGCCAAAAGAAATGAAAAAAGAATTTTAACATTAAGACTTGCATTCTGATGTTCCATCAGAAATATAAATGCAAATGAGTGTCTTTGCCCTTGGATTACCTCAGCAAGTCAAACCTGGAGGACCATGCTTGATACAGGTGGAAATTGGCTTCTCCTGGCTTTATAATGGAGGAGGCTGATCCTCTTCCTTAGCTTCTAGGTGAAAACTGCATTTTCTTTTGTGTACCTTATTTTTGTACAGCTTAATTAAGGGCTGATGTGCATTTCTATCCTGATCATGTAAAATTCATGGTGTTAGGTAACTGTTTGCAGTAAGGGGGTAATATTAGAACTTGACCCAGCTTAGCTAGGTGCAAGAAAGCAATTTTTTCTTTGTTGAAGTGGGAAGCATTTTTCTGAGGTCAGAATTGACCCAATATGGGCAACGGAGTTCAATATGACAGAGTTTTCATTCTTTAAAGAATGAAATACAAACAATAGGTAGTAGTCAGGGACTATGCTGAAGATTATTTTTTAACAAAGTGAGTCCAATCTTTCTGTAAAATAATTTACACAGCATCTCGAGCTGGGACAGAGCCTTGGGAAGAAGAAGCCAATAATTAAGAACTAGACTCTAAATGAATAGAGGTGCCTCAGACCTGTGCTTTGGGGAGTCTTTGGTTCCCAAATTTGGGCTTGATTTTTAATTTCCTGAAGAAAGAAACTGAAATCACTGAAGCTACAGTCTGCATGGCAATTTTGCTTGTCTGTCTTGAAGGTTTTTGAAAAAGTGTCAGAAAACCTTGTAATTTTCCTCCTGCCTGTGGCATTAAAGAGAATACTGCACTTCTTGTATTAATTCTGAGAGGGTAGAAAAATCCTAGAGATGAAGGCATTGGAATTTTTTTTGATTCCAAATTTAATGGTTTTACATGTATTATCAACACTTTCAGGTATAAAACACAAAAGGATGCTTCTTCATGGCCAGAATTTCACTTTTCATAGCTTTTCTAAAAGCTGTTTAACTCTTCCTTCAAAAATTGTGCTGGAAGCAAAACTTCTTGCCCTGGCTACCTTTTTTGCTAAGTATGTGTGTGTTTGAGGTGGTTTTTGAGCACTTGAAGGCATTAACTAGTGTGTATCCACAGCAGATAACACACGTGCTGTGGTCTAAATGTGCATTACGAGATGCGGTGTGTTGTTCTGCATGAGCCTATTTTTGGAAATTTATAGAGAGTTCTAATGACCATTTACACATGTTAAGGAGATGCACTTGTGTTATATGCCCTGGAAAAACCCATGCTGTTGCCTTTATGCCCAAATGATGACTGCTGCCTGGTTTTGGACATTGATGGCAAGTGCTGGCTGCCTGCAGCGTTTAGTGTCAAAATTCGGCGCTGTGTGGGTCTTTTTAATGATGGTGTGGTAGGTAGGGGTGGGAAAGCAAAGAGAAGTTTGGTTAGAACCTCTCTTCTCCTGCAAGACTATTTACTTGTCTCCCTCTCCTTTTAATATTGACCACCAATGATCATTTCTTATCTTCTTCTCAGATCAGACTCCCACACCAACACGCTTTCTGAAGAACTGTGAGGAAGTTGGCCTCTTCAACGACATCGACTGCTCCCTAGAGCACGAGTTTAGGAAGGCACAAGAAGAAGAGAACAACAAAAGGGTGAGTGTGAGCACACCAAGCCCTTCCTCCCCTTTTGATTCCCTGAAACGGTAAAGGAAGTGTCCTTTAATCTGTGAGAAAGCAGATTTAGCTCTACTACCTAGTAGCAACCTTTTGGTTAGAAACGAGGGGCCACTATAAATTATGACATGCTTTTTTAATTTTAATTTTTTTATTGAAGCAGTTGACAGAAATAAAAAACCCAAATCAACAGAAAACCAGTATTAAATAATTTAAAAAAAGTGTAACTGTGTTTGCCAGGGTTTGATTCCAAGTCTCTGCTTTTAAGTAAACTATAACACAAACCACACACCTCTTGAGGGAGAGGATTGGGAAAATTATATCATCTTTGAAGTGAGGATTGCAAACTGGCTCACATAAGTTACAGGGAAATTTGGCTTACAAAGGGGCATTTACTTAAGAGCAAAATTTTTTCTTTTCCTTTTTTTTTTTTAGTTCCTCCACAACATGGTGGTGATTTATTCATCATCAATACCAGCTTTATTGTGTTTCTGTATTTCTCATAAAGCATTCAAGTTGATCTGGGAAGCTTTGACTTGAAACACCTAGTAGATAACATATCCCTTTTTCTATTAGTATTCTTTTAGTTTATTATAAAGTTATTCTGTCAGTAGTCTGAATTTTAAGTTGAATTATATAGGCCACCTTGTATGTAAGTGTCCTCCTGTACCCAAAGGTAGTTAAAAGTGTTTTCAGGGATCCTAAAGTGCTGTTAAAATTTTCAAAGAATGGTAAAAGAGCTTAATGCAGAAGAGAGGCCAGCAAGAAAAGAGGTAAAGCTGCCTGCTGAGGTGCAGAGCAGAAGAGGAGGCTTGTAGAAAGAGAAGGGAGTCCAGGAGCAGCTTGGTTTTGGGTTAGAAGGAAGTGAGTCCAGGTATGGTTTATCTGTGGTTCATTAGGAAAGAGAGTAGGACAGGTAGAGGAGGAGAGAGGCTGTGCCATGGTATGCTGAGCAAGGAATAAGAGTGTCCAAACGTAAGAGAGTTCAAGTTTTGGTCAAGTATTGGGAAAATAGCACAGATTGACCCTCACAGCTTTGTGTATTGGACAAATGTTAGGAAACAGCCATGTATTGAGATAAATGTGTCTGATTTAAGACCTGTTAAAAAATCTGTGTTTAGGTTCTGATGAGGGGAGTCTTAGGATCAGGGAGAACATTTCTGTACACTCCTACTTCTTTGTCCATTACAGGACTTCTAAGTTGTTCTCTGTGCCTGGTGTTTATTTTGCAGGAATAGGAGAACAGGAGAAATCTACTGAGGTGGACCTGAGTGCAGTTAGCCCCAGACTGCAGCGCTTGATGTTGCAGAGATATTTCAGTTTGTGAAGGATAGCTGCAAAATTTGATTAAAACCTAGACAAGGGCATCAACTTACCTGATAATTCCAGCTGTTTAGCAGTCTCTGGGAGTCTTATTCTGCCCTCCTACAGACCCCTGCAGCTGCCATTGGTGATCTCCAGGGAGCAAATAAGTGATCATGTGGGTGGGAAATTAAAAAAAAAAAAAAAAAGGGGAAAAAAGAAAAAAAGAAAAAAAAAAAAAAG
>VZRH01007516.1:709348-750892 GCA_013397555.1 Urocynchramus pylzowi
GTTTGAGCTTTTTTCTCTGTTTTTTTTTTTTTTCCTTTTTTTTTTTTTTTTTTTCTTTTCTTTTGTCCTAGCCCTACCTTTCCTGCTTCTATCAAGGAAGAAATAAAAATAAGGTACCTTGCCAGTCTCTCCTTCTTTTTGTTGGAAGAGTTCTCCCTGATGTCCTAGAGGGGAGAGAAAGAAGGAAGATGAGAAAGTAGAGGTTGCTAAAGGAGGCAAGAAATAAAAGGAAGAAAAGTACCTTTCTTTTTCACTTGTATAAAAGATGTATTCCTACCCCAGATCAGACATGGTGGGGAAAATGGAAAGTGAAATTCACAGAGAAGAAGAAGGAAAAGAATATTACTAAGACATGAAGAAAGTTGAGGGAGGCTATCATGAGACTGTTCAAGTGAGAGAGACAGAGTGAAAAATCAGCACTCATATGAAGCAGACATTAAAAAGACAGCTCTTTGTTTTTTAAGAAGTGAGATATCAAAATATTCCTGTGATGTACTTCTTAGCAGAATTGGGGGAGCAGAGATTGAGGAGTGTGAAAAGTAAAATTTGCTTTTCACCCCACCATGCCCATCCTGTCCTTTCCACCCCCAATCCAAGGAAATGGAATTAGTTTCTCAGCTTAAAATTGAAATGTGATGTCAAGGGATGTGGCTGTACAAGAAAAGAGAAGACATGAAGGTGCTAAGTTGATGCTGGGTATTAGAATAGCTTTTCCCTGAAATAGTGGAATGGAAAATCAGTCTGGGTGCTCATGTTTCTTCTTTGTTTATAGTCTTTTCTAAGATATTCTTTCTCTCATCATACTCCTGTCTTATCTCTGAGATCTCTTTGTATGTCCCTTGGGAAGCATACATCTGTGTAAGGCCTGTTCCTGCAATGACAAAGTAACCATGGCTCTTTCCCATTTATGCTACTTTTTTTTTCCAGTACAGTAAACTCATGCAAATGTAAATGCCAACATATATGCTTCAGGAAAACCAGGGAAACTATTATGCATGTTACACCTTTGCACATAAGTTCTTATTTTGTGGATTATTGTGTGGCTGGAATCTTTTTCAGGTGCACCTCTTATATCCAAATTTCTTTTCTTTGCTTCATCCATCTCAGCCAGTTAAATGTGTATATAACTGATTTTCTGAAATGGGGCCAAAGTCCATGTACTTCAATAGCTCTTAAACATATGGTTAACTTCAAGCATGTGTGCAGGGGTTTGCTGAAGAGAGATAGTTTGCTGAATCAGGACTTCCCAACACCAAGATTTTAAATTACAAACAATCCTCTATTTTAATGTGTTTCAACTACTGCCTCCCATGGACTAACAAAAGGTAACTATTGTTAGTTGACTCCTGCAGATGAAGAAAGTTGTACTTGGGTAAACAGAAATTTAAGGGTAAACCAAATTTTTCTGCCACCCTTCTGTGAGAATTTTTTTTTTACTTCTTCCTAATAAATAATTAAGTAACATGAAAGGGAATAATGATCATAATTTCATGTTATGATTAAAAACTTACTTTTTCTGGGAGAGATAGAAAAGGTCCACAACTCAAAAAAAAAATAAAAAAAGGACATTTGTTACAGCTTTTTCTCTTTTTCTCTTTCTTTCTTTCTTTTTCTTTCTCTTTCTTTCTTTCTTTCTTTCTTTCTTTCTTTCTTTCTTTCTTTCTTTCTTTCTTTCTTTCTTTCTTTCTTTCTTTCTTTCTTTCTTTCTTTCTTTCTTTCCTTTCTTTCTTTCTCTTTNCTTTCTTTCTTTCTTTCTTTCTTTCTTTCTTTCTTTCTTTCTTTCTTTCTTTCCTTTCTTTCTTTCTCTTTTTTTTAGATTTCTGTATTTTCTAACTAAATGCAGTACTAAGATGATAATATATGTATGCCACCATTGACCAAATAAATATCAGCCAGCTACCCAGTATTCTGGATAGGTAAATCTATGTGATTTATGGAGAAATATTTTAAAAAACAATGGAAGTGTGTATATATGTAAAAAACCCAAACAAACTAAAAAGGCCCAAACCAAATAAAGACAAACAACCCAAAACCAACCCACAATCAAATACCAACCAAATCCCACCCTGCAAAACCAACCCTGAAGAAAAAGGAAAAAACACATCAAAAAATGCAGTTGCCTGCACTTACACTCCTCCATGTGAAGGGATAAATGGGATAGGGCTGCCTGCCCTGTGTTGTTGTGGTTTTCTCCATCCTGGATCACAGGTAGGGTGGGGTGCCAAGTAGATTCCACAGAGCAAATGCATCTGTTGGAAGGTGCAGGCAAGGAGAAAGAGTCAGTGAGGGAAATGTTCCTTTCAAAATCATACTTAATATGCTGTTAGTGATGGAGTGCTCAAATTGCCTTCCTGTTGACAGCTGGGTAAGGAAAAAAAAAACATCCTTTGCTGTTGACGTTGATACACTCAATATATTGTTTTAAAACAAAATGTTCTTCCCTTGTTTTTGTGTAAGGTGGTAAGACTTAAAAGAAATTGGGCTTTCTTCTTCTTTTCTTCCTACTTTTCAATATTCGTTTCCTCACATTCCATCTTCAAACCAGCTAATCTGTATCCCCTTCTTCTTGAATAGCATTATCCTGACAACAGAGCAGTGAAAAAAGCCAAGACTGCAGGACTTCTGACAATGCCAGAGGGCCCCAGGAATAGGAATGCCCTGAAAAAAATGTCCTTCCATCCAGCTGCCCTTCATATTGTTGTCTCCCTATCCAATTTACTAGAGAATTTCCCACTGGCTCTTGGCTCATTCCCAAATGAGAATGTAATCTTTTAAAGATTACACTGCATAATGGAGGGACAAGGAGCTCTTTATTAACTGGGATGGGGAGTCACTTGCTATTAAGCAAGGGAAGGGGATGGGATGTAGTAGTGTTTTGTGAGCTCTGCTTTCTGCCCCTTCTTGTCTTGTCAGCAGCAGGATGCAGGTTGGGAGTGGGAAACCACTGCAGCTGCAATGTAGAAAAAGAAATAATTGAATGTAGCTTATGATTATGGCAATTACTTTTATAACATGAGGGATTGTGCCATAACTATTATATTGCCAACAAGATTAAATTACTGACCTAATACCACAACATGTTTTCCAGGAAAATAAAAAAATAATTCTGCTTGTTGCAGAGTTGATGCATTCAAAGACTATAAATGCAGTGTGAAAGAGCTGAGCAACCAAGGAACCTGCAGTGCTGTCTGTACAGACATTGTCTGGATTGGATCCCTGTCACTTCCATGAACTCTGCCAGCTAGTCACCCTCACCCTTTCTGGGATGTAAAGCAATGTGGTACTCTGGTAATTTTAAATGCTCCTTCTCCTGTCAAGCAGATAAGCTTCTGCCAGTAATTGTTAATGAAGAAATAATCAGAAGCTACTCTTGAAATAGAGAAATTCTTGAAACTTCACGGAGAGACCAGTTTTGCTCATGTAAACCCACTAAACTGATTGGAAAGCTTAAACTTCAATGTGCTTTCATACTGCGCTATTTTTACTACATATTTTGAAAATATTGCTTAATACAATGAATATCTGTATGTAAAATAATTTTAGATCACCACTAGTGTGAGGTCATTTTTGCTGAATATGCAAATTGCTGAAATGCAATATGCATTTTGAGGCAATTTTTTTCCTGGAATATGCAGTGTGATTTTCAACGTTTTTTTAAAATATTTTTTCCTTCTACATGCATAACAAGGTCATAGATGAGAATTTGTCATATAGCTGGTAGAGATACAGCCTTGTATAGACTGTTCATGATAGGAGTATAAGCTAAGTTAATTATGCAGGAAGAGCAGTTTCCTTTTGTTCATCAGCTGGAAAATGAGTAGAAAATTTAATTTTGGAGACTTCAGAGATATATCATGTGTTGATCATTATGAGCAAATTAACTGGATTCATGGAAAAGTCAGCTCTGATTCTGAAGATAAATGCAGGTTAACAATATAATTCTATAAATATTTTATTAATTTTTATTTGCTATGTGATGAATGATACCTGAAGCAATTGATTTCATTTTTACTGTATATACATTGAAGTCTTTTTACACCATTGTAGTTTATGAAAATTCTTGTTGTTGCAAAAAGCTATTGGATACGTTTGGAAAGACTGGACATGCATTTGTAAATGAACCTCTTCTTTTTCTGGTGAAGAACTGGAGTTATGGCTATCAAAATGAGGTCAAACAGGAGAATGTTACTGTATTGTTTTGTCAGGATTAGAAACCTCTGAATGACAGCCTATACCTGATTTTATTCTTTTTTCCCTCCTTTCCTTCTGAATATGTGAACACAAAAATAAGCAAATGTGATTTCATGGTGGATATTTTTGTTCTGTAGCAGATATGACCAGTGCAACATCCAAACTTGTTTGTCTCAATGACACAAACTCTTGGCTTTTTGACCTTCCTATTCATTTGAGCTTTTAAGAGTCACCTTAGGTAAAAGATGTTCTCAGTTACCTTCTGGGATTGAGAGCTCTGGGCACTATTAAGGTTTTATTGTAAGCTGATTTCATAATTTCCTTGTAGTGTCTAACCAGATGAACAAGGTTATACCTCTATTTGATAACTACAAAACATTTTTTAGTCAGGTAAGGGTGTATTTCTATTCCCTTGGCTTGTGTCATTTTAAGTACATTGTGTTTCCAGCGAGACATCCTGTATTAGTTTCCTCTGAGGGCTTTTTATTTTTGTCCCTGGTGCATTAGTTCCTTGCTGATAGAAACAGTTACACAAGAAATCAACCTGTTTTCTTACATCTCCTATGCCCAGGGCATATTAATAAGTCTTTGGTTGCTGCTTGCTTTTAGAAGGAAGGTCAGCGTGGGTTTATTGCACATCTGCCAGTAGTTTGCAAAACGCTGGGTCCTCACAGCGACCTGTGTGCCCACCAGGCCAGTGTTACCTTTCACAGACTGCCAGGAGGGAATCATAACCCATGGAAAGGGGCCCAACAGATGCCTGAGGGCCATACCTCAAGCTGTCACAGGGGTTTCACCAGTTCTTGCCGTTCAATTGCTTTCCTGACCTCTTTGCATGGTGCGCTTAAGCACCTTAAAAGCCAGCCTGTGGCTCAGGGCTTTAACTGCAGGCGGCACTGCAACATGATCTGCTGGAAATTGTAAAGTCAGTGATACAGATTTGTGTATCTGACTTCTCTGTGCCCCCTCACTGTTAATAGGTAATAAAATATTAACATTTCAGTGTGACGGGGGATTTTTTTGGTGTGACCTTGTGCTTACCCGCCATCAACACACAGGTGTAAAAGTTTTTCAGTTACATGAGAAGTACTTAAATACCACCTAGATACTGGTGTGTTCAGAAGGTCTTGAAGTAAAATTGGATGGTTTTCTTCTTTTTGTTGGTGTTACAGCATGAACTAGTTTGAATATAATTTTTTCTTTCTTTCCTACAAATATTCCAGTGGAATTATTTTCAGTGCCAAAGGGAAATTTCTGTAAGACCTTGTCATAAGCCATGTTTTTGCATTCTTCTTGTTTTCCTGCCAATCTGTAACCTCCCTGTCTTTCTAACACTTGGAAAACTTTCTGCATATTTATGTCAGTTTCTGTGTCAGCTGATGTTGAAATAGGTTTCAAAACCAGAGCCAGAACCTTTATTTACCCAAATATTTAGCTTTCAGTTTAACCTGACCCTAGACTGAACACATCTGAGTTAAAGTAGCCCAACAAATCAGCTACTTCCTACTTCCTCTGACATGTGACTGGCTGTGAGGATACTCTTAGCTTGCCCAAAATATTATGAAGGGAGGGGAAGAAGCATGCAAAGGTCAATGCTGTGGTTTACTTGAAGGACAGTAGTTTGTTATAAGCTGCTGTGACTCAATTGTTTTTGATACTCTGTTTATCGTATCTCAGCTGAAAGATGCTAGGGAAGCTTCTGAGCTTTCCAGCAGCTAGAAGAGGCAGGTCTCACCAGCTTTTGTTTTCATGAAGGAACATGGGCTATAAACTGCTTGCATGAAGCATGCTACTTGCTATATGTCTGCAGAAGACCCATGTTTGGATCCCATCTTCAAGTAATACTGTAGGACACACAACTTCTAAATTATGAGGCTTATTTTGACATTAAATCTTTTCAGCTGGATGTTTTTTGTTTTTTTTTTTTTTTTGCTTTAAAACCGCAGGTATTTTTACAACACATGAGTATAACATAGAAAGTATTCAGTTCCTTTCAATGATTTTGTTGCTGGATGTAGAGACATGGCACTAGCATCTAGCAAGCAAATACATTCCTGTGGTGTTTTCAAAAGCATATGAGAAACCATATGTTTTCATAGGAAAACAGCTGTTACCAAGCATATGCTTTCTGAGATAGAGTGACACTTATTAAAAGGGCAAAGTAGGACCATGACTTGTCTTCTAAGTTGAATAAAGCTGGCAATAACTGTCTCTTTCAATGTACAGTGTCACTGCATGTAGATATTGCCATGTGGAGTTGTAGCTGCAAGGAGGGAGACAGATTAACGTCTACAGTCTGCAGCTTGGAAGAGACAATATAAATCTCTGTCCTGCTCTGAGCTGTGAATGCCTCTGTAGGAGTTATAGTAACAGACAAATTAGCATAATGTAATTGGCTGGCAAGGTCAGCCCCTCTCCAGGAGCATTAGCAATGTTTACTGTAAGAAGAGACAGACCAAGTATTGTAGGGTAGTACATTGTCTGTCCTTCTTGAAGGAAGAATAATCATTTTGGACTCCCTACATCACAGACTTTACCATATCTTATTAAAATTCAGACTATCATATTTCTGCCTTAAAGCAAATAATCTAACAGAACAACAATGTACATTCTCTACTGTCACACAAATCTTTATTCTTTGTGGTTTTGCTTTGAACCTCATTGAGTTTACTTTTCTCTCTTTCTCTGTTGAATAGTTTTTCTCTGGATGCTAAACTTCCATATGCATCCCTGCCAATACCTAATAAATCTTGTTGAGAGAATTAAAATTTCTGGTCTTATTACATGGGACACAATTAATAAATACAGACAAACTTATCAGTTTTCTTGTTTGGCTCTTTGAAAATGAAAACTGAGCAAAATTCTGGGCCAGCTCTAGCAATCCAGAGTCACTGGATTCAGCTTTGCAAACCTTGTCACAGCTGTAGGTGAGAAATGTGAGATGATGTATTTTGAAGGAGACCTTCCATTGAGTCCCAAAGAGCTCTGGCTTTTCAGCCTTTGTTTCCAAAAATGAAAATTTGTAGCAAGCATTTGAAATGAGTTCAAGCATTCAGTTATGAACATGTTTGAGAAATGGCTTTCAGAATGTCATACAGGTGTCACATTGCCTTTTCTTACGTAATCAAAAGGAATGGTGAAGATTGTGGTACTTAATACTGTCTGTGTCAGGGAGTTGCCACTGTAATTTTCCTAGACAGCTGACAGGAAGATTAAAACATACACAGAATCACCTTCTGAGCACTGTCTTACTGGAAAACCTCTTTCCTTTTGCTTAGACAGTATGATCCAATGGATTTCCAGAGCACAGTCCATTCTTTTGGTGATGAAGAAAAACCAGGTATTATTTCCTGGACCCTGCAGTAGCTATTTTTTGAGTCTTGTGTATTAAAAATGTAAGTTAGGTTGGTTTAAAATGAGCAGTGTTCAAGGTTGAAGGAAAGCTCTTCTTTAATGCTGATCCCCAAGGGCTAGCTGCTCTTGAGAACAGGATTGTGGTGCTACTTGTGGCAGGAGTTGTGCTGCAGAACTCCTGACCCTCTTCTCTGTTCTTCAGCTTTCAGGTATCACATTGCTTAGGTTGTACACATCCCACTGACAGCCACTTTCTAGGCAAAAGCTGCTGTGTGGAGGAGAGCACTCAGAATTAACAGTTGTTGATCAAGGATGCCTGCCTGCCCTGTTTCATTCATGGCTTAGCTGAAACTCCTGCCTGAATTATGTTTTGCCCCCTTGAATAAAGTTGTCTATCTGGCTGGGTCACACCAGGAGGACCAATTATACATGAGGATGAATAATTTTTTACTTAGGAAAAGGAGCATTGTGGCTCCTCAGATGCAGTGAGAACTTCACCAAGGCACTTCAGAAGCATGTGGTACTCCAAAGGAATGGTATATAATTTCCCCAGGATGGCTCCACACCACATTTAATTAGTGTGACTGGAAGCGTGTACATCTGGATGATTGTCTGGTAGCATTATCAAATATAGTGCAGCTTCTTTGTTTTTCTCTCCATTTCCTCCACTCAGAAAAGAAGCTGAACCAAACATATCCCACTTTTACAACTGAATTCTCCCCCTTCCTCATCACCACCACCATATAACCTCAGAAAGATTTTAAGCCTGAGTCTTCTGAAATGGCTCACAATTTTAGGATATTTGGATGTACAGCCAGGAATCCTTTAATTAGATACAATTTTCTGCAAATGATGAGCTCCCCTTTTCTGAAGAATAGAACCTGCAATGCTGTCTGAGCTTTCTGGACTTGAGTATGGAGTAATTATTCTCTTTTATTGATTCACATGTCTTTCATGTTTACTAATATTCACACATCTTTCTCTCATGTTTACTAACTACCAAATAACTGTTCTTTTGTCTCACAGTTCTTCTAATCATGTAACTATTTTCTGTATTGGTTGAAGTATCTTGATTATGATTTCTTGTCATTTTTGTGAGTTTGAAATGCATCTACTCTAAAGTCCTGTGGAGTTCTCTTACAAAAAAACCCTCTTCTGCTCTGTCACTGTTAGGTACACTGTGTTGTCTCTAAAAGCTGTTCCCTTCTCACCACTTCCAAGCACTGTGTAGCTGTTGAAGGTATTTGTCCTGTTTTACATGTAAGGCAGAAGAATGTGAAGTAATTTGATCAAAACACGCAGTAAATCTGTATCAGTGTGAGGAAAAGGATGGCTGTGCAGTTCCCAGTCTACCTGACCTGCAGAACACATTTGTTCTGTCCAAGGCATTATGGTTTTGATCTTTTCTGCTGTCCCTGTCCTGGGAAGTTCTATGTCCAAGCTCCATTCCAGCTCCCTTACTTGTTCTTTTTCCCATTAACAATAGCTCTTGTTCCAGAGATCTCTGTCTGTGTTTAAGATCAAGTCCCATGCCTTCACCAGTGGATGGTCAACTCTGTTTCTTGCAGAAGAACCACTACTGGTTTATCTTTCTTCCAAGCATGATTATTCTCCTAGTCTTACTTTTTTTTTTTTTTTTCCCTGCCTGTCTGTCACTTGCTAAAACCAAGGCAGAGGTGGACAAGGGCTGCTTTTTCTTAGCCAGACTTCTTACCAGCTTTGAGGATTCAGAGGTCACTTTCTTCTAATCTCTGTTTGTCAGTAGCCCCTGCTGTACTCAGGAAAAGTGAACTTCCTTTAGCTAGAAGTGTATCTAACTTCTACTTTTTGTGTATCTATCTAATTTTTGCCTTCGGTGTAGACACTCTCTTTGCCTTTCTAAACCTTACCTTTTTTAACTCTTATGGCTACAAGGTTATTAATTTTTGTCTGAATGATTCAAAATTATGAATTAAATTTTATTTGAGTTCTTTCAGTTCAAGATCTAAACTAAACTAGCTCTCCTCTCCCAAAGCATCAACCTAAAATCAATTGAAGCAGTTGTGGATCCTGCAAAACTGCATGATTGCCTTTGTGACTACTTCCCAGGAGAAGTAATACTTCCCTGGTGAATTAACTTGATCCTGACTTGACATCTTGGTGTTCCTTTTATTATTTTCACCGACCAAGATGATTTTCCTACCAGCCCACTTGAAAACCCACTTCACTGGTTTCTATGATCTCTTGTTATGTTGCAAATGGTTTTTCTGGGTTTTTTTGAGACCACCATTAACCTTCACTCCTGGACCTTTCCCAGTCTTTTGTTTGAGTGCCCATGTAGTACTAGCCTGCCTGGCCCAACACAGCTGGCACAGTGGGTTGGGGGTAACAGAATATTTAGGAGATGCATTTTATTACCAGGGTAGCAGCATTTCCACTTGACTTCTTAGCAGAAAAGTTAAGCCTTCTGGTTTTCTGCTTGAAACTGCCTGAATGGAAAATCACTGGCTGTTTTGTTGCTACCATCCTTGCTCTCTTTACCAACTCCTCTGTCTAAAAAATGTCCTGGTCACTGAGAGCAGTCAACAGTCAGGGCTGTAACTCATGCCTGATGCCAATAACTTATGCCAGTGAAATCAATGATGAGAATTTCAAAGAAGCTTTAAATAAAATACAACAAATTTAGATGCCAAAGTGCTGTCTCTTTGAATATGCTATTAACAGATTATAAATGGTTTGCATAATGTTGAAAAGCCTAGTGCCTTCAGTTAGCAGTATCAAAGGCTTGTTTAAAGCAATTCCTGGAGGAGTGCCGCCCTCCCCCTCCCAGCTTTCTGTTTCACGATGGATAAAAACAAAACTCCTTACAATAAAGAAAGGAAAGCCAGGTTTTCAACTACCCTCTGACTGGCCTCCAGATCTGGCAGCTGCTTTTGGATGTCTAATTGCTTGTCCTGCAAAAGTTGACGTGCACCTATTTGAGAAGGTTCTTTGAGTACCCACTTAGTGTATGCACTTTGTCTGATTTACAGAAATGAAATGGTAGTGCTGGAAAAAAACTCAAGCAGAGCTTATAATTCTGTTTATTTGAATTTTTATCTATTTATTTAAACTTTTCTGGTCTTCTCAATTCATAGATAAGTACTAGACGCATGGAAACAGTGCAAAGTAAAGGACGAGGCACTGGACTAGGAGAAAACAACCCTTGCATTGAGTCCTGATATTTGGCTGAACAAATCACTTTTTTTTTTTCTACTTTCCTCTTTCCTTGTTTTGTCTCTGGACTCTGAGGCTTATGGGCAAGTTGTCCATCAATGTGTCTGTATAGGTTTTACCACAATAAGGCCTTGATTTCAGCTAAGGCCTTTAGGAATTACACCTGGTGAGTATGCTGGAAAATTTCTTTTCTTCTTTTCATGTTTCTTAGCAGCACTTCTCCATTTGAAATGCATGGCAAGCTCCCTTGTTTACAGCAATCTAATGGGACCATAATTCTGTCCCTGAGATAACATTACAGATATAAGGCAGTTTTGCCTTAGACAAAGTTCTATGGAGAATGTATTTTCTTATAAACATTCTTTTTATAAAAGGGTTTGTTGTTTTGTGTTTATTGGTGTTCCATCTGCTCTAGAGAATACATTTGAGAAAAACTAGCTCCAGCATGGCATATAATGTTTCATTAGCAGGCATAACCTTGTTTATTTGCTTTTTAAAATTGTATTTAGAAAAGGAAATCAGTTTGCACCATTGACATGCTGCCAGGTTCCTGTTTATAAATGTCACAATAGGCAACTTAGAATAAATGAAATAGTCAGTTTATGGCTTTTGCATAAAGAATGAGAGAACTGGGTAGAGCCAGGCAGCCAGTTGTGTTCCTCCTAATTTTTAGCCTCCTAATTAGCAGGAGTTAATGTGGTGTTAGCAGTGCAAAACACCCTGAGTGACCCAAACTGGGCTTTGCACACTTAGTGTTACTGATCTTTACATGAACAGAATAAGCTCTTTGTGCTATGTTGCTTTAGTGGCTACATTGGACAAGTAATTGTGCATGAAACAAGCAACCCTGAGGAAAAATGGGAAATATCTGTAGGAAACTTCAAGACATAAGCATGCAATCTGATGTCATCTTTTCCCGTAGAGTAGCTATTTCCTTTCAAACTCTGGTGAGACCAATCTTCCAAAGTTTCCTTCTCCTTTAAAATATGTTCCTTCTCCTTTAAAATATGTTCCTTTACATCACTTTTTTTTTCCTTTGCTCTAGTAAATGGTTTATCATGGGTACCTCTGGTATACACCATATATTACTTACTGTGTATGCAAAGAAGGCTTCATGTGTTACAAGCATAGTCTGGACAGACATGCTGTAAAGGGCACGAGAAGGGTAGTGGGGGAAGAGGGGAGGGAATTGTGGAAGACAAGGGTCATCTTTCAGTATTCATTTCTACTGATAATTAGAGGGCACCACTGAATGAATGTAATTAGATCATGTCAAAAAAATTAAGATAAAAGACCAAAAATTCTAAGTATCCTGCATTTTGTTCATAGTATCAGAGGAGTCAGAGCATTTGCTTAAGCCAGCAGCCAAAGTTCAGGACAGGCAGGGAGGCTTCTCTTGCCCGTGGAAGCAGTTCATGGGCATTTGCCTGAGAAGGTGCCAGGAAGGGGCTGGAGGAGCTGATGGTGCTCCCTGGGTGCCCAAGGGGCAGAGGCACAGTGGGGGCAGCCAGAGCTTGGCCTGCAGCACGAGCAGCATGACAGAGATTTTGTGCAGGGCTGTCACCCTCCAGGCAGCAGCCTTAAGAGGATTAGTAGTGCTTAAATGGGCCCTTTGGACTTTGAGTTACAGTGGTGACTGCTGGAGCCTTGAGATGGCTTATACCTGGCTTAGCACTTCATATGTCTGTCCTGTGTCCTGTGCCACGCTGCTTAGCAGCACCATGTAGTTTGCTGGAGATTAGCAGATGAGGTTTGCATCACTCAGGGTATCTCAGAAAGCCTTTCTGATAACGTATGAACAGCTATTGAAAGAAAACAGGATAAAAAGATTATTTATGATTTTTTTTTCTTTTGTGTGGTACCTCTTGAGGAGCAGCCAGCATGTCTATGTTTAGGAATAATCCATCCTAACTTAAAACAACAAGGAAGTTTCCCTGCATGTTCCAACACAGCTACTTAGGATAAAATTTTGCAAATCTCCTGCCAGCCCCAGTACACAAGTCTGATCTATTAATTAACAGTAATTGTCGAAAGCTTCAAAAACTGAAGACATTTTGAAAAAAGGACAAGGGTTACCGAAGTTCATAGAGTCCTTTAGAAATGTTATCTTTTTTTTGCCAATAAATTCTAGTCATGGTGCTCCAATGCCGTGTTTGGGTGGCAGTTAACTCTGGTCTGTGAACTGCTGGTGGTCGCAAAGCTGTGCTAAGTCATCTGCATCTGGTCTGTGGAACCATCTTGCCTTAATTACACAATTTATGATAAGAGCACAGAGTGCTCTGTGTGAAATTCAGAGGGTTGACAGAGGTCTGTGATCCAAAAAATTGGAAACCAGTGGCTGAGACTGATAAGTACAGATTCAAAGCTTTATGATTTCAGTGAGAGCAATGTTTCCCTTCTTTCCCCATCTGCCTATCATTACTTGTCATTCTTGAGTAAGGAGTTTAATTTTTCTTTACATTTTTACCCCTTTGGAGATCAGGTTGATAACATTTGACTGAGCAGCCGTGCCTGGGGTTCAAGAAGTCAGATACACCCATACTGCTCCTGGCCTTTCAGTCTCCAGCGTGGTGTGGATAGCTGGCTGGGTCCAGTTCAGGGGGAGACTTTGGATGGGGGCCTTGGGGGCAGGAAAGAGTCTTTTCCCATTCTGGGATATATCATGCCTGCTGTTTCTTGTAATGTGCCATTTTTATCAGGTAGCTGCTAAGTGAGCATGTGCCTCTCTTTGAAATGTTTTGAGGAATAGATCCTTTGGCATGAGTTCTGTATTTTTACGTGTCAGCCTCACTCAGTGACTTCATACCTCTTGCTAAGTAGGGGAGTTAAATGGATTTTAGCAGTCTGCAATAAGATCTTCATAGTGCTTTGTCTTTATGCTTAATGTTACTACACAGCATTTTCCAGCAGTTTCTTTCTGTGTCCTTTTTTTTTCTGGTTTAGTGCTTTCCTCATTCAAAGCTCTACAGATGTTACAGTTTAAAAAAAAAGAGGAAAAGGTATTGCATTTCAGTCTCCACCAAGTTTACACTCACCCATCTCTTGCATAATGGAACTTTTTTTTTAAAATTTAAATCTTGATAGTAGACTTTCTTTTTCCTGTAAACCTTCAAATGCATTAGTAACATAATTCATTTTTTATCTCTGATTTCTTCCCTAGTTCCTCATCTATGTTTTCTGGCCCTGAGTGGGCAGCAAGCTTAGTTTTGTACTTATAAGAGTTTAGATTTGGCATGCCAGTTACAGATGAAACAGTTGTGATGTGCTGGTGTGAGGGTGTTTTCCTTCTACTCTGATCTGAGTAATGAGAAAATAAATTAATTGGTGCTGCTTCTGGAGAGATTTGCTAACTTTTGTTTTGAGATGATCTTTTTCTTCTGTCAGGAGAGAATTCATAGAGGCTCAGTAATTTTGGTGGAGATTATATATGATTAAAATAAATTTGAAGCTTGCCTTTATTTGCCACACTTAATGTATCATTTTCTTTCCAACAATGTCTTCCAAGTTTTTAAGCCAGCAGGTTCTTAGGTTGTGTAAGCAGTATTTGCAGTGAGTGAGTGTGTCACTGGAGGTTTCCACTCATGTGTCTTTTATATATTGTGAAGTTAGGACCTCAGTAATCAGGCAAGATATGACTGTATGCTTCTTAAAAGTGCACACGAAGCTGCCATTTAAATGTGTATTGTCTTAGAATATTTTTCCTTGTTAAAATACATTCATTGAGAGGACAGGCTGTATAAATTCTAAAGTATTGTTGTATATTTGATTTCTCTCTATATTTTTTTTAAGTTGATGCCTTTTTCTTGAACTATGTGAAAATATTTTAAGTTGCTGTGCAGGAAAATATGGATGCATTATATTTTGCATAAAACCAAAGTGTGCAAAAAGTGGTTCTGTTTGTGTTTAAATTGACTTCAATTTTATTTCAGTTTTTAATGGAAAATACCTTCTGACTTGAGAATTTATATAACAGTCTGCAAAATACCTTTACGTACAATTGGTTATAGGTTACACCTCTATTGATCTAAAAGCTTACACAGAACAATCCTAAATAGTCTGCAGTTCATGTAAAACCAGTGTTTGCAATTCTTGGTAAGCCTCAGTTAAAAATTAAGAGTAGGAAAATAAAAACAGACTTTGGTTCAGGAACTAGATATTATAGTTTAAAACCACAAACAAACTCTGAAACTCAGAATATTACAGTAGATCGTAAAGGATGGATCCGTTGTCTTCATCCTTTGAGTTCAGTAGATGGTGGTTGACTTGAGGTGGTGCTGTGTGAAATGGATGAGTGTTTCTCTGGAAGAACCAGGGTTTAGGGGAATTGGTGACTGTCTGGGTATATTTTGCCTGTGTTTGTGTAGCTGTCATTTCTCTTCTGTGCTTGCCAACAGGGTGTGTGTTCTTGTGGAGTGATGTGTAATCCTCTCCACCAGAACATGGAAGCATGACTTCAAGAAGTTTTTAGCCTTTAGAAAAAAGAAGTGTGTTGTCTATCCAAACTTAAATGGTTGCACGTGGGAGAAAAATGCTCAAATGTTTTCTTCAAAGTCTGAAGCTAAACTGGGCCATGAAGTGTAACTGGGGAGAAGTTAATGTGATGATGATCTTGTATGCTTTCCTCTTCCATCTGGAAAGGTTGAGAATGAACACATTGATTTAAAAGCGGTTTGTGGATATGGTTTGTTGCTTTTGAGTTTATTTGTTTGAATGTTAAATGCTGATGGAGAGTACTGCATGAGCACATGGGTGAGGGGAGCATTTCTATAAAAGCTCTTCAGTGTCATAATCCTAGTTTCTGCTTCCTTGGGAGTGACTGGAAACTTCAGCGAGGATGAAACAGTCCTAAAGGACATAAATTCTTCTTCATATATTGGATCTTAATTAACATTCACAAAATCAAGCTTAAGAGCATGTCTTTTGCATCTCTGCAGCTTCTGACATATGGGGGGCCTGCTCTCTGTGTGAACACATAGGTTCAGTTTAATAAAATAGATAATAATGATAAGCTCATATGCCCTCTTTTAATGACTAAGCTCAGTAGAGAAGATACCTGAGAAAACTCAAGTGTGTGTGTAGGTGTCATACTCTCTCAGAGTATGGATGGGTCTTGGGAATGTTAAAAACAGAGAGAGAGCTCAGTCTGTGTCATTGCTTATGTAGACTCCTCTGAACTGGAATGCTGGGAGCTCCACACCTAGTATCAAATAATCTTTGCCATGGGCTTAAGAGCTGGAGGATAATGATAAGGGGGGTCAAAGGAGGTGTTATTCATGGATGCCTGGTAGAAGAACATGAAGAACTCCTTAAAAGTAGAGCTGGAAGCAACTTTAACAAAAAACAATTCAATGTATGAAGTGGAGGTCTCAGTTTCAGTCAATGCTGCTGAATTTTTCCTCTTTCTATATAAGGGCCCAAAGTCGAGTCTGCAAGAAGCTTGTTAATATCCCATCCAGATCCATTCAGAACCAGATGCAGAGCCAACACAGCGAAGCCATTTTGGGAGTTCTGAAGACTGGCTGCATGACACATGCAATGAGCCTAGCCTTGCTGTGCTGGTGGTGCAGAGTCATTCTGCACATCATGATGCATACAGCGAGATCAGATAGGCTCAGTGTCAGATCTACTGGGCAGAACCTTCATGCTGCCTTTCAGAGCATACTTGTTGTCCTTAAAGTATGAACTTCCTTGAACTTCTCTGTAGATTCACAAGCATCTCACTGATGTAAATTATTCTGGGATTGCCAAATCCTTTTCTTATGAATGTTGGAGTCATGCTGAGTTTGACATTTTGTTGGGAAACCCTAGGCTTTCACTTGGCAGCATGGTATACACTTGCCCAACAGCAGTGCTTGCATTACTGAGAAGAATGGACATCTGAAAGCACTGACAGGCTTTCACTCTGCTTTTACTTTCCATGCATCACATACTCAACCTACTTTTTACAAAGATGTAGCTTACTGGAAATTGATAAAAATTTGAAACATTGTTGGAAGTTTATGCATTTAAGATAACAACTACAATGTCTTATGGGCAAAAAAAATTTCCATATCCATCATAATTCATATGTTTGTACCTTAGAGAGCTCTGTAATTATAGGAGAAAATTGAGAAAGAAGGAAAAGAGAAAGGCAATACCTAATTTAGGAGCACAGGAATCTCATATTAAATCTTTAAGTTCTGCCTGCCATGGTACAACAAAGTCCAGTAAAACTATGGGCAAGTGCCAGGATACCACTTGTCTAAGGCTTGTGATAGATTTTCATCCTGTCCATTCCCAGGCCTTGCAGACTCATGGCACCATACATGGTTCCTTTAGAGGTCACTTTAGGAAGTGATAGTGTTAAAATATTGACTGTACATGGATAGATATTAGATCTGTTTTTACAAAATCTGGCCACGATCAAAAAAACAGGTTTGAATCCTAAGCTAGATTTGGCTGTATATTTTTTTTAAATTGAACAGGCTTTTCATCAGAAACCAGTAATGTGTTGAAGAAGTGACATTTTAATAGGAATGTGGTAGGTGAGGGAGAACTTCTTTTGGAAAAGTTTTCATATATCTAAGGTTATTGCCTGCTGGTCGTGACATTCTTCTGTGTGATGAAATATTACAGTTAAGGTCCTTGGTCTGGCTTCCTCTTGCAATTCATGCTCCTTAAGTGAATACTTAAGTGAATAAGGAGCTTCTAGACCTGATTCATAATGTGTAAACTATTTACTCTAAGAGGAACTCAAAGCTGGGTCCTCTTCACTCCAGGTGAGGTGGTGTAACCATTCAGCTGTAGGCAGCACCTCTGCCTCTTTATGTGTTAATGAAGACTGGAACAACTCCAGTAAAAGAAACAGAGATGCCTGTGTCCACACTATTCTGGGAAATCACATGAAATATATAAAATTGGGAGGATAGGATAAAAAAGGGATAACAGCTAATGCCTTAATTTGGAGTCATCTAATTATTTGCTCTCTTTTTTCCAGGAGGGGTAATTCTACATTTGGCTTATAATACAATCTTTCTTTAGGTCTGTGATTCAGCATGTTGTGTGCCTCTTCTGTTTTCCACATTCGATCAGAGCTCTGAGTTTCCTTTCCCACCAGCTTTATCTACCAATATTTTGCAGTGGTTGTGTATGTTTCCTAGACAAATTGACTCATAAATTGGAATTTTGAATGAAATAGAACTTTGTTTTTTAATCCTGAGCATTCCAGTGGTTACGAAGGTGCTTTGTGTGAGTCTTAGTGGCAGTGTGTGTATAAGGGTTTTTTTGTCCCTGTTTCCCTCAGACTAGCATGCGGTGACATGACAAATGGAAAGTTTCTTTTCCCTTTGCTGCTAACAATTCACACGTTGATGCCTGATAGGAAAAATAATGCTCTCAAGGTTGCTGTATTTTTCATATGTATACATTGTGGCTTATCTCTGGCTTGAGAGCTTTGTTTGTTTTTAGACGCAGGCCAAGTCAAACCCTGCGGTTTAGCAGCAGTGTGTGTTGTGTGTACAGGCATAACAGGAGACAAGTCTTATTCCATGGCTCCTTCCCTAGCAGTATCCTGGTCTCTCACTGGCTGTTTGCTTGGCAGATATGAGTTATCTGTGAACTTCTGTTTTTTTTCTTTTTAAGAACTTTTTAAGAGCTCTGAGTTACCTAAGCAAAGGTTATATGTGGTGAAATACAGTGTTGTTCTAAGCCTCTGGGATATTTTTGCTCTACAAAATCTATGGAGGCCAATAGAAATGGCTGTTTCATGATGTGCTGTGTACTGTTTGTTAGTTTGGGGCTGTAAAACTTGATTTGCTTGTCAGTCTAAGCAGAGGCAGTACACAGTAAACAGCCCAAGCAGTAAATCAAGGTGTCATGTGCTCATATCATGTTCAGTGAGGAGAAATATGTGCTGAATATCCCCATTATATATCACAAGACAGAATCACAGAAGAGTGATTAGTCAACCAGTGGGTTTTTTTACCCAGCCAGTGGGTATTTTTCCACCTGAGAAAGTAAATATTTATTTTTCGTTTCTTTATTGTTGTTGATTATAACAAGATCTATTGACTTGGGATTTACCAGGAGCCAGTAACTTTTCATGTTGTTGATACTTTCAGATTCCTAATAGAATTCCTGTAGAACAGAAAACCAAGTTAAGCCGTTTATTTATTTATTTATTTTCATTTTCTTCCACCATCTCCCATTTCCCTTCTTCTCACAGAATATCTCCATGCATAACACAGTTGGAGGAGCAATGGCAGGACCTGGGTCCCACCAGCTGGCAAACACTAGGATGCCAAACCACGACACCAGCGTTGTGATTCAACAAGCCATGCCGTCTCCACAGTCCAGCTCTGTCATTACACAAGCACCTTCCACAAATCGGCAGATTGGGTGAGTCCTTTCCCAGTTTCTCATTTCTCTGGTTCTCTGGCTCCTACCTGTTGGACCAGATGTTGTCCTCATGTTCTCATGCTTCTTAAGGTCCAGCTGCATGCAGGCCCAGATGTTGTTCTAGAGGTTTCTGAGGTTACAGAGTTTGCACTTGACCCTGCCAGGATGAGCAAGGACCCCTGCAGCACATGTTGCAGGCTGTGGGGAATGGCCAGGTTACTCCAGATATGGCACACTGGTTCAAAAAGGACAGAAAGCTGTACTTATTGGAGAGTCCTGCTTTCTGCATCCAGGGTTTTTGTTTTTCTTTTTTTAATCTTCTTATGATCATAGTGTATGTTTTTTCTATAACTGCTCTGCAAAGAAAGACAAAATGTTTGTGAAGCTGATCCTATAACTTCATTCAATGGGAATTCTGTGTTTTCTATGGGATTGAGCTATGTCCTATGTCCTCTGTTTAAATGAGGAATTCTGGAAGACAAAAAGACCACCAAGATAAATAGAGTTTGGCATAGTGTGAATAGCTGCTCAATTTGTGATGATGGATCCATATTTATTACCATAAACTGACAGTATGCATGCTTATTGTATTGGCTTGAATGCCAATTGAGTGCTAATGTCGGGAGAACTGTATGAACAAAACCACCCATGTTTAGTATATGTTTACACCTGGTTACTTCCAGCAAGTATGAGATCCTCATAAGTCACAATAACTTGTTTTTAATTGTACAGAAACTGCCCCAATGGCTTGAGGGTACAGTTTTTCATCACACAGCTCTGAGAATTTTGGGGCAGGGTTATACATGAAAATGTATGTATAAAAAGATATATTAGTGGAATAAGAAAGAAGCAGCAGTATAGATTCATTATCTGTAGTTTGTAATTTGGTCATATAAATTAAGTGATACATGCAAAAGCAGTCGCTGTTCCCTGTCATTATCTAAATAATTGATGATCAAGTTTCAGTCTTTTCAAAATAGAACCATAAAGTGAAATCCTGGCATTGAAAACTGAAATTCTAGTTATTCTTGAGTTTTCTTTCAAGATTCTTGGTGTAGGTCACAGGCTCTGTATCTCCCATGGTAGCTGGGATGGCCCATGGCACTGAGCTCTGGGCTACCCAGCCATGCACAGAACACAGATTCCATCTGCTGCCCTAGTTTTGTGCTCCTGGCCAAGCTCCTCTATTTTCCTTTTTACTACTGTTTCAGGATTTGGTTCTTAATATATAAATCTGGTAGGATGGGTCATGTAAAGCTATTTGATAGATGTGCCCTTTGTATATGTTACATATGAACACAACACAGTGTTCACTGAGATTTCACATGCAATACCATTTGCCTGTGAATCCAGCAAAGTTGTTGTCTTATATATGTCCCATTGTGTTCAAAGAGAGGGGGCTGGGAGAGAGGGAGGGAGGAAGAAAAAGTTTCTTTTTCAGTTTTAGAAAGAAAAACATTAACTAATGCCATTATTTGCGTTAAGGATGATTAAACTCCTGTTCAGATTGTGACTTAATAGGTCTAGTGGTAATTATGATCCTAATTAAAAGCATAAAAAAACCCCAAACAACTTTTAATACTCAGTGGTGAGGTGTTTTATGTAAGACTGCACTTGGCTTCCAAACAATTGTTTCTATATAATGAGAAAAAAACTGCATGTGGTTTTGCAAGACCCTGTCAGTCAGGTTTTAGGTTTGTGTTGGTTCAGGGCCATGGTGATTAGAATCTCCAAAGTTGGTGGGGTTGAGGATAAAAAGGCCTTTTCCTAGTCAGTGGTGTGTCTCATTTGGGAAACTTTGTCATGACATATCTTAATTCTTCCCTGTGACTGAATCACACAAATGTTTCTTAAGTCTGAGTCTAAAGCTGCTTTATTGGGAGGCAATTGTCAGCATTTTAGTCTCTGTGTGAGTTGGGGTGTGAATGAGACTTATGGTGTGACCTCCAGCATACTCTGTTCCCCATTCTTCCCTCTTCCTAGGAGGTTTTGTTTTTTCTTCATGGTGTGTCCTAGGAGATAATTGCTGTGTTTTGAACTTCCTCTACTTGCCAAAGAGTTGAGCATCCTTGTTTGTCTTCTTTTCCTTCAGTCTTTTCCCTGTGGTGTCTGTTTTACTTATTCAGAGAACATATCTTGTCATTTCCGTTTATCTTCATCTTATCCTTCTAAATGTGCTAAGAATTATATCCACGACTCATTCATGAGGAATACAGACTGGACAATGGCTTTGGTATTAAACAACTGAAAAAGAAATCCAGATGAATTCAGAAAATATTTGAGGTCTTCAAAGTTTGGTCATTTTGATTTAGCCTTGCAAAGTTGAGGTTGTTTAGCTATTTGACGAGCCCAAATTCTGAGGTCCTCAAATCAGTGGGTTTTGCTTGAGTTTCCCTTTTTTAGAAATCATCTGAATTTGCCCCAGAGGGTAGATGAGTCTTTACCATGAAGAATTGTGCCAGGGAAAATGCCTTTTAATGAGCAATAAAACCAGCAGAGAGAAACTGGGTAAAACTCTCACTGAGTTCTGTAAGAGCAGGATCAAGCCCTGAAGGTTATATAGAACCATCTTGTAGCAATATTCTGATTTTTATCACAACCACAAATATTTTAGTGTCAGACTATGGCCAAGCCACCTGCAAATGTTTATGATGGCCTTGCTCCAATGAAAACAGGGAACAGTAATGAAAGTCTTCATTTAGCCCCTGTTTGTAGGCTGTGCTCTAGTAACAGAGAATGGGACCCACCTGTGCCCGCACACAGCTCATTTCATGGTGAGGAGTGGGCGAGTTTGTAGCAGCTGATGTTCCCAAGGGATGTAATTTTCCCCTACTTTTGTTTCTCCTTCTCTTTCTTCTCCCTCTCCTTCTAAACTTCTCCCTCCGTGCTCTCTTTTTTCCTATCCCCTGCTCCGAGGGCTTGCACATAAAATGAGATATTGACACAAGGCATGGGAAAACATGACGGAATGTGCATTGTTGGGCAAGCCTTACTGGCACAATGTATGTCCACACATTGTTTCAGGTATTAAGCTTCAGCTACTACTGAACAGGCACCCAGCCAGATTAATCAGATAAAAGGAAGAGCATGAAGGTTATTAACTTAAAAAATAAGACAGGGTGCAGCCCCACTTTCCTCCCACCGTGTTCCTTTTGTTGAGAACAAACAGCAACATTAGCACTACAGCAAGCTGTCAGGTTGGTATAAAGGTCCCTGATAGTATTTATGTGGTGAGGCAGTCTCTAACCTCCTTGCCATCCCTCCTCCCTCCCCGCCAAGCCTTTAGCATGTGGGAGGAATGCTGGAACTAGTAACTACTTGTGCTGATGAAAAATCAGTTGAGGAACACTTAGCAGTGAAAGGTGTCTTTGGCTGATTAATAGCACATCATTTCTAGATAAGATACATGGAGGAAAAGCAGTATGGCATATGGAGGAAGGCAAGAAAAAAATGATATAAGACATGCATTTGTCAAAGGTATAGAAAAGCAGATAAGCTGAATCAGCTCAAGATATGGGACTCTGAACTAGGCTGTACAATAGCAGTGCTTGTCTTCTTTTTAAAATAACTCCATTTTTTCTGTGACTGAATATACAGCAGTGTGTGAGAGAGTTCTGGGCAGACAAATTGGTGACAACACAGTGGTGGTTGCTCTATCTGGACACATCTTTTGCTAGGAAAGATGTGTTTTTCAGGCTATCAATTACTGTAGGTAACTGCAACCTAACAGCATTCACAGAGAAGGTAACTTGCTTTCAAACTAGTTTTCCAAGCTAGTCGTGGACATAACTAGTAATTATTCCAGCTTGAAACTCACTGGTACAGCTCTGCAGCTGATAAAGAACATGGGAGGTTGGAGGATTGTCACAGATGCAGCAAGTTGTTAACATTGTAGTAAATGGAGAGTGAGAGTGAGTCCAGTTTCAGTGAACTCAGGCTCCAAAGTGGACATATAACACTAACCATGTGATGTAGATTATCTCTTTTTAAAGTGTTGTAGAGCATTTTAATCGAGATAAGATGGTCCTCTGGCACAGCATCAAACGGGAAAAATTGCAACCACATTTGGTGAAATGCAAGCAGGTAGGAGAAAGCAACAAAAGGAGTTTGGAAGATGCTTCTGGTGCCTTGATGTTCTGAAGAATCATGGTACCAGTGGGAGAGCAGCCTTTCAGTCCCCACATGCAGCATTCATTTCAGCACTAATGCATTGCCTTACTGTTCCTCTCTCTTTCCTCTCATGGTGCCATGTGTGTCTCTCTGGTCCCAGTTTATCATCTTTTTATGGGTTTGAAGGCTTTTCAAACAGAAGGGCATGGGAAATGGAATAGTCAAAAAGTTGACTACCCCATGCATGTAGTGGGACTAACAAAGGTTTGGTCATTTGGAAAATGAAAAAAAAAAAACTTCTCAGTTTAACTGGAGGGTCTTGGCAGAAGGACAGACTGGCTCTGTGGCAAGCATAGGAGTTTCACCATAGCGAAAGCTATCTGAGACTGCAACTGCTGGCTGAGTTTTCAGAGTATCCTGCTATCACCCTTTATAGCTTAAGGAAATAGAAAAGACTCCTGTAAGAGACAGTCACAGGCAGAAACCATTCCATAACGCAGCTAAGCTCTGGAAGGCACTGGGAATAGGTGGGTGACTGAGAAGGGTCTTTGTACATCCAAGAGAAAGTCTCTCTTTAAGCTCTTCGTAAGTTGGTGGAGTGTGTGGCATCAAAGAGGCCATGGAATGATGTGCTTTTATCAAATTCAAAGACTGGTTCTCTTTCCAGGAAATCTGTGATAAAAGCCTCTGTTCCAATGCATGTATTTGAACTGAAGTACCACAGTATATTGTGAGATGAGAAGAAATGTGCAGTAAGAGATGAAGCATCAAATGACCGCTCAGTCGCTTGATCAAGTCCATGCCATAGCCTTAGTTATGCAGCATGCAAGAACATCAGTGAGATCACTGGAAGGGGAGGAAAAGGGAAGAGAGAGCATCTGACATTGTCATTCTGTCCAAATTTTTTCTCTGTCTTTGTAGTAAAAGTTGGGCTTTAATTCCTGTTTAATGGTCCTGCTTCTTTTTCCTCTCTTTATGCTAAGACATGTTTTTTGTAGTCCTTTCTACCACACTGGCCTTGGCCAACCTTGATATGGAATCCCATCAAGCCACATGTGAGCAGCAGCCACAAGTCTCTGGGAAGCTCAGGTGAATTACTTGGGAAATTATTACAAGTGAGCCATTGCCAGGAACAAGTTGTCTCATAGCTTAGCTTAATAGAGATGGTGATGAGGGAGAAAATGAGCTGGACCATCTCAAGCTGTTCATCCCTTTTAGCAAGCTGCTGCCCAGGTCCACACATTGACCTGCAGGCCAAACCATGCTGCTCTGTCTGTGATACTTAGAAGCTCTGTCTGCTCTCCAACATCCTCTGCTGTTGTATGTTCAGGAGTTGCTGACTCAATTTTTCTCCATACTGCTGAGTCAGGAAGAGAAAAAGCAAAGTGCCAGTCTGTGTGTCACGCACAGCACAAACAGGTGGTTGTTCACAACACCTTTTTTCTATCCTCAAGAATATATTCCTCTGCCTTCCCAAAAACTCTTCCTTGCTGTAAGGTCTAGGAAGGGGCTGGAAAGTACTGACATATGTCAAGGTGACTTTTGGGGGACTGAAAGGAGGATCATTAGCCAGGTAATAAATAGCCTTGATAAATAAATAGCCTAATGAACACAGTGTTTTATACTTCATACTTTCTACTTAACAGAAGTCCTAAGTTTGTCAGGAACATTGCTTTCTCACAACAAGAACACCAAAACCAAAAAGTGGGACTTTGTGGATATTGTGGGACTTGCTGCCCACTGACTCTGACTAGGATTGTTGTTGTGTGTCATGAGAAGAAACCAGCCCTCTCCCTCTCCTGATGGTTGTTTGAGATAGGCAGTGAAACTATGCTCAAGCCAGTTCTCATGCAAGTGATTTATAAGAAATGGATCATGATGTTTTTGTCCCGAAAAGCTTGTCCCACCCAAGAACTATAGGAAAACAAGGATAGAATAGTGTACTGCACCCATAATTTTATCTGAACAGAAATACTGAGCTTTCATATGCATTGGTTGGCTCTCACTTCAGAGAAAGTCATAAATAGAACTTAAATATGATATATAGAACTTGGAGAATCTAGCATTGATTCCTTAATTTTAGTGGCTGGTATCTCTTACGTACCTCCCGTATATATATAATACACACTGTATAAATCTTCTTTAAAGGTGTCATCAAAATTTATGGGCAGAGCTTCTGATTTATATGACTCTTTGAACTAAAACAGATGTAAAATCATTTTCGGATGGAAGAGGATCTCAGAGTTGCAGTGGGTTTGATATGACAAATCAAGCTTTCCCTAGACCAGAAAAAGATCATTAGGGCTCTGCACAGCCGAATCTCCTAGCTCTGCTCTTCATCACAGGTTTGTTCTTAACATGCCCTGATGCATGATTCCAGTATGTGTTTTATCCAAGTGTCAGCCTGTTTGACAGGTAACTAAGCCGCAGTAAAACACTAACTCAAACAATACAGACTTTGTTTGGTGTAAGGCTTTTTAAAAAATTTAATTTATTTTCATTTAAGCGGCTAATTTGCAGAGAAGCAGCAAGCTTTGGGATGCTGCCTTACACCATGTCAGATCAGAGAAGGCCTTAAAGGCTTGCTGGAGGTGGCACAATGGCTACAATGAGTAAAAAATGAAGACCTTTATGTGCAAAGAATTCTGATAAAAGATTAGTTGCCCACTAAAAAGTTATGTTTGTATCTGTTTCAATAAAGGAATTGGCACTGATGTCCTTAACAGAGAATGGCTTGATTTTACACGGTTTGTCTTGCCAGTGTCTGTTTTGGACACTTCCAAAGGAATATAAAAACATACTATAAGTTAATAAAGTGTTAACACTTTGGGTTGGTTTTTTTTTTTCTTTTTCTTTTTTTTTTTTTTTTTAAGCTGGTACCTGGCTGCAAACCAATTACAATAGTTCAGAGGAAAGTGCCTGAGGGAAAACACAGGAATTACAGACTTTGTGTAAAGTGTATGGATCTTATTTTACCACCTGTAAAAGTAGGCCTCCTTATGAATTGATGAGTTTTCAAAATCAATAGTACAGTATAGTTCCATTTAAGGCATATATATGGTTCTATTTATAGTTATGGGCAGGCCAAATATGCATTTGAAAAAGAAAAAGCAACCAAACACCAAACCAAAAGAAAACAAAAAACCCAAAACACCAACAGTTTGAATCAAAAGCATGGGTAAATCTGACAACATCACCAAAATTAGTTCTTTACAAAAATGAAATTATGCTTGATTTAGAAGGCAAAAAAAAAGTAATTTAAATAAATCTGTCATTTTGGAGACTCTCTAACAAAGTTCCATGCAGTAAACCATACATTTAAATTCTCTTAGCTATGTTTAGTAAAAAATTGCTGAGTTGAGCAAGGAACTGATGGCTAGACAGAACCTGCAGGTAGATTGAGAGTGCAGGAAAAGTGTTCCTTGGAAGAAGGAACAAATTAGAGAGTGTGTTTTAGAAACATTTGCTGCTATGAGCATCTGTGTTCTGCGAACAGAGACGCTTATTCTGAGCTCACATAAATGAAGTGGAATTTTGCCAGTAAAAGAAGGGGTTGTGTTACTCCAGTCGTAGGATCCAGGTCCTAATTGGTTTATGAAATGAAGGGGGCAATCTTTGAGCTATTACCAGCTTCCTCTGCTGCAAGTGAAGTGAATCGCAGCTGTTCTGATAGGGTCCATAAAACTTGGTGAGGTAATAAAACGTTTGCAGTGAACAATTCTCAAAATGGGTGAAATCCAAATCCCTAGCTTATTTGACAGTATTAAGAGAATTGAATGTACTTCCTGGGGAATTCTGAATATTATGTTACTTTTATCTAGTTCTTTAACTATAAGATCCAGGCTCACCAGTGCTATAAATGTAATGGCTCAAAGTAACATTCTTCTTTTTTAACCCTAGATTGAAATGCAGTATGTACATATATACATATGTGATACAGGAAAAAGCTGTGTTCATTGCTCATTTTCTAGTGTTTCTGGCTTGTACTTTTTACTTCTTTGTATTTTTCTGTCTCCTAATCTCTTGCTCTGTTTTGGTGAGATTTTTTTAAAAAAAGCATGGTTAGCATCAAATGATCCTACACAGAAATACTTGTGGTGCTTCTAGTCACATGATTTCTTTAATGAAAACAATAGCTGTAGATCTTTTACGTTATCTTCAAGCAACTTAACATTTGCTAGACCTGGTTAGAGGTCAGATATGTCAATTCTAACTTCTTAGCAGAGCAGTGGTTCCAAACAGTTCAGTTCATGGTGGCTTTGACCTAAAGATTTTTTATGTGAATTCAAGTCCAAACTGACATTTTTGGTATCATTGTATATATTGAGGAATTCACAATTTTCCTTGAAAGCCATTCAGTGTTTGTCTAGAGTTCTGTTGTTCTTCTCAGCATTACCAGAATGAAGCACTTTTATGAAGGGCTTGGATGTCTTTAAAATTCTTTTGTTTTTCCTTTTTATTTTCTGCTTTATAGAAATGTCTGTGATTTCCCAGGCAAAGACAGGACGATCGCACCTTTGATAGTTAAATGACCTGAAAAAGAATATAAATAGAGAACATACTAAGAAGTTTCTTAGAGTAATGAATTGGCTTTCCAGGTAGGTTAAGTGCCAGTAGGTTGTGCTTGCTGCTCATCCCCTTTCACACCTGAAGCTGGGCACTTACACAATGTAACATTGAAGCTTCCCCTTTTATGTCAGTCCTTGTATGACAGATGTTGCTACTCATCTCTCAGACAGGCTGTTGCCTCAGGTGTCTGGAGAGTGACCAGCCAGCATTTCAGCTGCAAGGTGCTGCTTCAAGGGCCTCTGATCCTTTAAGCACTTTGCTGGGAAGTGCTGGCAGCAGTGGAATATCTGGCTTCCTTTTCTGACAGGTGGCTGCTCATGCCCTGTGTCCCTGGCTTGTAACAGGCAATAGGGCTGTCCCAGGTATTGCACAGGAAGATGTGCAAGAGGTGCACAGATCTGAATGGTGGTGGTCTCCTGGAGCTCCTGGGCAGAGCTGCATGCAGAAAGCTTTCCTGACATACTCAGGGCTAAAGCTTGTGTTTTCAGCAAGTGTTTTTGAGCTGTTATTAGAAAATGTCCCTGGAGAGATGAACTGCTGACTTAATGTGCCTGAAGAAATCTCTCTTTGGACATGCTGGACTTCATTAATTCATTATTGCTGTGAATTGTTGATGTAGCTTTTTTGGGCACCAGATGTAAATTAACATAATGAAAGTGGGCAAAAGGCAGCAGTATTTTTAAAATATTCAAACAAAACAGTCTGTTAAGCTCAACAGGCTGTTGTGGACAACTGATTCTGGTTGAAATACAACTACAATATTTGAAGACATTAACTGTAGCTGATAACCAAAGGAGACCAAATTTGAACTGATCTTGTATTATTTTTTTCAATTTGTGCTTGTTTCAAGTGGTTTTGTCTGAGATTATATGGCACAGGTAGTAAACCAAGTTCAGACTGACAATATGTAGTCTGCAGATGACAACTGGAGCTTATCAATGCATACATCAAATGGAAGAATTGTGTGAAAAACTTTACCCTCTTTACAGTTAATTTCCTTCTTATTCTGTTTTAATTTCTTCTTTCTCTGTGGTCTGTTCCAGGCCCATAGAGGAAAGAGACCTAGAGAGTTGTTGATTTTTTTTCTGATCTGTAGGGAAATAAAATAGGAAGCAAAATAACATTTCTACTGTGAAGTAGCAAAGGAAGTTGAAAGAAAGCAGGCAGTGAGTTCCCTTTGTGCCATACCAAACGGGTGTGGAGAAAGATACGGAATCTGGGCTCCATGTCAGGGAAGAAAATCCATACTTTCTTCCAAATTTTCCCCTGGCCTCTATATTGTTCTATTGTTCCAATAAGAAATCTGTGACTCGGAGGATTTATTCAAAATCTATATAAAACATAATAGGCAAAGTTCATTCCAGAAGCCATCAAGTGAAACTATACTTCTCTGTGGGGAAAGCTGGGGTCCCTTCCAGTCTGGTCTTTTTCTCTATACAGCCTGGTAGCATGGAGCTTTTTGTTGCACATTAATGCAACATCAAGGGTTGTGGGGCCCTAAGTCCTATAAAGCAAATGCAAGAAACAATATTGGACAAGCAGAACCTATAAATGCAGAGGGAAGCAAAACCCCATATATAAAAGAAACCAGGGTTTGAGAACAAAAGCACAAAACCACATTTCAAGCCTCAAGGGAAAAAGAAAATCAGTTTTTGTTTTGGAAGAAGCATCCTTGGAAGTGTTCAGTTTTCCTTTTGACCAAGTTGGGAAGCTGTAAGTTGTGTCCTTGAAGACAATGTATGTATGGATAATTGACTCCTAGCCTAAAAAACTATTCCGTGTTGACAAGAAAATGCCACCACTGAGGTATACATTTCCTTCTTACTCCTCCTGCTTGTCCATTAGACAAACAGGAAAGTAGAGACACCCCTGCCATGTTTACAGGCCTTGCCTTGTTATTTGTATGATGGACAGAGAGCTAAGAGCTGTGTTGCCAACACTGCTTATTAGAAAAACCTGGACATAATTAAGGGACCTCATTTGTTATTGCTCGTATGTTCACTGGTGGAAATTGCTTGAGAGAACAGTTCTACTGGTACAGAACAGTGCTTGGTAACAGAACTGTAGAAAATTGACAAAGACAAAAACAGCTTTGAGGAATGGGATGTAAAATATTATTCTATTTTTTTTTCTACATTGGTTTTGAAAGGTTTGTTTTGTTTTTTTTTTTTTTGTGTATGTGTGTTTTCCAGTAGAGAAAAAAGAATGTAATTTGCCTGAACTAGAGGATGACTTGTAATGTTTTTACTTGTTACTGACTTATTTACTTGAATGAAACCTATGAATTACAGTGGAAGTTTCAGTTGAGTAACATTCAATATTGTGTTGTTATTTTATTACTGGGTCTGCTGAGTGTTCCTTTCTATGGTGTCTGCTTCCAAGAACTATGAGCACTGTGAATATTTCATGTTCCTTTTTCAAAATCAAGGCTGTGCATTGCAAAACCAGCTACCCAGGCAAAGGGACTTTTAGTGTTTCAGCACACTGCTCCTTTTCTACCTACATTTCTTCTGAGCTGTCTGCTTAATTCCAGATCTGCTCCCACAAGCTGATACAGGTCTTTGTTTACGAGTCGGGTCACAGGATACGAGGTGAGTGTACCTGTTGTACAGTGCCTTTCTTCTTGTTGTTGGGATGTGGTGTTCTTTTCTGGTGGGAAG
Organism: Urocynchramus pylzowi; assembly: GCA_013397555.1. Lineage (NCBI taxonomy): Eukaryota > Metazoa > Chordata > Aves > Passeriformes > Fringillidae > Urocynchramus > Urocynchramus pylzowi. The sequence continues at coordinate 739,804 of VZRH01007516.1, forward strand.
TGGCAGTGCTGTTGTTTCACTTGAGCAGGCATGTGGCAGAACACAGTGCAACGGAGATGAGTGTTGATGAGTGAACAAGGAATCATTAAGGCAAAGCAGAGTATTGTCAAAAGAAAAAAATCAACAATTCCAAATCAGCTCAAGATCAGTATCGGAAGATTTCAGGCTTTGTTGGAATTGCTGTTTGCAGTTGCTTCTCTGTTCTGTAGTGTGTGTTGGATGCATTCTCTGTGGTGACATTTGCTGTGGCAATGTGAGGCATGCACACGTTTGCATGCTCGTGCAGTTTTTCCAGGAGATGTGATCACGTCGAGTTGCACCTATGTGTTCCTGTTGCCTCCGCTTCTCTTGTTTTGCAGAGTTGCAAGGGGACATGTCAATCTTTTACTGTAAGTTGTGACATTTCTACTTCCAGTTCAGTGGTGGCTCCAGGGTTCAAACTTGCAGCCTAATAATGAACCAGGCTAAAGGGCTGTTACTGTCAAGAATAAAGCCATGTACTGTAACTGAGAATAATCAGTTTGGATCGCATTCGCAGATTCTTTGTATTAGCTTTATCAGGTCAGGCCATCAGAGAGCAGATAGACAGGTAAGACCAAAAGACCTCTGAACCCAATTAAAGTTGTACCACAAAGAAATCAAATTCATGTGGTTTACATTTCAGAAAGTTACATTTGGTGGGCTGTACTTACTTTTATTCTGTAACCTAATGCAGACCATGTGAACATTTGAAACGCTTTTAACAGTTAACCAGCTCAAATAACACAGAACCAGAGCAGCAATAAAGAATGAATTAAGACTGATTGCAACTACAGCCAATTTTTTTCCCTCATAAAGAAATATAAAAGGCTGATATATTTAAGAACTACCATATATATAGTAATTTTGTCTTCAGGTTTTAGCATGACAATAGCCATTCTTGTATCTTTTAAAATAAATGTTTGGTTTAAAAAGCAATCCTAAACCCACAGTCTTTTTTTATTTGCAGTGTTTCAGGATGAGTTTGGATGTGCTGTGGAACCGCTGATAGTCCCATTGATGCACATAGTTTGGGAATTGGTCATAGAGCTCTGAGATAATCCTGAGGAGCTGACATTTAAAATACTTGGCACAATAAAAGCATGAGCATGACAGGATAAGAAAATAGGTGTTTTATTAGTGTCCACTTTCTTAAAAATTGTAGATGTGTGTGCAGTTTTTCAGTCACAAACACTTCTTCCCTGCTGACATTAGATAGGCCCTACATGTGGAGCAAATAGAGTTTCAGCTGGTGCAGACTGCTACGTGTTCAGTTTTCCTTTTTTTCTAAACCAAGAGTCTGAATGAGAGTCTTGAAGCCTCCAGGAGACCAGGCTAGAGGAGGACAGTGCTAAATGTGCCTGTGTCCTGCACCTAACTTCAGGAAAGTGATGTTTCAGGAAAGGTTTACATACTAGCAGAAGAAAAGTGACTGGCTTGCTTGGCAGCAGAATCATTCAGTTGGATCAGTTTCCTCATTTTTGCTCTGTAATGATTCTTCAGGACTTTGAGAGATCTTGTGGGTGTTGGGGAAAGAGATCAGGCCCACAGCTCTTGCCTATGTGTTACATTCTCTCCTGAAGAAAGAAATTCCTACAGCCCCAGCTCTTTCCTAGGGTCCCCGAGACACTGAAATGCAAAGCTCGTGCCATTCTGCTTTCTGGCACTGAGCCACCTGGCTATAAGTAACTGAGCCAGCTTCCAACCTCGGGAGCATGCTTGCTATCCTGGGTGGATGCAGTTGCTTTCCTTCAGCAGCTGTCCTGATGTGCCTGTGTACAACAGCTTTCCTCAGTGCTCCTCGTGTGCAGCAGGTTGCTCTCCTGTCCTTTCCCCCCCTTTTCCCGTAAACTTTTGGGGCTGATGAGGTAGAGAGGGCATTCAGGCATGGGGCTCTCAATTTGGCTGGATTGAAAGCTAAGGTTGTATATCATCCAGATGCTTTTGTGGCTGCTATTCTTCGTGTGGGCCTTAGAAGCTGATCTTCTCTTCCTGGGCTGAGTACCTTGAAGATCTGTTGTCTTGCTTACTTTTCAGAAGCAGATAAGTAGAGAGGAAAGAGCTGGCTGGGTGGTTTTTTTTAATTTTTTTTTTTTTTTCTTTTTCTTTTAAATCTTAGTTAAATATGTAGCAAACCACTTGCTTTCTGTGAATGAATCTTCCTTGTATCACCATTTCCAAGCAGCGAGTGATGTACTGCTCATGGAATGCAAAGCTGTTTCAAAGTGTACGTGTGGGAAACTGGGGCTGCCACTGCTAATTCACAGAAATGCTGGGGCTGGAAGAAAATCTGCACCTCCACTGATGCACAAAAACTGTTCTACTATGCACAGACCAGAACTAGTGGGGTGAGAAGGAATAAACTCCTTTCTCTCATTTTTTTATGTGCTGCGTTTGACAGCCTAGTTCAAGATGCTTGCATGGAATTAGTAAAAGAGGGGTATGTTCTGGGAAGGTTAAATGGCTGCTGCTTCTACTGCTTCCTTGTCACTCAAAAATGGAAAAAAAAATGAAAAAACAAACAAACCAGAAGACTTTGTCAAGTTCTTTACAGAACAGAAAGTAAAGGGGGAAAACATTTGAGTTCTGATGATTAGAACAACAAAAGATTCATCAAAGAATGGATCAAATCAAGTGGATGTTGGACAGAAAGCAGTGGCAGAAGTTATTAAAAGTGCTAGTCTGGACATAGGAAAGTTCATTTTGGTTTCTTGTTCACCACTGATTCCTTTTGGCAAATTTCTTGGTCTCTCTCAGATTTTTTTTTTAATAATTCACCAATTATAAAATATGAAAAGAAATACTCCTTCACTTTACAGGAATGTTAAAATGAATTTAGGTGTTACAGGAGAAGAAGGTAAATAGGTTCCTCTGATACAAAGTCTTGAACATTTGATGTAATTAAACATCAGGAATATTACTCAGTTTATAGCTCTTTGCCATAGAAATAGAGAAGAACTATGGTATTATGTCTAAAATAATGTGCTATTAATTTCCTGGAAGCTAAAATAAACTGCTGAAGAGTGGGACAACAGAGTGAGAAAAATGAGAATGCTTATACTAGATTTTCTCCAGGCATCATGTTAATCTAATGCCCACCTATGGCAGAGGGGTTGTATAAGATAATCCTCAAAGGACCCTTCCAGTGCAAATTATTCTATGATTCTATGCTTTGCAGAAAGGAAACTGAAATGGAAGTTAATCATCAGACATATTTATTAAAAGAAACAAATGCTAATACACACAAAAAATATAACTAAAAGTAATTTCCTTTAAGTTTTCAAAATCAAGATAAGGCAAAACTAATAAACATTAAGATCTGCTTCAAAGGTGTTCAACATATTGAAGTGTAGGAAGGCTTTTGTTTTCTTTCTCTTTCTTCTTTTTCAATTAAAATTTGAAGTTTTTCATTAATTCCATGAAAAAAAAAATCCTCTTAAATCTGACATTCCAAATCCTGTAAGCACTGATTTTTCTTTTGAGCAAGTATTATGCTTTGGTTATTTTTCCTTTTCTCATTCCAATTAATTAATTCTATTATAGTAGCCCTCAAAGACTCTAAACCAGACTCCATTATTTGCAAAATACTCAAGAAAGAGTGTTATGTCAAGAGAAGTACAAGCCTGAAATCCTCTCTCTTGTCTTCCATCTCTCTATTACAGGCTTTCTTCTATCTCTTTAGAAGGTACCCATTCATTCATCGTCTTTTGTGTGTGTGTTTTCCTTGTTTTCCCTAGACTAGGCTATGCAAACAGTCTTAGTGGCAGATAGACACTGAGGAAGCTTTCCATCCTAATTTCTTTCCGTTAATGAAAGTTATGAAGCACTGCCAGTGTGAATACTGCCTGTAAACAAGAGGTGAGTGAATTCAATGTACTTCCCTAACCCCTCTCCTCCACGGGGCAGCCCAGTGGCACACCAGCAGATAAAAGTGACGCTATGACAACAAATGTCAGAGGCCTATCCATGCAGACTATTTAAATGAGACAAAGCATTTTAGAAAAGAGGAGATTTAAGGTTCCCCATACATCCAAAGGAGCTCCTTTTGGTTCCTCCCAATGGGAAGAGCCTGCTGAATTCCAGGAGTTCCTGCACTGCTTTTGATGGATAGGGCAACTGGAAAGGTGATTAGAGGCTGTAGAAAAGCACTGCATGTGCTCTCATGCCAGCAAATGTGAGCTTCTCATAGCAAGCTAAAAGTGTATGAGAGGAAATCCAGTGTGCTGTTAAAAAATTAACACTGTTAATCCAGTGTGCTGTACCCTGAAAATGTCCAGCTTCTATGAGCAGGGACACACCAAACGCAAGCACTGGACTACCCAGCAGCCCATAAAAGTAAAAAGCTTTCTAAAATAATTTCCACCTGGTGTGCTCCTAGGCTCTTAGAACAGATTGTTCCAAGAATAAACAAGTATTTTGGTTTTTTTTATAGAAAGATATTAACAGCATATCAAGAATTATACCCTCCAAACAACTAATGCAGCCTATGGCCTAACCAGAAAAATCATTATTTCCAAAAAATTCTATTGACAGAATGCTGCAGCAACCTTTCAGAGCTGCTCCTACATCCGATGACAACAACAATAAAACAGTGTGCTATTTTTTTTACCTCCTAAAGTTGTCATCTCAGCACAACTGAACATCTGAGTTGCCACCCAGCCTGTAAACATCCTTATGTGGGGAAGGTTATCAAATAGGTCATGGAGAAGCAGCTCTCCCATTATCTAGAGTATTATCTAGAGCCCTCAGATTTCCTGGAGCCCTTTCTATCTGGTTTAAGACATGGTAGTGTTACAAAGACACAGCTATTCCTTGGCCATTGCTAGGCTCTGATTTACTAGCTTCTACTAATGGATAAAGACAAAGAGCTCAATCTAATCTGACCTTTCAGGCGTGCTGGCTGTCAGAGTGTGTTTGCAGCCACCCCTTCTATCTTAACAGTGTCCCTCTAGGAAAGTGCAGCAATCTCAGGAGGAGAATACATTCCCTTTGGGTTGCCAGATTTAATTCTGTGCCTTTCACAACTTCTGCTGTTAAATGTGATAGAACTCAGCTATTGCTTCTTAGAACAGGAGCAAGCACTCCACTGTCCCAGTCCTTTTCTAGCAGGCCCCCTTTCAAAATGTCCTGTGTTGGACAGGTAGCATTCTGTGCAGCATTCACATCAGTTTGATAACCTTTTTTAGTATCTATTTGCCATGCCAGCCTCTAGACTGCTGGCTGCCAGGCTCTCCTTCCCCCGCTTTCATCAATGCTACTAAAACAAGACCTCACTGTCCTCTTCTGCAGATTCACTTTTAGTGGTTCTGTAATCAAGTTTTCTGACATTAAAACTGAGATTACATGAAATATGGATGCCTTGAAGTATTAAAAAATAAAGTGGGCAGGAACATTATCTCTAAACATCAGCTTTAGCCATTTAGAAGCAATGTATTCCCAGATTCTGGGTCTCCTTAAAGCCTTCTCTCTTTGCACAGCCAAGTGCCTGCACCTCATCAGCAAACAATGGAAAAGATTCAAGTAGCAGGATCCTGCCCAGTTCAGATTTATTTAACCCTTTGTTGCCACTGTATTCTTTTCACCAGCCTTCCACTTTATGTCTAAAACAGATGCTGAGATTGTTGGTGCCAGAGAGTTAATCTTATTAATAGTTTCTGTGTTTATTGTCAGAGGGACTTGGTTACACTCTCCTCTCTGGGCCAGTAGGTCAGGGGATTCAAGTTCCCCACTGTGGCTTGGAGCAAATCTCGGTGCTGACTGTGCACCTTAGACTGGAAGAGGGGGAACGTGCTGCATTGGTGCAGATTTTGAATTTCCAGTAAGACATTAAAGCAAGGTCTCGCCTGTCTTTTTCAAATATATTCCAGGTAGAAATTATTGAACCACTTCCACAGCAGGGAATTTGACTGCACTTCACCCCTTCTACATGGTGGGAAGATGTGAGTTTGTGTACCCCACACCAAGAACCAGATCTGACTCATTTACTACATTGCCACCCAGCAGGGAAATTTCCCCTTATATCCCTTAGGAAAGATGGTGGGGAGGCAGAGTTTTCAGTGTCTGGGAGCAGAGCCTGTGCACTTGAAGTACAGGGGTCTGACACACTCATTTCAGACTAGCTGTAAGTAGCAGATGTGTTGGAAGGAGAAAAAAACTATGACTCTAAACTCTTTCATAATAAGGAGGGATGACTGAGTTAAAAAAGGTGAAAGGAAAGGAAGGGGAAAAAAAGCTGGGGAAATTGTTTTCTTTGGGCTTTCCTTGGAACTGTCCCTCTATCTTCAACAAATGGAAACTTCAAGAGTTCATCTCTGCCTTTTACCCACCACTCCTCTGCGCTGGGAGAAAGCAGCAAAGGGGGTAAGAATGGAAAAGAGCTTGTGCTCAAGTGCTTCCAAATGTTTCACAGCCATAAGCATTTATTGGTTCTCACCCTCCACCCTATCACCACGCCCTCCATATAAAATCAGAGACTGAACTCCAGCATCCAGGCAAGAAGGAAGCCTTCTTCTCATTTTTAGAAACTTACATGTTCCGGTGCAATGCTTGTAATGCACTCGCACTCTGCTAGGACAGCTTGCCAAAAGGCAGCATCAGAAAGCTGCTGAAAGAAATGTCTTTCAAAGATATCCCAGAGAGTCAGGTCATTTGGTGTAGAAAGCAGGCAATAGTTCTTTCTGGGCTCATGGATATAGGGAACCTCAGCTTGACTGAATTGAAGGATTAGCAAAATTATTCTCCCACCGTACCCCCTGCCTTTAATACAAACCCAGCAGTTACTTTCCACTCCACTCTGTGTGTAAAACAAAGCTGAAATATGATATTTAAATTATTCCCAAGGATGCATTTGATGAAAAGGAAGGCATGAGCCAGATCCTCCCATGTGCTTGTTCTTTGTCAGTCTTGAATTTTGGATCATTATACGAAGGGAGAGAACACACTAATTCCTAACATTGCTAGTGTTTCAATGAGCACTGCTATCAATCATTTAGGTTCTCCCTCTCTCTTAATATTTGGATAAGTAAAATTGCCAATAGTGCAACAAAAATCAACCAAAGTCAGCCCACAGAAAACAATAAAAACCAACACTGTAAAACAATAGGCTTGAATGTAGTCCACTGTCTATTTCTGTACAGAACAGAAATAGTAAACCAGCATGAGTGTATGAGAAGAGTCTGTGCTTAGACAGAGCTGTGGCACAGCAGATGAGGAGCTTAGAAATATAGGATGCCATACTGCAGTACCACTTCACTGCTGGCAACTTGAGTGGCTGGTTGTCTTGCCTGGTCATTTAAACACTCTGGGTCCAAATCAAGCTTCTCTGCATCTATTCTGCTTTATATGGACACTGCAAAGAGACTTTGTTGATATATTCAAGAACTGAACAGACTTTAGAAACTTTCACTCATGCCATTATTTTCAGAAAAAAAAATAACTGCTGCAAACTGCATTACAAAACATGCATTTTCTTCTTTCCAGTTAAGCCTGCTGCTGTCTCTTGTATTACCAATAAAGAACAATATTGGAATAGCTTGTATGTTTTCACATGCAAGATTTCAAATAAAACAAAAAAAACAAAACAAAACAAAACAAAAAAGACAATGTAGGGGCTCTAGAAAGACACCAGAGCTATGTGCCCAAAGTAGGGTACTCCTTGTCACAGAATTGCCCCAGAGTGATTTCCTCAGACATCTTGCAATTTGGGGTTTGGTTCATTTAATGAAGCATCAGCTTCCACATTTCTGCAACTCTAGGAGATATTTATCTCCCATTTTCAAGACATTTCAAATTCTTACAGCTGGAGATAAATCTTGAAAGCATGAGCCAACAGGTTTATAAGAGCAAAAAAAAAAAACAAAAACAAAAAAACCAAAACCAAGTTTACTTCTTTTTAATCTTTTTGGCTCTAATCAAGGTAAGGCACAGACATTAATAAAATTGATAATAAAGTAGGTGTTCCTTTTACTTGACATCTGGGTTTTCATCCTGTGGGGGTATGTTGAGACATGCTTTCAAGTCATGCTTTTAAGGTTTTCTCTGTGTCCATGAGGGCTAGTAATGTAAGTTTTCTTTTTAAATGGAGCATCAAAGTCTTCCAGAGCCAGTTTTTGAAGAAAAGAAAGACACACAGTGATGCTCTCAGTAATAACACTGACATTTGAACTGAAGTGATAAAGTGGAAGGCCAGAAAGGGTCTCTGATCATCCTGGCAGAACTCAATTGCCTCTTTTTTCAACATCTGTTTTGGTACTGTGGTTACTTTCCAGCTCTACTTGTGTAGCTTTTCACATCTTTTTCTCAAATGGCAGAACCAAGTGAACTATTATGAGTGATCAAGAAAAATTGAGTTGTTTGTCCTAACTCTGAGGTTTCATGATGCTGCTCTATGGATTTGGTCTGGACCTGCAAGTGAAGTTTCCAAGTTCACTTTCCTGATGATGGCAGCCATCTCCACTACGTGAGCTGTGGCTGGCAAAGGGCTGCTGCCTGGATGCCTGTTTTCACCAGGAATTACTTACACATGAAGAAAATAATAGGGATTTTTGCTTGTGTTGCAAATGTGTGTGTGGGTATTTACTTTGCATTTTATAGGGGTAAGCTGCAGTTGTGGGGAGAGGGAAGTGTAAGTGATGTTAGCTACTGTCAAAACCTTTGGCACACTCCTGGAATCCTGGCCAATGCCTGGATGGTTGTGGAAGGTAGATCATGTTGGAATGGTGTGTTTGCTTTTTGCTGTTGCCTAACCCAGTTGAGGAGCTATCCACCCACAGGAGATGACTGACCAGAAAGGATGGGGACCCTGCTTTAACATCTGCTCTTTCAAATAAAAAGGGAAAAAAAAAAAAAAAGCTGGTAAATAGTCTTTGCCCCAGTGCAGGGATGGCTGGAGCACAGCTGCAGCTGAGCACAGCCTGGCCTTCTGGGCAGGGAGGGACAAGTCTGGCTGACATGCTGGCACGGGCAGACTGCTGAGGGACCCATGTCCAACCTCCCTGGCTGAGGGGGAGTTGACTGGGAGAATCATTAGGCCTTTGGGGAGCAAGGGAGGGAAGCAGGAACAACCTGTTAGCTAAGACATGGTAAAAGGCTTCCAGCTTCGGAAGTCACAAAAAGCAAAGTCCCATGTGTGTGGCATTCACAAAATAATTGAACTAATAAAGTTAAAAAAAATTGTCTGGGACAGATATTAATACTTCTTTTTAAATTAATGTATGTGTCAAAACTCAGATGGAGAGTTTGGAGAATAACTAATGTAGATCTAACAAATACCTTGCTGTTTTGACACTATTTGGAAGTCAACTTCTTCTGCTGGTACTTAGTCCCAATGAAGCTACTGGCAAAACTTTTATTGGTTGCAGCGTGGTTACTGGTAGAGAGAATTGTTTATCACTTCTGACACAGAGGCACAGATAGTTTCTTATATTTCTTCATCTAGTCCTAGACAGATTTTCCCAAACCCCCTCTGCTTTTCTTCTCCATTCATGCTTGCCCTTCCTCTCTATCTGAAATCAGGATGTGGATTTCTTTCAAGTGCCTTTAATGTTCTTTTTTACTTTTGTTTTGTTTTTGTGACTTCTTAAATGGTTGACAAGTCTGAAAGTTAGTAGAGATGAGAATATGGGAATTAAGCCATGTTATCCCAAGCAGAATGAAGCTCAATTTATTGGTTTAAATTTTGGAAAATGGAAGATGAATTCTAGAAAATTTATTAAATAGTGACTTTGATAAATGCTGACAGATTTGGAAAAAAAATTAAAAATGCATTTTAAAGGACCATATTTCCTATAAAGAATTGCTTCTTAACTGTGGTTGGGTTTGCTGACTTCTTCCTCTCAAATGGTATTTCAGATGTACTTCCTCTTTCCCTTCCACAAAACCCAAGCCAAGGAGTGACAGATGTGGTGCTTGTTGTATTACCAGGACCTCTGTCTGAAGATTGACACAAAGCCAGTATAGCACTTTGTTCTCCATGTTCACCCCCACTGCTCATTTAACACTTTTCTCTAACCATGGCCATGACCACTATTTTGCCTTGAAATAGCTAACATGGACACATTGGTTTTGTTTTGTGTCTGGCTTGTCAAAATCTATTCTGTAAAAGAATTTTGTCATGGGCTGCAACTTGTTAGGAAAAGGGGAAAAGAGTAAAATGGTGTAAGATTTAAGTCAAAACTGTTTTGAGGCCACTGCAAATTTGTTTCACAGGGCTTTTTTCTCTTCAGACATTCCCAGAGCTAGGTCCAAATCTGATGTGGCTGAAAATAGCTGTTTTCAGGCTGCTTCAGGACATCCAGCCAGGACACTGTAAATACTTAGGGATGTGCAAACTGCACACATTCTGCTGATTTTGCAGCACTACTTACCTGCTTGCAGTGAAGCCCAAGGTGAAATAACTTACTGCTTCAAATCTGTATTGTACTGTTTTGCAAGAACTTACACTGTACAAATTTACTTGTCAGTAGTCTCTCTGCTTGAGGTCATTCAAAACACTGAATTGAAGGATATTCTTGAGGTGTTTGACAGTGTTTTAAAGAAGTTTTTTAATTTCAGTGAAAATTAATTGACTATATTCCTAAATAACTCCTTAAAATGAATTTTAAGGAGTTACCTGCATTTACCTAATTTGATGTTCGTGTAGTCACATCTACTTCCACATGAACAAACTTAATGCAACTAAAATCACTGTGACTATAGAACTGAATTTAAATCAGTTTAAGACAGCTGCTTACCTGCTGTCTTTAAGCAGAGTATCTGCAGTAAAGATGAAGAAAGAAAAATCTTCTCCCTCCTGCTGCAAGGGACCTCCCCCTGACATGTCAGTGGGACTGGTACCAGTGTCCACGATGACAGCCAGCTGCTACAGAGCACACTGCCTTGTGCTGGCAGTGCTTTGCTCCCCCTCTACTGCCCTTGCTTTGCTGATAGCTCAGGCAGGCTATCACTGTGCAGCATGCCTTATCTCACTCTATCAGTGCCAGCTCCACAGTGCTCTCTGACCTTTTCCAGTCCTGATGTGTGTGAGCTGATAGCAGCTTAGGACAAGATTGTGCCAAGATTTTTTTTTTTTTTT
>VZRH01007516.1:750909-895601 GCA_013397555.1 Urocynchramus pylzowi
GTTTTTTTTTTTTTTTTTTTTTTTTTTGTTCTGTGATGATGGACGAAACATGATGTAGCTCAGCCTTGTGCTGTGCTCTTCTGATCTGCACAGTGAATGACACTGAACATGTCAGAGTTCTGAGAGTGTTGAATTGACTTGTAAATAATGGGAACCATTATTAATAGCCATTAAATACTTTCTTTTCTGCAGTTCTGTCATCTTTGTTTACTCTTTTTTTTTTCTGCTCAAAGCCAGAAACTGGTAAATGAGTGAAATTGCAGGTTTATGCATCATCACTTTTGTCAATTTAAAATCCAGTACTTGAATTTAACTATCTGTAAGGGCTTGGATGCCGTATTTCGGTTTATGGTGTCTACTGAATTTCTTTTAACCATAATCTGTCTTAAAATGAGACTTTTCTCCACTTGCCTTGCCTCTGTCAGGACCCCAACTGTGAAGCATCAGTGGTGATTTGGTCTTCCACATCAGCTACTTGGTACTCTTGTACCTGTAGCTTCAGGTTTCTGCTTGTGCTGTACTCCACCATACCCGTTGGCCCCAAGCCACATTCCTTGTGTGCCCCAGCCTGCTCTTGGGGTGGAGCAGGGGAGCCAGGGTGGGTGCCAGTGAGGGGTGGTCATGGGCAGAGGGGGCAGACTGTTGGGAGGACACCACAGCCAGCAGCAGAAGAGCTCCGTCATACAGCAGGAATCTCTGCCCTGGGTGACGGACAACGCTGATTAGAAAAAGGCTAAATGTCAACATTGTTCTGAACTGGCAATTGGCAATTTTCCAAAAGCATTTTAGACATGAGACTTTGGAGATTTTCTCCTCCCAGGCTGCTCTCCCTTCTCCTCCTCCTCCTCCTTCCCCCTCTAACCACTGTAACTCATTCTGTCAAGAACTGAGTGCTGTCCCTTCAGACCTTCAGATAAATCCTTTACAGCAACAATTTTGAAAGCTGCCGTAGTGTCTCTTTCTGTCTGTCTTTCCCTTCTTGCCTTCCTCCTTACTAATTTATTTTGTGGCGAGGGGAAGGTGGCCCTTTGAGCAAGGTGGGGGTGGTGCAGAGCAGAGGGGTGAAAGCCATGTTTTGACACATGTGGCTTTCCATTTTTGCAGAGGTCATTAGCACTCTTCTTAGTGACCAGAAGTTGATTACAAACCCCGTGTAGCCCTGATGCTTTGCCAAAACACTTGGAGAGGAGATCTGCGCTTGTGCTCCCCTTGTCCAATTTGTCTTAAAATATATTATTACCAAAAAGATTTTAAGAAAAATTTATTGCTTGCAAAGAGGGACCCAAATCCCCAGGGCAGAATAAATAAAATAAAAACATGAGAAGTGCATTTATGGTCCTCCTGAAAACAAGAGTGCAGTCTTAAAAAGGTTTCCTTAAAATGAAAAATGAATGACTGAGTCGCCAACTGCTACTAATCTAAAAGTTAGTGCTTTTGATAGTGATGACTGTGCTGCTAACTCTTCGTTAGCAAGGGTATTTAGTTGTAGAATAAGAGTGCTTTATAGAACATTTGCTCCCCTGTGGTTTAGAAATTAGCCTGTATATGGAATAAGTGAGCAAAGATGGAACGTATTTTCCATTGCCCTAGTTATTCCTATGCATGTGTGTGTGTGTGCTGGTGTGCTTTTACATGTGTGTGTCTGTGCACTAATAGCTTTGTGGTGATGACGGAGATCATCAAGATGATACAGAATGGAAATACTGTGTGATTTTCTGGAGTCAGCCTTTTAGGACTCCCTTTAGATGGGGAAGGCAGTGATTTCTGGAAAGCAGGTTTGCCAGCAGGCTGTACTTAAGATCCTTAGATGGTATTTACTGCAGAAATGTACATTACTGTGATGTATTTGAATCTGGAAATAATTTTCTCCCACAAGGGAAAAACACCTTGTCATAAAATATAGTGTATTTTACTTGTTTATTCAGTATTATGTTTTTCTAATAAATTGTGGACTTAGACTTGTTTTCATTTATGTTAGTGGAAGATTTTCACCTGCATTCAATCTAGTAATATTGACTGTATCTAGCTCTGATGCTCAGTGTGTGATTTGCTTTCCAAAGCTTATACTGGCATTTCTGAGGGTCAGGAGCCGCAGCTGTTCCTCAAGCCATCAACAGCAATGTGAGACCCAGCAGAAAACCTGTGAAGCCTCTTTCTCCTACACACACTTCATGTGTTTTCAGCCCATATCGTACTTTGGATGAGGACTCTATCCTCCACCCTCCAGTGGTCTCTGGGCAGAAGGAGCAGAGACATTCAGGAAGAAGTACACTGGTATTTTCCTCCAAGTGTGGCAGAAAAGCAATGTGTGCTGGTGGGGTAAGAGCCAGAGAACTACATGGGCAGAACTTTCAGTTCAGCTGCCAGATCTGCTTTTTAAGAGCAGCTGGTAATGGGGAAATGAGTCGTTCAAACTAGAAAATGGGTCTATTTTCTTCTAACTAGGGTCTACTGAAGGGAGTACTGTTTTCTGCTCTTTCCTGGAAAAAAAGCTAGGAGAAATCCCATTTTTCTGTATTGTTTGTTGAGCTTTCCTCTCTGCAGGTGAAGTCAAGTCTTTCCCTGTACTGTGGTACACTTAACCTCATCACCTTTTAGTCAATTGGTTACAGTGTTGAACTGATAAATGACCCGTGCCGTGGGGCAACGTCTTAATGCGATTAATAACAATCCTTTAAGCAAAATTTGTGGTTTTTTAAATTGAAAGTGCTGATAGCAGTCAGCAAACCTCCCCTTAGGACCCTGCTGGTGAAAAACCTTGGAGGCAAGAGAAGAAGGTCTCTTGGAGAGACTGTACGTACAGCCTCGCGCTGGTAGCGTGAGCCGATTCCAGTTACTCCGTCTCAGCGCAGCGCTGGACGTCCTTGGCAGAGTGACAGCCAGGCCTCATTCGTTGAAACCCTTCCCAGCACTGAGGCCACAAGAACACCCCAAGTATTTTAAGTTAGCTACGTAGGTCCTATTCTTAACTTTTCATCTCATCAGATACTTTTCTTATTAGGACTAGAGAGCCTTCCCTCTAAGGTAATGATGATGTACATTAAACATCCGTGATCAAGTCCTAGCTTGTGTGTTTCTAATGTGTTATGACTGTGATCCGTGCAATAGCTGTGCTCCAGCCCTGCTGGGCCATGTGACATAATGGCATTTTTAATTTCCTCCTTCCAGTACGATTGTCTGCTCGCATGTAGGAAATTGCTTTGTTTTTCGTGTTAATTGGTAGCATGACCTGTTTCAGCAATTCACCATCTCAAAGGTATGTCTGAGATCTCCAAATGACTCACTGACATAAACGCAGATGAGCTAAAGCCACTTGTGTTACAGAAGGGCCGAAAGCCAAAGCAGAGTGTCTTGATATCCGAGATAGCCTTTTAGCCTGTAGGACCGTGAGCCCCTGGCCCACTTTGTTAATGACTGCATTGAAGTCTAGTGGCAAATGGTAGGTTGTAAGAGGCAGCCCGCAGAAGTAGTCATGTTAAATTCATGGCCCCTAGCTCACTTGATCAATTGCAAGCTGGTAGACATTTATTTAAAATTTATACCACATGAATGTCTGAGGTAATAGGTGAATACTGTAAAGGGTTTATTTAAAAGAATATTTGACCAGTAGGGTCTTTAGAGATCAAATATTTCATTTTCAAGGGTGTCCTGCGTATTTGTAGAGGAGGAGGGGGAAGTAAAGAGGGATTTGGATAATGCGAAATACCACAGAAAGCAAGATTTTCCAAGGAAAACACCAGGAAGCTTGGTATGAGCATTTAATGTATGCTGAAGTTTTTAAAAGGAAACATTAATGGTGAAACATGCCCTCAAAGGACAAGCCAGCAATAAATTTTGTGTCACAAAATTACCTGTCAGTGAGATTATGTTTAAATAACGTAGAATTGTTCCTGCTTCTTCAGGGGTTGGGAGAAACTTCACGGGAGATTGTTCAAAGTATTCAGAATTATGTGCACAAATCCCATTAACAATAATGGGATTTGTGTGTTCAACCCTGCTCAAATGGCATTGAAAAATGCGGCTGTTGGTTGTTCTTCCCCAAAGCACAGACACAGCAAGGGAGCAATGAAATCCAAAATATTTTCTCTCAAGATTTTTTTTTTTATTACCTTCCAGACGCAGAGTATCTGACTAGCAGCCTGTGTGTACTGCATTATGATTAAAACCTACAGGCAATTCTCCTTTTCCCTGGGTCAGGGGTGGGGTGGGATACAACAGCAACAGCAAAAAAATCCCACCAAACAGATTTGACATGTCAGTGTTCCCATTATCTGTGTCAATGGGGAACATTATTACATAAAAGATCAGCAGGACTACGAGCATTTTGAATGAGTGGACTCCAGTAAAAGAGGTTTGGTGTCAGCTTTTTTTTCTCTGATGTCCTTACTTAAAAAAATTATGGTCTTTGTTTTGATGTATTGTAGATGAGACCAAGTATAAGGCAGAGAATGCTCCAAAGGTGGAAGGCAGAGGAAGAAAGGGGGAAAATATACAATTAAGTCAACTATGACTGAACATGTTGCCATGGGATTTGATCTTATCCTATTTACAAGAGAAAACTTATGACTCATGGGTTCTAAATGATCAAGTCATTACTCATTTATGGAGTAAAAAAAATGGATACCTTTTATGGGATTTTTATAAATAATGATTACTTCCCCATATTTGTGAATGCTGAGCAAAGACATGCTGCAGTCATAAAGCTCTCTGCATGCCTGGCTTCTGTGCAGACTTTTTGAGAAGTATTTAGTGTTAAGTGATTGTTTCTGTTTTCAAGCTTTATTCTCCGTGGAGTTCTGCTCATTGCCTGTGCTGAGTTGCAACCCTTATTTCACAAAATCACAAAGGGAAAATGGGATAGGTTTTGCCAAAATTCAGACAGATGATGCCTAAAGTGCAATTCAGGATGGACTTGTAAAAGATATCTTTTTTTAAAACTATTTTCTTTCCACCTAAGCCTGAGAGGGCTCTGCAGGATTCCAGCAGTTCTGGTTGCCAGCAGTCTGTTGTGATGGTCATGGTGCTGCTGACTATGTACTTTTGCCAAGTCCAGTTTTTTCAGCTGTTTCTGAGGAGCTTAAAATACTTTAGCCTGCCCCTGCAGCCTTTCTGGACACTGCTGACTTGTGGGTTATCACCCTGTGGCTCTCTGGTCCAGCTTTAGTACTGTTTTCTTCTGCTGGTCTTTGTTAGGTGCAGTTAATGCTTTCTTTTATCTCTACCACTGCCCTCATTCCCAGGATTATTGAAACAGTAACCATTATGATCTGTTATTGAACTCTGTCTTTTTGCCCCGGGAGGGATCCATGCTCTTGTCAGGGTGCACGTGAAGTGTTAACCTCCTGTGATGCTAACCTTCCTATATGGGTTTGAAGAAGTGCATGTAACCATTAAGAGGAAAGAGATATCTGCATATCAGATTAGAATCTGATTTGGTGAGAGGGAAATCTGTTTAAGAGCTTGTGTAATGGAGACAGTCACAGAACAACGAATCTTTTTTTGAAATTTTGATGTCTGACAGCTGGGTAGACACATCAGGAAAATGGATTTTTCAAGGGAAGCAATTGTAGTTTTAAATTTTATTGTTTGATGCACAGCCTTTGCAGTAACGTTTCTCCTTGGGTGGGCAGTAATTTTATGATGGCCACAACTGGCTTCTGACTGAGTTCAAATCTAGAATGTTCCGGATCCTAGAGATCAAGCTCAGTTATAAATTTTGCACTTGAAGTTATGCATGTTTTCCTGAGGGAGAGTATGTGAAGAGGAGAGGATGTGGGAACAGTGGACGCTACATTCAATTCTTGGGTTACAGTCTACCTATAATATCTTTCCAGTTGTGTTTGTGAATCCATTTTTTTTTTTTTTTCATATCCCTGAAAGTATCTCTGTCTGAAAATCAGACGGACTTCTACAGAGGATTCATAGATGTGAATTCTTAAAGCAGCTGGCCATGTATGGAGATAAGCTTCCAAGGCTTTGCTTGATTCTCTGGAGAAAAGAAACAATTGGAAGAGAAGCATAAAATGAGCATGCTTGTACAACAAGGACATCCCATGGATGTAGAGATCGGAAACCCCTTGTTGAAATTCATTCCTAACACCTGTCTAGTTGTGTAGAGATGCATCTTTTAGAGATGTATTTTCAGGTAGATTGACGCTGGATACCAGAAGAAAGTGGAATCCGCTGTCTTGTTAGTTCTGTTTCTGTGTCAAATTCTGTGTTTGTGGGAGATTTTGGCTTTTAATGTACTGGGCCGTAAAATCCAGAATTTGACTTAATGTGATTCTAGCTGGCTTATGATGTCCTAAGTGTTACAATACATTCACACATTTTAGTGGTTGCTCCAACTCCTAGAACCAGTCAAAGAGAGCTACATGCTGCCCTTGACATGGTAACACTGTCTCAGAAAAAATGAGAGTTAGAATTTATATTTTCCCCTTTTTTCTATATATATACACCTGTACCATTGAATTGCAATCTGTAGGGAATCCATTGAAAAAAATGGAAATTACTACTCGTGGGAAAATATGTACAAAAGACAATACATTTGTAGAGAAAAAGAGAGAGGATACTTGCAGCCTGTCTGGAATAGCAAAAGCTTTTTAGTTCTAGTATTCTTTTATTTGCACTACCCAGTGCTCAGAGACCCTTTTTGTAAGTTAAAAGAAGCATTAAAACTTCACACATGCTTTAACTTGAGGATGTGGAGAGAATTCTGGATAGCACTATTGTTCCTGTGAGCAAAGCCAATAAACTATTATCCAAATCCTTTTTCTCCTTTGGTGTCAGACAAGGAGATCAGCCAAAATGCTGGACTTATCTGGCATGTATTGGGTTTCAGTTATGAACAAAAACTTGGTTCCAGCTACCAGAGTCATATCTCAGAGCTGCTCTCAACAAGTTAGATCAAGAAAGCTGTTAGGTTTTTTAAAACATTCTGCTCTGTGCAAGTGAACTAATGTCAGTTGTGTTCTGGGTGGCTGTTGGACGTCACAGCTGTAACAACAAAAAGTCAGATTTTCTTTTTAACATCATACTTCAAAAGTTAAATTAAAAATTCTCTTGCAAACATAACTTTAATAAATAGAGTATGCATCAATAAATGTACCAAGGAAGGGCAACCTGCACCTGATATAATAAAAATATTTCTCATGAAACTTCGGTTCAAAGAAGTGAAGCATTTAGTTGTAATGGGTGACTTCTCAACAGAATTTTAGAATTCACTTTTGGGGTGGAATTTCTGTTATATTAATGTTCCATTTACACCATTTTGGTTTCATAATAGGTACTCTAGTATGTAGGAAAAATCTGGTCTATAGAACATTTTGTGCTCTGAGAGGAATTCTTTATGGAATTTTACAGGTTGCCACAGTTCTCAGGTCCTTTTCTGTGGAACTTAGAAATTTTAACCATTGTTAGTGTAAATCTGGTAGGCATGTGTGGCTTTAATTTGCAGCAAAGCATTCAACACTTCCTGTTTTAGAACTAAATTTGTGCTTACAATAGCACAGAAAGATGCTGAACTATCCTGAAAACACTTGGCAGCATTCAAACTATATAAACCCAAAATCCTGCTCTGGCCTGTTGGACAGAGGTGATTCTTCTGGCAAACTTTTTTTGTCTTGTAAATAGTTAGCATGTGGTAAAATCACTGCCTGATTGAGAACCGTACTTGGGAGGAAGGTGTCTGACCTTGCACCAAGTTGGTGTTTTAAGCTGGTTTTTATTTTCTCTCTCTCTTTTGGTCCCCCCCTGTGGCTTTCTAAATACTTCTATATAGCTCTTCAACTACAGATAATAATATTATAATAAAATTCCAGTATTTGAAAAACACCCTAGATTTAAACCTACAGGTCCATATATGTGAACAACTGGCGATGTTGCATGACATTTCCAATAACCTTATTTAATGAGAAATTAGATTTTTCTTATAAGTGTTATATTATACTATTATATTGTTTTTAGGATAATAGTATATTAACTACTGTGACACACTCTGCTGTGAGCTAGCTTCAGATGTTTATGTTATGTGATCTCAAAAATATCTGTGTGGAGTTGGATTTTGAAAGTACACATGATTCTGTAAACTGAACCCAATGATCTACCACACTTTAATCAAGAGCCATTTCAATAATCACCCTTTTGTTGTGTAACATAGTGTCTCCTATTACAGAAATAAGTATCATATAATGATAAACAGAGATAGGTTTTTCATTTGTTGTCAAAACAAGATGTGCCTTGATAACAGAAATGACTTAACAAGTGTCACAAGATGTAGTTTCCATCCATCAAACTAAAAAGCTAAAGAGCTATGGCTTCTTAATAATGGCATGAGTGGAAAAAAGGAAGTGCCTGATTTCTGCTCCTTGTACTGGAATGATGCCCCAGGAAGGGTGTGAAAAGGTGTGAGGTTCTGCAAGCATGAACCAGGTTATACACATGCTGCTAATCTCTTCATGTGGTTGAAATCCTGCTTACACACATTACTACCCACTTTGAACAGGGATCATTTAGGGAGAGGGAAATCTTTCACAGTGTAACACCAAGAAATAAAATAAAAGATGATGAGGAGCTGTAGGTTGGTGTCAGCATTGGAGAGAATGCCCCCACTGTCTCCCATGGATCCTGCTCCATACATGCGCCTCTATGGTTGTTATATCACAACTCCTGACATGGAATATATGGTTGTTACATCACAGCTGCATCACATCCATTCATCACTTTCTTTTCAGTTCTAACTAAATTTAAAGAACTTTTGATTTATTAGATATTATTCTTTTTTTCTCATAATTGTTATATTTTTCTATTATTGCTGCATTTTCGTGACAGAAGAGCAAGATATTGCTCAGAGGTGCCGGTTTTTCTCCCTTCACTTAAGGATTTCTCTGTCCTTTTTCCCTCTCCTTCATGTCCCCAGAGCATTACACTGAGAATACTTCTCTCCTGTCTACCAGTGACAGCCTTTAGATCAGGGTTTGTTTACTTCAAAGCCCAAAAATGGCTCTTACTTCTTGATCTGACTCACTGTTTTACAGCACAGTCACAGATCAGTTTGGTTTCAGATTCTCAAAGGAAAAGATTCTATGGGAATCTATTTTTTCTGATCAAGAGATGGTACCAAACTAAAACACACTGCTGGAGGGAATATCCTTTCAACTTGGCCCTTAATATAAGGACCCTCTGAAAGTTGTTTCATAACATTTGAATGTCTGTTTCACCCTTCTGCAAACTTTTTGGGATCAGTTTAAGGAAAAAAATGCAGAAATACAGGCACTCTCACATCCTGTGAGGCATGTGGCTTATTGTTTAGTGCTTTTTTTTTCCCTACATACATAGGTAATTTCTTTGTGGATGGAAGATTTTGCTCCTATCTGCTCTATAAATTTTCTTTTTCTAAGATTGGACATGGGTGTGGGAGGGAAAGAATCTGACCCTGCATTGTCATGCAATTGTCACTCAGTGTTTGAAGTAACTGTTTAGCAGTTTTGAGTTGGTTTTCTTTGTGTTTTTTAGTTCAAAAGTGGAAGGGTTGGGGGCACTGTGGTACACTCTGTGCTCACTCAGTCCTACCAGACAGAAGTGGTTAATTAATGGTTCTTTATTTATTACCTGGCATTTCTTGGTTTTTTGAAGAATGGTAAATACTGCAGAGAGTTTATAGTGGTGCATCAGAACTTCTACTTGACATATTCCTCTTAATATTAGATTTTTCTTTTTAATTTTTTTTTTTTGTATTTTGCATTTTTAGAGAGATTATTCATGACAATATATTAGTCTGCATGTCAAAGTAACAGTATGTTCTCTGTAAGAAAGGAGGGAGTCCCTGGACCTATGTATTGCAGACCTCTAACATTCAGCCAAGCCCCATCCAGATGCTGATACGTGATTGAATGTTTCTGTCTGCTGAATCCCAGACAAGCAATGAAAATATCATGCTGTGCAGTAGATCCACTAGGGAGAAAACACATGTACACATCTAATTAAAAAAAGAAACCCACCCCAGCCCTGAGTACAGACCTGTGATGTCCTCTCTATTTTAGCTGAGGGAGTCATACTATTGAAGGATGTGAGGAATGCTGTAATACTATTTAGTAGTACTGTAGTAAGGTACCTACTTGCTTCAGATGAAGTTGTTGTTATCCTAGGCTGTGTTACTTACAAGTATAATGTAAGGATAACTTCCTGTATCCCTGCAGTGTTTTAACTATTATTCTCACTAGTTAATGTCAGAGTTAAAGTTATTCTCAGTACATTAAGAGGGTAACAGCAAGACAATCTAATTTTACCTTTTCTTGTGGAAACCAGTGCTTCAGCCTTAACCTGTGAACACTTTTAATACCAGGGACACACACCTGGATAAATAGCCTGAACTTGCTGCAACTGGTAAATAATTTTCTTTTACAGGAATGGCAGAAAGCAACAGTTTGCTTTTTCTTTCTTGAATAAAGAAAGGGAAGGAAAATAAGGAAACAAAACCAGTCCTGCCTTTTCCTCATGAACACAAGTGCAGAACACAGTCTGATAAAGATGACTTTCTAAAGCAATTGTTTTCCTTATAAGAGAAAGGGAATAAAACATCCACAACAAATTTGCTTACAGATTTTCCTTTTAAGTGTGTGAAGGAGGGAACATGTGGATTTGCATTCTTGTATACCAGCCTTTTGCAATCCCTCTGGCTGTTGCAGAGACTATTCCCTTCTATTTGACTTGGTATTAAGCACCTGAATGTCTGGATTGAGGACCATGCTGGGGTCTGCCATATGCTGACAGTAAGTAAGGTGAGAATGAAGCACTAGGGCATCAGGCAACACATGCTCCACAGATAACTCAGAAGGAATTTTGGCTGAGTTAGGGTTGTCCTTAGGCTATCCCTATAGCTTACTCCCTATGCTTTTTTCAGCTAATTGTAAGAGATAATGCTTCTCCAGGCTTTTAGTCTTTTTGTGTATCCCCACAAGAGAATCTAATTAATGCCTATTATAGCATTGACTCTGTGAGAGGTCATTTAAATGGGGCTATCAATCTGCTGTCCAGCTGTTACAGATCCAAGTGGAATTTGAATTGACAGCAGAGCCTGAGAGGAGCTGTTTTATCTCTTTACCGTTTTCTGATGCATCACTTTAAAAGTGTGCATGGCAATAGATGGGGTTACCAATTCTATATTTTGGGACCTGACTTCCAAAGGAGGTGAACACCTGCATCTTTTATTGAGTTGTGCTGAAATTTCAGATGATGCCTCTGCAGATCAGGCTCATTGGAACTCTTGAAACAGATTTTCAGATGTGTGGTCTGTGGGCAAATACATCCAGGGATCCTTCTTGATCACTGTCACTTTTCACATGTACCAGCAGGGCTACCACAGCCACCTCCTTCCCTACATGAGTAAAAATGGGAACTGAGATCCCTCAACAAGCAATTCAGCTTCCCCTTCAGATGACTAAAGCTTCCTTGATGCAAGGTTGCCAGTCATAGAGGAGAGTGACACCATCCTTCCTGCCCACACTTCATCAAGGCCTCCTGTTGCATACTGTGCTAATTTTTGAGTTACAGGGAAAACCACAGAGGTTTAGTGGAGGTAAAGGCATTAAGCCATCAACTTTAGAACATTTAACTCTAAAAAAGGGCAGAGGAAAGGAGATGCCCTAGGATGTGCAAAGTAACCATGCAAAGGAAAGCCCTTTAAAATTTGAAAGAAGTTTATGCATTTACATGGTTGCCTGTATTTTGGGCTCTAGGCAGCGGGATACTGGGATGGAGGAGAGGGAAGAAAGGAAGTTAATGAATTCTTTAAGGATTTTGTTCTTTCCCTAGAATATGGTATTTTTCAAAGGCCAAAGTTCATTTACTACCCATGTGCTACCACTTCAAGCATATAACATTTGTCTTTGTCTTTTACAGTGATCCATTTGATAAAATTTGTGATCCTTTTCTGTCAGTGATGTACTTCAAGAGTACTGCTAATAGGCTTTGGGACTTGCTTAGAAAAAAAGACCTTTAACATCTTCAAACTGTGGACAGTTTTTGAGCTGGTGGTGGTAAAGTCCTGTAACTCTGGCTGGTCTAAAGCCTGTTGAAGTGTATGGGAGTCTTTCCACTTACTTCAATGGGCTTGAGATCTGTATCCCTCTCTATAAGCAGAGCTAAGTCTAAACCATTTAATGTTTGGAAGAAGAGAGCAACACAGATTACATTTCCTGGCTCTGGAGTTTCCTTTGTGTTGTCCTCAGGTCAAAACTTGTCTTCAAATTCTGTCTCTGCAATGTTTATTCTCACAAAAGGAGATAAAAGTCTTTGTTCCTCTAGAAGTCCCTAGATGACTAGATTGAACAAACAGAGCAGTAGTGTTCTCACTGTTTTCCATCACCTACTAAAGAGCAGAACCTTCTCCCTCCCCCAGCGTTTCCATTTCCTCTACTTCCTGTCTTTGCAGATTGGGTAACAAATGCTGAATATTTCCTGAAGTTGACTAATGACAGGACATTGGTGTCTGCAGCTGAGCAGTCTGGTTAGTGCTGGGTTGAATTCTTGACTGAAAGGAGGTGCTACAGCTGTGTTTATGGAGTCGTCGTGTCACCCCTCTGCCCCCATATGCTTCTGTCTTTTTACTACCCTTAGGGTAGGGTATCAGCCTAGTCTAAGCATCCTGTGGGAAACAGACTTCAAATTACTTTTAATTTCATTGCACTATTATTATTCCCTCAAAAAGATTATTATAGGCCAAGCTGAGATGCAGTGTTTATATGAGTTTTTTCCACATTTTGCTCAACAAAGGCCATGAATGATTGGGGAAATTCATTATCTGAAATGAGTGGTTGTATTTGGTTTGTGCAGGTTTTGGAAGCAGGGCTGACCACAGTGGTGGCTTCTGTGAGAAGCTGCTGGAAACGTGCCCCGTGTCAGAGCCAATGCCTGGCTCCAAGATGGGCCCACTGCAGGCCACATCTGAGAGCATCAGTGATGGTGATAGTGCCTCTGGAATAACAGATATAAGATGGAAAAATAAATATTGCTCAGAAATTGTTATGTCCAGAGAGGACAGGAGTGAGAATATGTGAGAGGAACGACTCTGCAGACACCAAGGTCAGTGCAGTAGGAGGGAGAGGAGGGGTTCCAGGCGCTGGAGCTGAGATTCCTCTGCAGTCCATGGGGAAGTTCCTGGTGAGACAGGTCCCTTGGCAGCCCATGGAGGTTTATGGTGGGAGAAGAGATTCACCTGTAGCCCGTGGAGGAGACCCACGCTGGAGCAGGTGGATGCTGGAAAAAGGCTGTGATTCCATGAGAAGACCATGCTGGAGCAGGCTCCTGGCAGGAGCTGTGGACCCATGGAGAGGGGAGTCCACACTGGAGCAGGTTTGCTAGCAAGACTTGTGATCCCATGAGGACCCACACTGGAACAGTCTGCTCCTGAGGACAGCACCCATATGGACAGATGGACAGATGGGATCCTTCACTGGAACAGTTTGTGAAGATCTGCAGCCTGTGGGAAGGACTCACATTGGAGAAGTCCATGGAGGAGTGTCTGCCACGGGAAGAATGTGAGGAGCAGGGGAAGAATGTGAGGAGTCCTTTGCGGGAAGAAGAAGGAGCAGCAGAGACAATGTGTGATGAGCTGATTGCAGGCCCCATTCCCCAAACCACTGTGTGCTTAAGGAGGGGAGATAAAGAAATCAGGGGTAAAGTTGAGCCCAGGAAGAAGAGATGGGTGGGGAGGAGGTGTTTTAAGTTTTGATTTTATTTCTTATTACCCTACTCTGATTTGATTGGCAATAAGTCAAATTATTTTTTCCTCGAGTCTGTTTTGCTTGTGATGGAAGCTGATGAGAAATCTCTCCCTGTCCTTATTTTGACTCATGAACCTTTTGTTATATTTTTTTCTCCCCTATCCAGCTGAGGAGGGGAGGGACAGAGTGGCTTTGGTGGGCATATGGCATTCAGCCACAGTCAATGCAGCACAATGGCCTTTAAAATTAGGAGGAAGAGAAGATAAGATCTTCCACAGGTGGAAATCACATTGGGTTTGGTTTACACAAAGTTTGGTTATGCACTCCCGAAATTGACAATGTTTAGAACTGGGTTTTTTAGGTCTCCTAGCTGTCCTTTATACTGAGAGTATAACTGCTGAGAGGGAAAGGAATTTTATTTTATAGCTTAGGCTTTTCCTCTGAAATGGCTAGACTGTCTCTCCTTTTGTCTGGGGGATTTCTTTCTCATTATGTCATTAAAACTTCAGTTGCTCAATTTCTTTTGTGTGCTGACAGAAATGCATAGATCTGTGTTTCTGTATGTATCAAATTATATGGTCTTCTATGAGAAAAAAAAGTCAAATATCCATGTGTCCCTTGGCCTGATTAGTAATGGCATTCATGTGAGCAGAGAAAGTCCAGTGGCAAAGAAAAACAGATTATTTCCTTAGCTGATATGCAATGGCTGTTGATTCCAGTGTCCTAAAGTGCTACCAGATATGCTTGCTTTGGAGCTGGAAGCACCTCTTCAAAGACAGACAAAGATCAGCAACCAAAACAGTGGGCGACACAAAAATTTAAGCTCCTAAACAAGAAAGGTGAAAAGATGGGATAGAAATGGGTTGTGCAGTGATATGAGGGTTAAGATAAACAAGGAATTACAAGGAGTCTTTCCCATGTGTCAGCAATGTTCACAGATCTTTGATCTAAAATCAGATTGTTGCTTTGTATGTGAATCTAATGGATGGAATTCACACCCAGATACCTGCTGGCAAATGTATCTGTGAAAAAAATCTTTAAATGAGTGGGCTCATCTCCTGGCATACTACAAAACACTATTTCTTTAACACATATGCTTACTTTGGCGCCATTGGCTTATTCTTGACTTAAATAGGATTTTAGCCTTGTTTAGTAAATGAAAGTAGAAGACATATTTGGGTTTTTACATAAGTTGAGAAAGATTAAAGTAATCTAAATTTAGGATACGCATAGAACACTTGTGACTAGTTCTGGGGCATGTTTTTACATGCTATAACCATTTGTCCTTTTTCAAATTGAATAATATCTTTGCTTTTATATAAATGTTTGTATGCTAGCTATAACAAATGTAGGGAAAACGTGTGGTTCAGTAAAAAGCCCACACACCATCAAATCCACAACACTTTTCTTCCTTTTCCCCATCTTCTCCATAACTGTTATTAATTTTTTCCTTTGCTATGTTCTGATTCTCCAGTGTAGAGGCTTTCAAATGAAAGTTAACAGATGCTCTTCCACACAATGTGACTGCTCCTGAGGGGAGCTTGTTCCCACCAGACGTTTTACAACATCTGTTTGAAGCTAACTTCACGTTCCCTCTGTTCCATCTCAAACTGGAAGCCCTGACGAGAAGAGATGAGAAGGTACATGTACAGAGGCAGGGCTTTGATCCACAATGCCACACACTGACTGACATTTCCACTTACACTGAAACATGCTGCTCTCAGTACATGGTAATAAACAGGACTCTTCAGCTGGCTAACAGAGATGGTGTTGGGACAGCAGGGAAAAAATTTCACCTTTGTTCGCAGAAAACTTTCTTTATATCTAAACCTTGGAAATATATTGCATTGCTTATATAGTCTGTTTTTTTTTTTTTTGTTTTTGTTTTATTCATGTACAGCATGAAATTTTGTGAATTTATTGATATGGTAGCACACTTTTTCTAGTGAGTTTGCTGGAGTTTGTAGGCAGAACTTCAGGATTTTTCCCTATACCAAATTTTATCACTTCAAACTTATGCTGCTTAGTGTGTAAATACAATTTTTTCTCCATTAGAGCAATGCAAACTTTTTTGTTCATATTAAACTTTTCTCATTCCAACTATTTTTTCTTTTTGTTCTTAATTAAAATTATCTGTCTTTGAAATTATAGCATTCAATGCTGTCTCTTTAAAAAAATAGGGAAACAAAGATACAGATTTTTCAGAGGGGGAAGGATATTGCAAAATTGTTTTCACAATTCTTCAATACATCTAAAAATATAACACTGCAGAAATAAAGAAATTATTTCATTGCAGCACCATAATACAAGCAGTTCTGAAATAAACCAAAAACTTTTCCACTAATATTGAGGGGCAGAGTTTTCTAGAGCTCTTTCTTGTTTAACGTGTTATCTTTTGAACACTGACCTGTGAGAATAAAGAAAATTTTTTGCAGCATTTAAAAAATTTTGATAAGCTATATCTTATTTTCCATTTTTGGAAACTGCATGTTTTCTTATTTTAATCTATAGCCTGAATGCCATTTAAAAATGGTGAAAACCTTAATTTATTCTGGGCATTTTAAGTAAAGGTTCTGGAGTGACCTAAAAGCTTGTATATTTTGAAAATTAATAGTAATTTTACCAAAAGCTCTCCCTGCCCAGTGATCATCTCATCTCTCATTCTGTTCTGGATCCTCAAGCTTCCATGAGCTGTTTAATTCCTAGTCCTCTGAGACAGGAATTTAGGAATGAATTGGGTCATTGGGTCATTTTGAAGCAGTGGTATTGGCCAAGTAATAATTTTAATAATATTTCATTCTTCCTTCATGTATTTCTACGGTTCCAGTCATTTTTCTAATAAGTCATTCTCCTGGCTTACTACTTCACTGTGTTGTGTCAGTGGCTGCTGGAAACGGGGCCAATGATGCAGCAACCCTGCCATGCCTGTGAGAGTCACAGTACTTCCCAGACTCAGTACTTGAGCTGCTTTTCTTTGAAAAATCTCTTTTAAATTGTCCCCACAAAATTCTGTATGAATCTTTAAGGGCTCCCAGTTGCTCATGTACTGCATCCATCATGTAACAGCGATGGACTTTGTGTCTACTTGATGATCTTCACTTGGTCTCACTATGATGGACTCTGAGAGACAAAGGAAATTCAGGGAACTTTCTTACTTTGTTCTTCTGCAAACTAAATAGCTTGGACCAGTGATATCTCCCAAGAGCAGTAATACCAAATCAGTGAGCCAGGCAGGGGAAGTTGCTCCAAGATGTGAGAACCCGGTACAAGAGTTTCTAATATTTTAGGCTATTTGGATTTGATTGAAGATGGTTTTGGAAAGTACTGAGAATCTTAGCTGAAGTATCTGACAGGAGGCCAAAATTTCCCAGTCTTCCAGATCTTTTGTGAATTACTGTGTCATGGCAGAGAGAAAGTGTAGTATTGTCTTGAGATTCAATCTCAAAATATACCGCTCCTTCCTTTCCTAGATGGTTGACTCCAAGAAAAGCTGGAAATTTAGACAGTCTGTTCATGTCACTTCAGATTCATGGTGGTAAATCTAGCAGCAGTGACATGGGTGAATGACTTCAATAAAGAAGTACAGTGGAATAGCATCTTCCACAAACCTATTTGTATCATGTCATGCTCCCAAATGCTGCTTTAGTAGAACCCACAACCTTGGGGCCTTCTGCTTGTTGTTAGGAGCATTTGCTGTGAGTTCCTCACCCCTTTCAGTGGTGGTGGTGAGGTGTGGTGTGGTGTGGTGTGGTGTGGTGTGGTGTGGTGTGGTGTGGTGTGGTGTGGTGTGGTGTGGTGTGGTGTGGTGTGAACAGGGAATATCTGAAAACAGCAACTCTTACTCTGTTCATTGACACAAACCGGCTGCCAGTTCCTTGTGGGACTCCGGCTGATAAAAAACAGGGGAAAACTATTTTATTTGCAATGTAAGGAATTTTAGCCTGTGGAGATTTTTAGTTCAACAGCAGTAAAGGTAGGAACAGCAACCAGTGAGGCTGTTAAAGGTTACATTCTCTCCCACCCTCTCTTTTTTCCCAGTCCCTTGAGTCATAATTAAAACTCCAGAAAGTGAGAAGCTGTTACTAATGCTAACATAGAGTTTGGCACAACAGAATCATGCATTTACTGACTTGTGGTTTTTATTTAATTTCATTTTTTATAGGTCAGGCTGAAATTTTACTTTACCATTTGGTTTACAAAAGGGGTTTTTTTCTGAATCTGGAACTTTTAATTTGATTTAAGAGTTTCCCAGGTATAACAATTATGGAAACAAACACCTTGTTCAGCAGCCTGACAATAATTATCTCCTAATGGAACAATTAGGCACTTTAATCAGATGTGACTTCTTTAGTGTTCCCAATGCTGGAGATGGTCTCTTGTGCTTTGTCCTGGTTAGAATTTCTCCCAAGAAATTAGTTGGACACAGAGATGAATTAGTTACTCTTTGTACCTTTTTGAGAGCTGTTCAGATTTGAAGGAGTGGTTTCATAATAATGATATTTATACTATCTTTCCCAGGACTGAAACAGTATACAGAGCTACTTAGAAGGCCCCTACTCAGACAAGACTTAGTGAATTTGGTGTGTAAAGTCTGAGAAAGAATTTAGGAATTTGTAATGCTGGTTTCAGCCATTTCCTTAATGCTCCGAAATGTTTTGTGAATCATTTATAAGAAAGGCTCTCTGTCAACGCAGGATTCCTTTGAGTACCTGCTGGAGAGGTTTATTTACAAGTCTTTATGACTGTTCATGTCTGAAGTTAACTACTGACAGGTCTTAGAAAGCCATTCCTCAGTAGAAGGTGATTATTTTTCTAAGACAAACAAAGGTGGAAGGCTGTTGCTCAACCCTGAGACTCATGTATGAGCTTATACTTCCTGTGTACAAATAACACGGAAGCAATTTAAACTGGTCAGTGAGATTCTTGGAAAACCTCTCAGTGAAGGAGACAGAATTATTGGCACCTGTTGGATCACCATTGCCATTTCTTAAAATACATAGCCCCTTTTAAGGTCATCTGTTAAACTACTGGCCACCCTGACCTTGCAGTCTGGTGTGAATTCACCCCAAGGTAATATGAACTAGTAGATTAAAAAAAAAAGTCTCCCTCCTGCTGCAGATGCATTTCAGGGCTTAACAGCCATTTATGTTCTCTTTTTTCCCTTTCTCGTCTATGGGATAATCTACTTTTGGTCTCAGAAAGCCTGGAAAGCCTTGGACTGC
The DNA here is from genome assembly GCA_013397555.1 of Urocynchramus pylzowi. Classification (NCBI taxonomy): domain Eukaryota; kingdom Metazoa; phylum Chordata; class Aves; order Passeriformes; family Fringillidae; genus Urocynchramus; species Urocynchramus pylzowi. Next base: position 769,853 of record VZRH01007516.1, read on the forward strand.
AGTTTACCTGATGGCATACTGTTCACAATAGATCCCAGTTTTTCTCGTGTACTGAGACCACCAAGTTTAGATCAACCATTCCCTGTTTCCTGATTTGGTGTTGCTGTGCAGGATATGGCAAACTGTGGGGCACGACTTTTCATGGATTTTCTGCAAGACCCCAGACGTGCAGGTGCAAAAGCCAACAGTATCTCTTGAGATGCAGTTATAATCCTTGACGAGCACTCCAGCTGCCATCCTCATTCTCACATTATTTCTTGATGCTGCCATCTATCTCTCCAGTATGACACCAGAAATGTGAATTGTGGGGAAAGTTTGCCTTGTTCTCATTCAAAGGATAATACATGAAGATTAAGTCTTCTCCATAGATTGCCAGTAACCAAAGTCTATTAGATCAAACTGCTTGCAGAGAACAAGATGTTGCAAATTGTGAAAGACTACTTCCCCTCTAGTTATCTAGATAACATATCAAAGTGTATCTGTTGCCATATTTAATAAGGCAGAATTGGAATTCTGCATTACATTATGAGATTGAAGCCTAAATATAAATGTTTTTAACCTACTAAGATAGGAAAGAGAGCAGAATTGCTTGGTACGCTTACCTGTGCTGCTGCTGCTTGGAGTACTATTTTGTAGTGCTTATTTTCTACAAATATCCATTCATCCATTTTTAATAAGAGTGAGTCTCAGACCAGGATACCAATTTTGAGATGCATTTTTCCTATCCTGGAAAGTATTTATTTTCATTCTGAAACAAAGTGAACTTTACTATCATAGAATATTTTAAATTAAAACAAAAAAATCTCAAATTATGTATTGACACAGTGCACTTGTTTCTAAATACCTCAGAAGAAGCCAAATAAGTATCCACACTGATTAAACAGATTATTTGCTTTTTAAATATTTTTAGCTTCTGGTACTGCTCCTAGTGGGATCCCTGGCTTCTTGATTATTGAATCCTGAGGGTAGGGTCAGAGAGTCAGATGTTCTCTCTCGTTTTAGGTCAGGAGTTGAGAATACTTCTTTCATGGTTTGTGACCTGTACACACCACCATAATATGAGTAATAATAAACACACTGATGTGCGCCTGGTGGAACTCCTCTGAAGCCAATGGGGTTATGCTAGTATAAGGTAAAAATTGGGCTGATTATTTGCCTTAGAGGCATCCTACACTTAATGTCTCTGTAGAAACTATTAACAATTACTCTCTGGGTAGCATTTACAGCTATGGTGCAGCTGTATGAAGTTTTTCTGAAGGTTTTCGTCTTTTTCTGTGTCAACAGTATTTAAGTATGTGCTGTCATGGAGGCTTACTAGTGAATCCTTAATATTGCTGAGCACCTTCTTATTCTGTAATGGAGCAGCATTATAAGTGGCAGTCTGCAGTGCCCTTCACAGTAGAGTATCCCAAGCTCCCAGGACTGTTCATCTACATGCCATGATAGGAGATGGCACTTGGATTGACATTCCAACACCTTTCTTGCCCACACAGCGAAGCTCCAGCATTGCCAGCTGACACTTTCTTTTCAGGCTGGAATTCAGTCGTTATAACTCAGTCTGTTTGCATGTCTCAACTTCTATTTTTAAGCACCCCTAATCCCCAGCTAAGGGCCAGCCTTCATCTGGCCTTAAAAGGGTGTGCGGTGGTGAGGGAGGTGGCGAGAAGGGACTCTCCCAGACCTTGTGTGGTTGTCCTTGAGAGCCAGGCACAACTGCTACCATAAAAGCATGGACAGACAAGATGTTCTTGCCTTGTCTCCCCACTGAATACAGAAATGCCAGAACCTGGAGGAGCTGTGCCCCACCACATCCCATGTGCCCCAGAGAAGGAATGTTCTCTCTCTGTAGGACACTCTGCAAATGGCAGTGAGAACCTACTGCTCTCTTCTATTGTGAATGTTGTCTAGAGAGGGCAGCTGAGCTTTGAGGTGGTTGGATATGTATTTTTTTTAAACTGTCAAGGTCCTCATTTTGTGCGTTTCCCTCAGCTTCACAGAATTGTAAAATGGTTTGAGTGGAAAAATTGGGAGAGATCTTCAAGTTCATCGTGCTCCAATCCCCCCGCCATGGGCCGGGGACACCTTCTTATAGAGCAGGTTACTCAAAGCCCTAGTCAATCTGGCCTTGAACCCTTCCAGGGATGGGGCATCCACAACTTTTCTGGATAGCATGTTCCTCATCACCGTTACAGAAAAGAATTTCTTCCCAGTAGCTAATCTAAATATATTCTCAGTTTAAGCCATCAGCCCTTGTCTTATCAAGGTTAACAGTTGTCAGTTCACTCAAGGAAATTAGGTCTGTAGTCTGTGCAGACCTATCCTTGCATTTCTTGCATGTTTTCCTAAACAACAGGAAAATAGAGATAATAGAGTGGAAGTCATGTTGCAAACTGAGCAAGCAGCCTGTGTGCTGCTAAAATGGGTAAGGAAACTCTTCTGTCTGTCAGGGAGATATTGTTTCTGCTGGAAAACTCTGTTGGAAAGGAGCAGGGCACCAAAAGGGCAGCACTTCAACAAACAAACAATTGTTTCCTTGAGAGAACCCTTTTCTTGTTTTTTTCTGTATGGTTTTGCAATGCACCTCCTCCAGCAGCTCAGTGAGGATGATGTGGAAGGTGACTTTCCTGCCACAGACTCTTCCGACTACCCAGCTGCTGTTGCATCCAAATGGACCGTGGAGACTGGAGAGCTGATTTTATAGTCTTTTGAAATAGCTGGCTTATTGAAGCAAGGAAGGATCAAGCCTGCACTCTTTTTTTTTTTTTTTTTCTGGGAATGTTGAAGACCCTACAGATATGGAATTACGTTACGCTTTCCAAAAAAAAGAGGGTTAGTACGTGCTATCACTTCCTGGCAAAGGCTCTTGTTCATAATTGGCCAGCAGGAATCTAACTGCTAAAGCTTGAAGAAGATATGGTTTCAGAGTGCTTTTTCAATCAAAGTAGCTGAGAATGATTTGGTCTCTTGGAACTTTTATTCACATTCTGTTTACTTGATATCCTTTTTAGTCAGATGTTGAAATCTCTTTCCTGCAATGTTTTACAAAGCCCATCTAAATCTGGAGCAGTATTTGTTTTTTTAGCTGGGCAAAGCCTTTGGCTGATCAGTTGGAAGAAGGATGGTGATTTGGAGGACATACATAAAGAAGATCTCATCAATAGTGATATCAAAGCCAAACCTTGCAGGAGGTGTACAGAGAGTCTCAATGTCTCTAGGTTTAAAAGCACCTATCCATTAACATTAACCTTCTGACAAAGTAAAACACATTCAATTAACTTTTTCCTTCAAGTCAGAGTTTGCAATCAAAGGTTTGTTCATCCAGGCACAAGATGGACCTTTCCACCTTGCACCTGGATCCCTGACATTAAGGGCCAGGTGGGGAAGTCTATCACAATATAAACTCATCTTCCATGTGTTACATTCAAAGCCTAAGAAAGAGGGGCCATACATCCTGTGCAAATTAAGTAAGTTTAATTTCCAATAGATATCTTTCTACTCCTTCCAAGCACGTATCTTGCGACTCACCAATTTTTCCATTACTCGCACTGATGTTTAGCAGGATGGTAAAGGTTGTGGAATTTGTTGTGCACTTTTATTGATATAGTTCTGCTCTATTTACTAACTTCATTTATGATATTTCCTTGAGTGATGGCAAACTAGTATGAAATTGTCCAAGTCTGGACCTGAATGAAATGTACTCATTGCTATCTGCCTCAAATCTGATTCAGTGGTGAGTAGCACACAGTGTTCTGAAACCACCAACTATTGAAACTTCATATTTTAATTTTTAACAGTAGAAAAGGAAATAATTGGCACTCTGTGTATGGTGAAACAATTAACAATAATTTTCTGCTTATTATTTTACTTTTTTATTACGGAAACAAAATATACTATACATTTTGTTTTGCCTGAAATTATATAGGCAGTAAAAGTTTGTGAACGAAGGAACACATTTTGCACTAATACCACAGCACTTCTATTTCATTTTATAATTTTTTTTTATTTCACTTCTGAGAGTACTTCTCCTGAATTCAGGGAACAGTAGGAAACCCACCCACTGGCTAATTTACCCTTTAAAATTTGTCTTTCTTCAAGTGGAAAAAGAAAAAAGTAGCCTGCTGACTATTTTATATATCTAATTTCTGTTTCCAAGATTGTTCATTCATATCCTGCTGAACTTTGATTTTGTTTTTGGTTTGCTGTTTTTCCTTGGGTTTTGTTTGTTTGTTTTATAGTTTGTTTGGTTTAGTTTGTTATTGTTTGTTTGGATGGGTTTTTTCCTCCATTCATTTCATAATGTATTTCTGATATTAATCTAAACTAGGAAAAAAGAGCCAAATTAGATATGTGCTTAGAAATTCAATCAATAAATTTGCAAAAAAAGATTAACTATATCTATAAATGCAGAATCTATTAAAAAAAGAGAAAGGAAAAAAGGCTAGCTTTTCTCCTGGTCAAATAAAATAAGACAAAAACCAGACTGGAGGTGGGATTCTATGAAGAAAAGCATTCTAAAAGGAAGACCTGCAAACATTTAACCCTATTTTTGTATGGTTAGTCTCAATATAGTTTATACAGTGAGCCTTTATTGACATGCCAACCTGTCTTGGTAAGGCAACTTTATATGGGTTATTTGCCCTATTACCACTTGTCCTTTAAACTCCCATGTGGAATATTTTTGATCATCTGTTATGATCCTGTGTGATGCTTATCTGAAAGCATTTCTTCTCATTTAAAAAGTCTAACTGGAATGTGTCTGCAATTTTTTATTTTACTTCACAATTGTTTTACTGAAGTGTTTGGGTTACTTTTTCAGAGCAGAGTTTTCTTTTAGAAAACTTTATCTTCATAGAGTCACTGCAGATTCTGCTGATCAGACAATCACAGCTGTGGAGTTCTAGAGTAAACTTTGAGTACAGAAGAGAATAAGGATTTGAGTTTTACATTTAGTAGACATCTTTACACATCCCTTTTCTATTACTGTGCTTTAGTCCGTGATTCCAACTCATTTAATTTATCATCAGAAAAAAAAAATATTTTCTTGTTCTGCTCTTCTTAGAGACCCATGCATTCAAAAGACTTTGAGCCATCATGTTCCTTCCCATTATTTATGACCTGCAGAAAACATGCTTATTTAGAAAGTTATGTGACTTAGCCAACAAATGCTGTTCAGCATCCAAAAAACAAGCTGTGGAAACAAAAGAACTTTTATTTAAGAAAGAACTTATTTGATGGGATATTGTACTGAATTCCTGGAAAATTCTGATTTTTGGGTTAAACTAAACTTGGAAAAAAGTTTGCGACTGCAAGTGGAATAAATGTATGTGAAAATGCACAAGTAATCTACACGTGCAGTCACTTCAACCCTGCCTACTGGGCTCCATCTGTACTTGAAATTAAATGAGGAATTAGTGAGCCTGGGTGTAGCACTGTGTGGGCAATAGGTGGGAGGTTGACCCAGTCAGTTACATGTGATGTTAAAACAAGTTGGGCTGTGCATCGACCTTCTTATAAGAACAGGAGGTTTATGCTTCCCACAAAGATGCATTTTAGGGTGGATTATGGCATGGTTCCTGCTGAGGTTTTGCTCTTTGCTTTTATTGTTGCCTTTTGCCCTTCAGGACAGCCTGGAGTCTGTAGCTGGTGCTGCTGCTTTTTCCAACCACATGGGTAAAAGTTGATGTTTGGTTGTTGGTTGAGCATCTGGCCTGGGTCATGAGGCTGAAAAGAATGGTATTATCTCCTTTTTCCCAGCTCTCTGCCCTCTGTTTGGGTTGAGGTAAGCTCAGCTTAATAGCAAAGGAGCCTTGCAGGAAAGCAGTCTGAAGGCTCCTGTGGAAAGCAAAGAAAGACACTCTGGTATTCATACACCATAGAGCAATGTGTGGTTTCATGTGTAAATTTTTGCTGTCCACTACATCTCATGTGCAGAACTTCTCTTGCTCCCCACCCTTCTTTTTTGGCCCTTTCAATTCTTTAGTATTTTATCAAGCAAGCCTTGTGTGACCACTCTGTGGTACAGCAGATGGTAGGCCAGCCAGCATTAACAGTTCAAAATCTGTGATTAAGGGGAGTACTCTACCTAACTTATCTACACAGAGGCTCTGTGAAGTGAAAAAATTATTTGAATTGGTACTTAAGATTGAGAATAAAGTGCTAAGCATAAGTCTTATGAAAAATGATGGGGGACGAGCATAATTGCTTCTCTAAGTGGTGTGGACTTCAAATGTAATCTTGCATAGCCCTGCCAAAAATCTTCTAATGCCAATACAAGGATTTGACTTGTAGTCAATTGACATTCAGCCAGTTTTGACTCAGAGGGTAGAGTGCTACTGACTGAATTGTTAACACTGAGCAGTTCCTAGGAGGCCACTAAGCCAAAAATATAATCTTGCACAGCAATGCAGTACCTAATGAAACATGATGAAATCATAATTTCATATGCTGTGATCTCCTCGAGGCTGATAACTGTTAAGACTTAGGTGGCCATCAGATCTGGGCTGATGAACTAGACTTTCTAGGATATGAGCTGTGATGACTGCAAGGTTTGCTTTTCCACTATTTGCAGCTGTTGTCCAGCTACCTGTGAGCTGGGGACATCCATTCTGTGGTTTGTGGAACTTTAAACAGGCTGGCTGAGCTCCTGTCATCCCTGCATGCTGTGCCACAGGGAGGGTGGGCGAGCTGTGCATATTGACCTCTCTACTGCGGACCTCAGGACTGTGCTGCTAACAGAGCCTCACCTACATAGCACCAGCCCAACTCCACATACTCTGAGTTACAGTCAGCACATCAGAGACTTAATCCAAGTGAAACTGTGGTGAGAACTGCTTGGATCAATCCCAAACCCAAAGGAATACAAGTTTGGCATCAGTGTAGCTTTTTACCTTGAAATATCTAGTTTTGAACCCGAGTTATTTGTCATGTCTAAGGTGTTCCCTTACTGTCATTTTATGACTTGGCTTTTCAGCCAGCAGTGCACATGAAGTTCATGTTTGTGTTTTCTGTACTGACACATATTCAATATCTCTTTCTTTATAATGATTCCTTGTCATTGCTATGAAACCTGTTTGGCAGCCTAGGCTTTGGAACACTCATCTTTAAATACAGTTCACCAGATTAATATGTAAATGGTCCCAAACAGAGCCTCATACCTTCTACTATTTGACCCTCTGCATCTGGAGGTGTGGTTCAGACTGTGTGTCTGTCTCAATTTACAGTGATGGTGGGATAGTTTGTTGTTATTTGAGGCTCTGAGTTTTTCCTTGAATAATTCATTTTGCAAAATTCCAGCTGATCAGTCTCTTGTGTAATAAAGTAGAACCTATCACCCATCTGAAACTGGCTGGTTAGATATATGGTATAGCTGTTAGTACAGCCACATCCTCATTCACTGAAAAATTCTGAGACTTTTTCAGTGCTTTATTATGTTTGTAAATCTCTTTGTGCACACTGAGCACTGATTGAGCAGAATGATGGAGCACTAGTTATAATTCCCAGGCTGTTTACTGAGCAGGTATAATAGCCCATGACTTATGACTCATGCTTTTCAATCAGCTGCTGCTGAGACTGCTCACTCTGCACCTATCACCTCTTAAATGAATTGGCACAAAATAACATATGTGGACAAGACCAGCTGCTGAAACACTGCTGGTAGTTACTGCTAGCAAAATAATAGAACGTGATGCCAATCTTCTGACTTGCCTCCATCCATCCATCCATCCATCCATCCATCCATCCATCCATCCATCCATCCATCCAGTTGTCCAACTATATGCTTCCCTGTGCTGAGCTATATTGGTTATCTCATGTTCTAGGAGTCCAAAAGTAAGCCCATTTCAGACTTCACCAGAGCATTTTACAGCCATTGATAACAGTGGCTGCTAATTTCTGTACTTTCAGAAATACTTTCAAATGTGCCCCCCTGGAAATGCCTGGCCCTGATAATTTTTGCTCTGCACCTAGCCCTTGTGTGTCTTTAATGTATCTTTTAGTTTTCACTCTTTTGTTATCTGCTTTATGAAAGATCACTCAGATCTCACAGCTGTGCTGGAGGGCTCTGGCACACACCAAAAGGAGCACGGCTGCACTGATTCACACAGAAATGGAGAGGACAGTATCAGATAGACAGCTAGATGAGGTCTAGCCCACTGGCCCACAGGCAGCTCATAGTGCTCCCAGGAGGACTTAGGCTGGGGTTCTCAGGCTCCAAGCTGATTAAAACAAGAGGTAATGTAAAGGCCATATCGAGTCTCGGTTCTGGGGCTGGGGAAGAAGCTGACAGCTGTCTTGCAACTGGAGGTAAAAGAGGCACAGATAGCAGCCACAAGTATGGGAAAATCAACTGTAGGGACCGATAGTCAAGAGCAAATTAAATTCTGGTATGCAAGTGTTTTTCTTCAGGATATACATATATTCACAAAAGAGTGATCACTTTTCTGTGTAGACTTTGAGGGTCAAAATTATGCACCAAGTTCTGTGCTTAATGTCTCTTAAAGCAGAGCAGTTCTGATTAACGAATTTTAAGTATAAATATTGCTAATTTACTAAACAGCATGAGTGTGTAGTGTTGTAGAAAACACATGATGTAGACAGCCCCTACAATAAAGATCCTGTGACATATGCTGTGTCTGACACAAACCCAACAAAACTCACTGGGAATAATTAGCATACATTCTTGACATGTGGTGGTGTTTATGTATCTTACATTTGTGATGAGTATTGTCACTGGAGATGCTTTTGAAAAAAGTAATCTGCATGACTTGTCCTTGGGCATCATGTGAAAGTATCACTTCTTTCTGAGGCATAGGGGTAAAAAGGAAGGCAAAAGCAGGTACTGGTTTGGGAAAATACAGAGATGCTTGTAGGGAAAGCTGGATATCAGTGCTGTTGGCATGTCATGAAACAAGAGATAATTATCACTCTAGAAACACAGACATGTAGTTAAAATAAATATGTTTAGGTCTTTTTGTCTTATAAACATACAAGTTGTAGGAAACTCAAATCTGAAAATTTACTGAGTATGGCATGGAGGGTTTGTAATTGCATTTCTTCCCTACAGCTTTTCTCCTAAAATATCACAGCTACATTGCAAAGTGTCTGAAACAGTTACCAAAGCTCTGGTCAGATTTTTAAAGCAGGTACCAAGGCCCATTGAAAATGTATGATGGAGATTTTATGCTTAGTTTAGCTCATGTTACATCCTGTAAGGTGAGAAACTTTTTGAGAATTTATAATGCTGAGTCTGAGAAGTGTATGAAGTTCAGAGGACTTGAAGAAAGGATTTTGATTCTATAATGCCTGGAATGTGAAGCTATCAAATCTTATTGTCAAACTTGTGATTCTGTCTAGAAGTCTCATCAGTGACTTCAGTCAATAGCAGTTACACAGAAAGTTAAGCATCTCTGAATTTGGTCTCTTAGTTGTTTCTGAAAAAGTTGGTGCCTAACTTACTTTCTTATGATTCCTCCAAAAAGTACAATTAAGTGTTGTCATAAATAGCCAAAGACTTACCCATTTTCTCAAAGTATTCTTTCCTAACTGACTTGCCACTGTCCTTTAAATTTTCTGCTGTGAAGATTGTTTTTATAGGTAAATTCAAGATTGTGTGGCTTCAGTGAGATTATTGTACAGTTTGCAGTTAAGGATGGGCAGAAGTCGCTGTGCTGTAATCCTGGGTTTAACTCATCACCCACATAGTCTGGGCTTAACTGCCAGAATATTGAGCAATGCATGGCATACTGTGTCATCCTCTTAATAATTTTACCTGGTCCTTTAGCTGCCTAACTAATGGAAAAGAGGAAGAATATTGACTGCCACCTCTTTGCACTAACCTCTTGCTCCTTGGCTACTTATTCTTTATAATATGAAGTGTCTCAAGCTGCTGAAAATGACCACCACAGCTTGAATGTCTTTTGTAGCAGGCAGATAAGTAGCTGTTCTGTCAGGTTGCAGGGACTTAAAAAAGATCTATAAAACACTTTTTTCTCCATTCTGCAGTTCACTAAAATCACAGTTAACTCCAGAATCTTTCCACCAGTAATTAAGCAAGCTTTATGTCAGCCCTTTTACAAATAAATGTATTTTTTAAAAAAAAGCCACCATAATCAAACCATCAGATGTAAAGATTACTTGTTAGTGTAATGGATTCCTGGTACTAAAAGAAAAAAGTTATTTTGGCTGATTTGAGTGGAAATTTCTACTCTAATTTCCATGTACTTGTATTATATACTTCAGGTATCTAAATAGATTTTAAAATGCAGCTTAGTTTTGCAAGATTATTGTAAGATCTCTTTGACACTGAAATATGAGCAATTTTTTGCTGCAAGCCCTGTAATAGTATCGCTATTAGCATCACAAATGCTCCAAAGTAGCATACATGACAGGTAATAGTGTACTCAAGTTATAGCTAATAGAAATTTTAGGAGAACTTATTCCAGAGAGCGTAGTTTCCTGAGCTGGATCTGAGCTGTGGTATCAGCCAGGCTGTCTCAGGAGGGTGGTGTAACCATGGGGTTTATTTCTAATTTAAAAAAAAAAAAAATGTATTTTTTGTCAGGAGTAAAATCATGCCAAAAATTTCAGGGGGGAATATCTGATTTATCATTCAACACCCAACAGTTTTGCAGTGTCAGTTTCCTGTTGGGCTAGGGAAATAAATCAGGATGTTCTGCGGAAAGCAAACTTTTTATTTGAAAATGAGAAAGTAGAAAAGTTCTAGTTTTTTAAAGCTTCTTTCCTCTCCCCAAATTTAGTAGAATGTTTTTAACCATCCCTTTCCCACCTTATTGTTAGTATTGGCATGGGTTCTTTAGAGATCAGAGACAGACTCCATGGTGTCTAGTGGACAGTAAGGATGAAATGCTTGTTTTCCTAGCTTAATATCTTTTTCTGATAACTTAGTATCTTTCCTGATACAATGCTCAGAAAGCACAACAAATGTCTTGGCCTAGTCTATGCATGTATGAGGCTGATTGATGTGGCTGGGATTTCTTTGAGAAGCAGATGTGAGGAATGGGAAATGCTGCTGATGAGAAATGTTGCCTGAAGGGATGGGATATACATATAATGAGGATAAAGGAGTGGCTAAGCTGCTTCCTTAAAAGGGAAATTTACCCTAAAGTGATTTTTACAAGCTGTCATCCTGAAAGGAGTCATGCCTTATTTAGGAAATTGAACTTTAGAGGCAAGGAACACGTAAAATATACACCTTGGACTTTACAGAGTATTATAGAAGCTGAAACAGAGCAGAGAGACTGAATGCTGCTCTGAGGAGCCTGGGAGTTGTTGTCACTGGTAGAGCTTTTGTAGAGGCTGAAATAAATCTTTCTTCTGTGGAAATGTGGTGCTACAAATATGTTACTACAAATGTGGTTGTAGAAATGTTAGTTATTTAGTTAGCCAGACTTTGAGTGTAAGGAAGACCTTTCTCTTTTCCAAGTTGCACATTGACATGGCACATGTTTGGGAGTAAGTAATTGCAGTCACGTCATGCTCTGGGTGTAACTTCACTGCAGAGTGCAGTGGGAAAGGGTGGTACCCATTTCTTGAAAAACCAGCAAGTACAAGAATGTTGGAGCTGAGATTTTTTTTTTTTTTTTTTTTTTTTACATAAAAATCATATATTGCAGTATGGAAACAGAATCATTGTTTTGTCAGTATACAGTTGGTCTTGTACATCTGTCTTAGATATTTCATCAGTGTGCAAGCAATTTAGGCATGTGCCCTGTTTGCATTTGGAGAAGGAGCAGGCAGTGTTGCTCCTGTGTGTGGACTCCATCAGAGCTTGCACAAGGGACTGTTCACACAACCACAGGAGCACCAGAGGTGTGCGTGCCTGCCTGGCTGCTTTGGAGTATGTAAAAATATGTCCACAGGAGATTCAGCCTGACTTTCTACAAAGCCGTTCCAAAGTGCACATTCTGGCGTTCTTTCAACTTATTTTGAGGATGTTTTTCCCCCCCATCACTAGAAGAGTAAATTCTGCAGGACAAATTGCATACATTTTGGGGGGGAGGAAATTAGTTCAAGGGTGCACAAACAGCAGAATATTACTGAAGTGAGTTTGTGTTTATAAAAATAGCAAGAATTTGCCTTGCACCCTTCTAATTATTTTGTTATATTAAAAAAACAACTAATCCATTAATTTTTCTGGTCACAGAAAACTGTCTGGACTTTATTCTTTTCTCTAGCATGGCAGCACAGGTCATATATTTCTGTTGTTATTTTTGAATTGCTACCCATTTTATGTTATGAACTTTCAAAAACGCGTTGTAAGATAAGCCATTTAGATTAAAACCACAGCAAGAATCCCACATGCCTGTACATGCATATAAAATACAGTGAAAAAAAGGAAAGTTATGAGCAAATGATAGTTGTCCCTGAAACAACAGGCAAACCAGCCAGCTGTGAAGGAAACTAACATGATGTACTAAAGCAGAAACACAATATAATGGGGAAATGCGGTTCTTTGTTCAGATCCGTTTCCTATTAACACTTATAATGTTATGCTTGTGCATGCCATCCCCTGAGGACCACTTGGTCAGCCTTAAATGAATAACAGTGGAATATGTAAAAACTGCTAGATGCATAAAACTTCTGTGCACCCCTAGTCTGTTGTGTGTATGTGTTTCTTTTAAAGGAAATCTGAGCTATTTATTGCATGGAAGTTTGAGTTAAAACGCTGTTGTGTTGCCAGGGGCCAGCCACTAGCAGTAATTTTAAAGGGTGAGAGCAGAGGAGATTAGGGCAATTTGAGCATGATACTTAAGGTCTCTGTGGCTGTTAGTGAAGGAGAGAATGTTTTAGCATTGAAGGAGGGGAAGGGGACTTTGTAATGCCACTCAGATAGGCTGAGAGCAGTGAGAGGGGCTTCTGTGAGGGGCACTAAGGCTGATGCCCTATCGAAGTCTTCTGTTTCTTTGTAGGGTACTGAACAGATGCTAGTCAGNTTGATGCCCTATTGAAGTCTTCTGTTTCTTTGCTCTGTAGGGTACTGAACAGATGCTAGTCAGGTGTGTGATGGAGATTCATGGGGAAGGCTGCTGTGAAACACTCCTTCCTGCTAATTTGAAGCTGAAGTGGAAGATTTAAAATAACTGTCCATATGTCTGATCTTACATCCTCTGCCTAATTTGGGGATAGATGTTGAAGCCAAAGGAGTAAACATTTCTCATTTACAAAAATGGCTTCATTTGAGGGAGAGTGGGCATTCACACAAAAAAAAGATAATGTGGATAAATGTAAAACAGGAATACCTGTTTTATTGTCTGCTTTAGTTGCAGAACTTCCCCCAGGTATAAAGAGCTCACCATTTCAGGTGTTTAAGCATCTAGCAGCCATTAGACGTTTAACACTGTATACAGTCTCACTGAAAACAATTCTGGAAGAAGCTGAATGTAACAACCTACGCTATCCTTGACACCGGAGCTGACATTTATATTCTGAAAAATAAGTGGGTTTGTTAACTGATACATGGGCTGCCAACCTGAGAGGATGTTTCTCTGGATGTGGACTATCTCCTAAGGCTGTTTGGTGTTTTAAGGATTGTCCCACTAAGGGCTTCACCAGTGCTGCTTGATCCAGAGCTGTGGTCTTCTGTGAAGAACTCTGAGATCAGCACAAGAGGGTATGATACCCATGGTTTGAATGTAAACTGTTTTTAAAAGAAGAGTATTTTTCTGTGTTAGCTGTCTGGCTTTCTTAAAGGAATAGCCTTCCTTCTAGGGAAATAGTGAATTTATAATACATTCAAATAATAAAATAACATTTTGCTGTTTAGTTCTATTCTAATGAGGAGAGAAATCTAGGTGTTAAAAATGAAACAAGCTCTTTAAAGTATAAAAAAATTGGGATCTCAGAGTCTATAAGGGCAAAAGAAGTGCATTTTTTGTCTTGGCTTGTTAACTACCTTATTTATATCACTCCCAAAAGCACAGTTTCAATGTCTGTAATTAAGCAGAATTACTCCCCTAGAACTCTCTTACCACAAGACATTCTCTCAGTGTCTCCCTGTACACTACTTCTGAACACTCATCATGTCCATTTCTCCACCCTGAGGTCTGACTATTTGAGACTGATGAAGTCTGAACGCAGACTTTGAGGGATTTCTAATGGTATAATCAGGAGGTGGCTGTTGAGCTTCAGAACATGTCATTTTCAGGCTTCAGTGTTTGTTTTAAAGCTTAAAGGGCACCTTAGGATTCCTAAAAAATTAGTGAACAGGGCCTCCCAAATGCTCTTCTTGGTTGGTTGGTTTGGTGGTTTTTTTGTTGTTGGTTTTTTTTTTGGGGTTTTTTTTTACAAAATTGACAGCATAGTCAAGTACCTGTTAGGTAAAGGAGATAAATATAATGGAAGAGCAAGGAGTGGGAGAATAGAGGACTTGTGTGCTAACATATTCTTTCTGGATGTCACAGACCATGTGCAAATAATGAGCACACTGAACGAAAGGCAGAACCTGGTTAAGTATTGTGTCAGGAGAGCCTGTGATCTCAGGCTATTAAATACTACAGCGCTCCTTCAGAGCATCATAATTCAAAAGGAAGGTGAGAGGGTGGTACCCATGAGCTGCTGCCTGGCATCAGGCTGGAAGGGAGAGGGGAAGCAAGATCAGAGCAGGCTTTGGGATGAAAGGAGGTTATCTCATTTTCATAAGGAAGATTGCTTGAGTACCTGCTTTGACCTCTTGTGTTAGAGCATGAATTTCAATGAAGGGATAAATGGTGACATCTCACCCCTTTGCCAGTTTTTAAGGATTGAGCTGCGTTATATTAAATTGTGCTTGGAAATCTCTGGTTAATACATTTAGAGAAACAGCTCTCAGAAACATCTACCTCCCTTCCTTCCTCCTTAAACCAGTAATGAATCCAAATTGCTAATAAAATATAAGAGCTCAAAGATGTTGTACACAGACCATGTTTCTGGGCTGAGTATTTTTTTAATGTCGGTTTTCCCACAGCTGTTAAAATGTTACAATCATTAAGGTATCAAAACTGTCTAGCCAAGAAGAGAGACTTTTCTTTCTTTACGCTCTTGAATTGACTGTTTTGTTTAGAAGGGCTCAATTCTTTGCTTCATTCTGTGGAGAAAGTAAACTTGTAATCTGTCTGTACTGTAAATCTTAGTTAAGAGCCATTCATTGAAGAATAAACTATGCTTTCTCCTGTGAGGCTATTTTTCTAACAAATAAGATTACGTGCCTGCAAACGAAGAAAGGAGATTAACAGATACGTGTTGTCCTATATGCATTTTGAAACTGTTTCCTTAAATCCTAGGAAAAACTCATTTAAAGGTTATGTTTATTAAAAAATAGAAAAGTACTGACATTCAGGATTTATTTCTGCTTTGCCATGGGTTGCCAAGCAAAACCTGGGAGGCTGTGCTGTAGTTTGGAATTAGAAAAGAACTTGTTGAAGGGATCATGAATATTTTGAAGTGTATGTATTTATTGCAGGAAATTAGGTCCTTTTTGCATGAGCATGGGGAGCAATCAAAGGACCAAGGATGTCTTCCCTTCTGCAGCCCTGGACCCCTGTACTCAGCATCCCAAACCAAGAGCATGTTTTTTCTCAGGGCCACATGCCAGCACTGCTCAGGCTGTGTTAAACCTTTATTCTTATTACATTTTCATGCTGCCTCTTCATCTCCCTCCAGTGTGACAGCAATCAACCCACACGGCTTTCCCTACAAAATAACTTGGCAAAAGCTTTTCCCCCTGATCATCCTTATTACTGAGTAACTTTATACTTTTTTTGTCTTTGTTCAAAAGAAAACAAAACAAAAAAAAAAATCAACAGAGAAAGGAAGGATAGTTTCAAGGTAGGTTAACCTGGACTTTAGCAGTGAATTTTCTGGGAGTATGTTCATCCCTAGGTTTTTTAATGCAGGGTGCAAGAGGCCGTGTCAGCTGAAAGGGTTATCAGCTAATACCAGCACCATAATTTATGCTCCAGGAGGGTGATTCAAACTGCCCTGAACTCAGCAGCTGAACTGGTACCCAGCTGATGAGAAAACCCCCAGGAAAAGTTGGTGTGTTTTTTGAGGTCGTACATAAACATCAGGGCATGTCTTCTTTTTCCCCTTTACGAATACTGTCCCTTTTTTCTTCTTTAAACAAAAAAGGATCTGACAATTCCACAAGCATTAATAAATTTTTTGTTCTTGTGGCATTGTTTATTAACTTAGATGTGAAACTCAGATCTTCTCTGGGGTGTTTTGAGGAAAGAATGGTGGAAAACTCTGGTTACATCTATGTAAAAAAAAAAAAAGCCAAGTGAGCCAGATTGCAAAACTAATCTTGCTTGGACATCTTAAGAATGGGAAATTTTTGCAGTCATCCCCCTAAAATCGTGGCACAGTTTTTAAAGCCTATTTAATGTTATGTGTTTTAGGCTTTTTTAGGTGGGGTGGAATTATTGTTTTAGAGTTAATATAAATAGGAAGAAATCTGTAATCCCAAAGCTATAAATATTTTGCTTTCATAAAAATTATGGAATCATTGAGCTATATGGCTGGAGGGGACTTCAAGTGTTCGTCCAGAGCTCTGCCCAAAGTAGGATTATGTAACATCTACATCATTTCTGACAGAAATATCTTTAATGTGTTTTTGACAACCTCCAGAAATGTAGAGCAGACATCCTATTGCTGCGCTTAACTCTATTCACTTTGATACAAGTTTTTCTTTCAGGCTAACCCAAACCTTCCCTGATGCAAAAGCAAACATTCCTTTTATTTTTGATTCTACTTAATATAGAAATGGAGAGAGATATTATTTCTTCTGTCTGTCTTCAGCAGCCTCTTATGTATTTGAAAATGCATTATGTCCACCTCTGCCTTGTCTTCAATAGAACAACCAGGTTGCTCAGTCCATCCTTAGTCATCTTCTAGACTTCAGAGTATTTCTCCAGCTGTCCAAAGGCTTTTTCCTCTGCCTGACGCCCCCTTTAGCCAGGAAGAGTAACTAAAAGTGGATGTGATACTTCCAACGGACCTACTGAAGCAAAGGAAAAGAGTCATACACCTGTGTTCAAAAATTTGGGTAGGAAATAAAAAATTCTCTTCCTACTGGTGAACACCAAGATGTCCAGCAACACTTACAGAGGGTTCCCATTTGAAATGCAATGTTTGCCACTGAAAAAGCTAGAAATATTTTTTTTCAGCTTATCCAAACCAAGGTAACTCTGCAGAGAGGATTGCTCAGCAGCAACGACTTCTTTGTTTTAATTGCAGAATCCATAGCATCACTAATAAATCATGACAGTGTGACAAATGACCCATCTCAGCTGAGGATCCTGCCTGAAATCCCATTTGGTTAATGGTGTTGCACCTACCAAGGTTTCCCCTGGAGTGGTTGGTTCAGAGCTGACTCCAGGGGAAGTGTGCCACCTACTGAATCACCAGCTCTGCTTCCTGAAGCACCCTGGGATTTCCTTGGAGGGCTCCCAAATGCATTTGGCCAAGACCAACCCTGTTTAGCTTATGAGAGCAGACCAGATCACAGCCTGAGGCTGTTATGGCTGCTGGCCATATTACTCATTGGGGATGTTTAGTCATGTATCTCTATGAAGGGAGACCATATTGCATTAAATGTCTCAAGTTAGTTCTGCATATATTGTTTGTAAATTGCTTTGTGAGCCTTTCTGAGTGGAAAGAGCTGCATATGTATAAAATATTAAGACTTAATGGAGTGTATATAACATGTATGTATACCTTGAGGTAATTTTTATAATAACCATTCACATATAGCTGTGTCATTGAAAATGTAATAAAACAGAGCAGGAAGGCAGCCTCTCCTAAGTTCTGCTGTTTCAGTTCTGAATTATTCTGATTTAACTGTTGGAAGTCTGGCTTTGATATTTAAATGTTGCTAAATTTCAACAACATGGTTTAAATCTAATAGAAATAAGTACTGGGATAAACACTGTACAGCTTACATTAATTGGAATAAAAATGTTCCACTTGACTGCAGTAAGTATTTATTAATATTTTATTATTAATAAATTCACAAATGGTAGATGTCTTTGCAATAACACACCTCATTTTCTCATTCTAGGCATCACACCTCCTCCCCTCCAGTAGGCAATTTAAAGCAGTAGTGTCCAAGTCTCACAATATTAGGAAGAATTATAATCTTAAGAGAGTGGATGCTGCTATATTGTATGAGATATTTGCTCCCTCCCTCTAACTTTTGCAGGGGATAAGAGTTAGGCAAAACAGACAATAGTAGCTGAGTATCCTCAGTATAGAGTGGACTATTGCAGTTGATTGGGTTTCAGAAGTACAGATAAACCCCGACAACTACAAGCTAGCATGCTTTACACCTCTGGCCAAATTACTAAACTTGACATTAATTTTTTTTCTTTTGGTTCCTTTTAGAGATACTAGTATAGGTACTAACCCTAAAATATGTCTTTTCTTCTGTGAACAGTCTCTGGTTCTGGCATTAATACCCCTTATGACTTCCCTGTCTGCAGCCTTTGCCTCACTGTACCCCTGCTTTGAGTGTGTACAGCAGGAATTCAAAATAAAAAAGCATTAAAGAACTGCTGGCACCTTGTGGTAAATGTTTGAAAAACATTTTTAGCAACAGTTTAGACTGTAAAACATATGAATTTTATCAGTCACTAAAACTATTCTGATGAAAAAAAAAATGATCCATACTATTTTATTCTATTTACCTCCCTTCTATGACCCTTCAGTCCATTTTCTGCCTGCTGCCTACAACGCTACCTGGCACATGCTAAAAAAAAGCTTTTTTAAAAAGCAGTTTGCAAAGTTACAGTGGGCCTGGCTGCTTTCAAATGCCACAGTTTTGTTTGCAAGGCTACTGAGTGAGAGGCAAGACTACTGGGGCAGAGCAGATTTGTACACAGGAAAGAAAGCTCAGCTCGATGGAAATATGTTTAGGCAGAGAAGATAACTCAGATGTTTCCTTGTGCTGGTTTTGCTTCTTATTAACTCAGTGCAGAGAGGCAATATGAAAGACGTGACTTGGGTGGGATTTGAGAAAGGCAGAGCAGTGGTTTGGTGAACTAAGTTGGGAGGCTGTGCTGAGGAAGAATGAGGCTTCAAGGAGCCTTATTTCAAGGGAAGAGATGGGGTGGAAGGGAGCAGAACTGCAAAGCTCACAAATGTAGCCAAGAGTAGGCTGAGTGAGTGAGTGAGAACAGGAAGAATAAGACTGTATCATACACCGGGAGACTCAACAGGTTAGATGAAATATATGTGTGAAGAAGACAAAACAGAAGGGTCCTATATGAAAACATTTCTTGGGAATGAGCTGAGCTGTGCTTCAGATAGTATATCAGCCCATCTCTCATCTGTGCTTGCTTCTAAATTCACTAGCACACTGCACTTTACAGACCCTTTTCTTTCTATAAATTTCTTATAAAAGCCAGGTTAGCTAAAATGAAAAATGGAGGTTTATTTCTTAGGTGCATGATTTCAAGCTTAGTGAGAAAACTTAGGGAAAATATAATTGACCTGAACAAAACAAAACTTTGAAGGGCTTCACCAAATAAAATATAATTTTTTTCAATGCCTTTTTAAACATTTTTTAGTGGACTGCTTTCATGGCAAAGTTCAACTTTGTTCCCAGGGTTTCTTACTGAACAACTTTTTACACTTTTTGCTGTCCTTATAGAAGGCAGGCAAAATGGTTTAAGGGAATATTTTAAAAAATATTCATTAGCTGTTAAAGACCAGGCCTGCTGTATTTCAACCTAAAAAGGGAAAGATTTGGAGGTCTTTAAAATTAACTAAGAGAGGGAAATAGAATAAAAATGAAGATTCAGCTGTTAACATAACTTTTCAAGTCATTAATTCTGCATCTTTAAAAAAAAATCAGCCTTATCTTTTTATGTAATCACATTTATTACATATGCATAATGCTTTGTGTGTGATAATATCTTTTATTTAGGAATGTGTTTGTGAGAGATATACCCCTACATATGGGTATTATAAGCACAGCAGTGAGGCAGGTGAAATCAAAGCAGTCACAACCTAGAATTAATCCTGGTTTTGCTTTGGCTCTCGATTGACTAAATCCTTGGAGCTACTTTTGGGTAGCTGCAGCTTGCATTTCTTTTACTGTACTTGCAAGTATTTAATATGTTTTTGTTTGAGCACTATGGAAATGCTGACCAGCTGAGGAATGAGATGCAACTGAATAGAGATTTTCTGACTTGACTCCAAAATATAGAGGATCAAGACTCTTATAAGCTGTCCTGGGTTACAGTGAGGTGATTACTGTGAGGGCTGCCCATCTTTATGTCTCTTTAAGCTGGAGACACAGAATAGCTAACACGGACAATCAAAGCAAAATAAAAACACCAGAAAGTGAAGACATATTAACTGACCAATAAAAATAATAACATTCATGATAATCAGGCAACCAGACTGTAACTTGTGCTCTGAACCTTGCCAAATTTGGGGCTGCTGGCAAGCCACCAAGAATAGCACATCCAACAGACAAGGGCCCCTCATCTGAGAGAGCCTGGCTGCAGTCTCCAGAGAGCTTTGCCCTATGAACCGACAGCGAGAGCATCCCCGCCGGCCTGAGCAAACCGCCCGAGATCGCTGGGAAGGGAGACTCGGCTAAACTTGTGTGCTCTGTGAATTGAGATTGAATCAAGGCACCCAGTTGTTATTTAGTAAAAACAGTTTCCTAGGTTACCTTGGAGTAATTTTTACTGTGTTGGTATGATGTAATCAGCTGGTTTAACATTTAAAGCTAGTAAAAAATGTGCATATAATTTTTTTTTTAAAAGATGTGCCTAATCACTTTCATTTTGCACCCACTTAGCTCAATATTAATTGTTTGCGTTGGCTGAGGATTTACAAACAGGCTTAGGAGTGTAATAATTTAGATTTCTACATCTGATGGCCTGAAAGTTAGAGGGAGTAAAGAGTTTTGTCAGACTCCTAGATCTTTCCTCCCACACATGCTGGCCACCAGATAAATCATGTGTATGAGTTTATAGTGGAGTCAGTGCTGGATGTTAAGCAACACCCAGAAGTGAAGTTCTTGAAATAATTTCCTGTGAAAGCAACAGTAGACAGATTTGTAATCGCAGATCACGACATTAATCAAGTAAACAAACCATCAATTTTTTCCTGTGACATTATTGAAATCCCTTTTAGAAACACTGAAAATTGTACATAATGACACTGCCTAATAACAAGCATAACTGGAGCAAAATGGTACGCAATGCAGGCAGCTTCTCAGGTCTGTGGAGCACAGATGTAAAATTCCTCTCTAAAATGTGCTGAGTGCCAGCAGACATCTGAAATACTGCTTAAATATTCTAGTAGTATTAATGCAACTACTTATCTCCGTTGTAATTAAAACATTTTTCCTCTTTAAATTTTTACAAAAAAGTTGCTTATTGCACTCTGTCAGCCAAGAGAAATTTCAGGCAGGGCTGAGAGAGAACCGGTAAATAAGGGTAAACTTTGTTCTGCACTGCTATTCACTCTGATAAATTCCCACTCAGTAAAAAGCTGCTGTCAGATGCAGACTGCTCAACAACTGCAGCTAATGTGGAGGAGTCTGTCCTAGGAAATAGGACAGGTAGGTTTCACTCAATGTGCTTTAAGATGGGGTTTGCTGGAGGGGAGAGAACTGTGTGGTGTTGAAAGGGAAAGGGCCAGGTAAGAGGAGGCTGTTTGTGGGGCTACACAGTGCCTAGTATAGTCCTGATTTGCTTTACTGTTATGTTCTCATTAATGATGGTAGTGAAAGTATGTCAAGTCCTGCTGGTGACGCAGGCTTTGGAGACATTGGCAATACGAGACAGACCTGGATATCATACAAAAGAAAACAAAAAAGGAAAACCAACCCAAAAAACATGGATGAGCTTTGAGTACTGAAGTAATGGCAATGGAATGAAATTCAGTATTAAAAAATGCAAGGCTGTGCCTGGGGGGACTAATAAAAATTTCTAGAAGCAGAAGAAGAAGCTGGGAGCTCTTCATCTGGAAATGTCTGTGTAGGAGGAGGGCTCATGGATCAGAGTAAGTGGTCATGGAGTGGCAGCAAGCTTCTGTGATGATTTGCTCATTTCCTAGGAACTAGTACTTGTAAATAACACTTATCAGGAAGATGGCTTTCCAAAGAGGATGGGAAGTGTGAGATGGCATGATGGATTGATCTGGATCTAATTTTAATACTGATGAAAGGATGCTAGGGAAGGTGGGGAAGGTTGCAGGAGGAAAACTTAGGTGATTAAGGGATACACATAGAGGGTTGGTATGTTCAGCAGAAAGGGCTGGGAAAAAGGACCTTGCAGCAGGAGTCTGGGCAGATATGAAAGAGGTACAATTACATTGGTAAAAGCCAGAGAAAATGATGTTGCAACTATTGACGTGCAGGATGGTGAGACATATGTTCCGGTTATGAAGCAACTAACAAGAATATATAAGCCCTGAAGTGTTTTCAAGCTAAATTCAGGTTGGCATTCCATGAAGAATAATTAACACACAAAAACTTGAACATAAAGAATTAAAACAGTAGAAGAATTTTAAATCCTAAGAAATTAAATTCATGCTACTCGAAAGGAAGAAAGAAAGATAAAGTTTTGGGCAGACAAGAGAGAAAGAGTAAAGGCTAAGGATTTGGAAAGTTAAAAACTGAAGGGACAGATCTCAGCTAATAGGAGAAACTGACTGAAGGGCTGCTTCTCTTGCAGAGAAGAACTATTCAAACTATATAATCAAAACTATTCAGTTATAATCACAGAAATGTTCGCTTATGTTATGTCTTGGGCTGTGAGTGAACTCTGCAAGTTCTCAGATGAGTTAGTCATCATTGTTTTAATCTGTTTATCCTGTTTCCATAATAAATATATTTTTTCCCTTTAAACAAGTTTAAAGTTTAGTTTGTTTGCTGTTTGTTTTTCTTTAAATCGAGCTGTGGATTATTTTTCAACCTCGTGCACTTTTTCCAGTACAGAATTTACAGAAGTGCCTCATTTGTATGGGCTGCAGTCACTAGGGACAAGCAGAACCATTTGGGTTTGTACAGCAGCAGGAACAAGCTAGTGTTAGAGGGTATCCAGGTAGAAGACTGTGTAAATCTAGTAAAAACAGTTTGTGTGGAATGTGTACGTACTCACTGTGTACTTCAGAGTACATGCGTGTTTTGTACAGATACTTTTTTATTCCAGAGTTTGTTTGGGTTTTTTTACGCAAGAATGGAAAAGCTGTATGTTTTGATTCATAGGAACTGATGTTGAAACTAAAGCAGCATCCTGCACCACAGAGTGTGAAAGTGAAGCTACAAATTATTTCTCTTTCATTTATCATCACAGTAAAACTAGGGGTGTAACTCTGATCCTTTGCAGTCAGTCCTGAAAGGAGTTATCTGAATGTCTGCAAGAGATCTGTTTGGTTTTAATATTTTTGGAGTTAATAGATAGCCATACTTTTTTCAGAAGAAAAGCATTGGAAGACTAAACAAGCATGTAAATCCTAAAACCATAAGTGGGTACAGATGGACCTCACTTGATTTCAGAAAGGGTCTATCAGATAATGATTCTGTGGCTGGAGAAGTTCCTATGAAGGAAACTGAAATGGATTTCCTGGTTAACTCCTATTAAAAAAAAAAAAAAAAAAAAAGAAAAAAAAAAAGGAAAATAATTATTCCCTTTTAAAATATCTAGTCATGTAATAGTTTTATAAGTCTTATGGCTGACTTGTAACACTGGAAACTTTACATCACATTATGTTTCAGTGAGAGGCACTGCAAATAGGGAATTGCAGGCTGGCCCTTGGTTGTGGCTGCATCTCAGTTTCTGCGCAGCAGATCTGTGTGATTTTTAAGAAACACTAAAAAATTCTAATTTGCACAAGAATAGGCTGGTGTTTACGTGACAAGATTATGGATATAAATTAATTTCAGATTCTTGGATAAAGCCAAGTTGAAAACGGTACCTCCTGGATCATGAATTTTCATCATCCTGATAGTGATTGAATGCTGTAAAGCCTGTGTGTGAGGATGAACCAGGATCAACAGAATTACTTGGCTACTTGTAGTTCTTGGAACTCCAAAGCTTAAGTCAGTTTGTTCAGCAAGAGTCCAGAAAAATTTCCTAGTGGACTGTTATAGCTGTTCATTTTCAAGGAGGAAATATTGGACTATTAGCTGGATTACTAACAAAAGAGGGCGTATCTTAAAAACAAGTTATCTTGTGTATGTTTTTATCAAATAGCACTATGAATTTGTTCTGCCGTAATGAGGTTGATCTGAGTCCGAGCACTCTCCTTTTCCAGTTGGAACTGAGTTCCAGATACCTGCCTATTTAAAAAAAAGAGTTTAATTAGAACATTCCTTATCGCTATAGTGCTGAAAAATAAAGATGAGAGCTAACAAAAATGCATGGAGATAACAGTTTAGGGGAAGAATAAAATTTGGTTCAGACCTAAAATTTGTTTTAGAGCTCTGCTATTTATTTTTCAGTGCTTACCGTACTGTACTTCCCAGCAAATATTTTCAATTACAGCATATATGTTCGCTCTTTCAATCCAAATTCTGCTATTTCAGCTTACTTTTCTGTCTGCTAGAAGTAAAATGAAAAAGCATCAAAACCATATCCTTTTTCCTTTTACAATCTTTGAATTGCAGCTATATGTGATAAAGTTTTCACTGTGTCCAAGACAAAGCCTGTAGAGTTTTCACTAAAGATTAAGATATTAGAGATCTAGGGTCAAGGTGTTTAGTGTAGGTGTATGGCAAAGCTTCTTTGAGCAATCCTAAAAAGAGCAGTGGCTCCACATTTTGACCAGCACATACTAATTATCTGTTTGAGTAACTAGGATCACAGTGGGGGATGGGAACCTCCTATTCATTATGCATGAATATTAAAGATTACACAATGTTTTTTACCTAATTGCAGCTGTTTGCTTCTGTCCTTGGTCAACATCTCTCCTCTGCACTCCCGTGCCATTGGCTGACTGGCTGTGATCTCCCGTGTTGAGGGTAATTGCACCACATCACTTTCAATGGCTGGCCAGCAAGATGCTCTGTGATCCTTCAGGGTAGAAGGTTCTGCTGAAATGAAAAACACTATTAATTATTTTGCATAAATTGCTACATTATTTGTCTTGGATATTTGTGGTTTACAGCTCCAATGAAAGAGGAGGCTGACCACACTGCGTGACTCAGTGATATGTAACTGAATACAAAGCTCTTCACTTCCAGGTCAGCCACTTGCCACTGGCCTATGGCTATTTGGTGAGTATAAAGTAAGCAGGCTATTCTATTTCCTAGTAGTTGAATGTTCCCAACATAAACCCCCCATGACCTCAAGTAGCTTCAACGTGCTTAAAACTGTAAGTGGAAAAGTTTTTCTTGAGATCATTCTTGAAGATTCACTGCCAAAATGTTTTGGGGAAGTCTACTGGCCATCATGCCCATTGCACATTTCTGTCTCCAGAGAAGGTGGACCCAAACTTTGGCAGTTCTTCTTCTTTAGATATTTTCAGTGCATTGTTTCTAATGGAGCAGTATGTTTGAGCATGTGTGTGAGAGTGGGAGATCTTTGTTCCAAGTTTCATTTAGTCTTCGTCCAACCCAGTGCTTATCTTAGAGTGCTTATGTTCAATAAATCTGGAGCAGTTCTCACAAAGGATATTTCCAGATATTTTATTTCATTGCAATTTGGAGAGTTCATAGGAAAACCTTTGATACAGGTCAATGCTGAGCACTTTGATCTGAGTCTTCTTAAACAAAGAAAGTCTTTTTCTGAAGAACCAAAGTGACTTCGGAACATGTACCCCATTTTCTTATGAGTAACTTGAAGAACCCAGTCTTAGCACTGCTTTACTTTAGTTTCTTCTGAAATTGTGGATATTTACTTTTTTATGTCCTTGCTAGTGGCAGCTGTCCTGCCCAGACAGCCTCCCTTGAGCAGACATTTGTGCAGACAGTCCCTCTGTCCACTACAAAAACATGGGACACCCAAGTTGAACTAAATGCTGAATACCACCACATGGGTTTGCAATGGTCTGTAACTGAAAAGGTTCACTGGAAGCAATTTGCAAAGAAATCCTTAGGAAACCACCTGGATGGTTATTTTAAATTAAAAAAGGAAGAGATGCCACTTTAAAAAAATAATTTTTAATACTGGGTTTAAGGTTCCATACATGTGATAGTCATTAAAGCTTATTTAACCCTGAAATTATCTGGCCTCTTTAATTCCACAGGGACTGTAAGGCTCTTGGGTTAGAAATGAAAAATAATGTCAGAATGAAAATGAGACTTTCCTGAGTGCAGGACCATTATTACAGAATATTTTCTTAATCAAGCCTCTTTAAGTGCCAAGCAGTGGAGGGAAAAAAAAATCAGGTTATACTGCTTTTATCCACAGGGCCCTTGCTGATGCTTTGGGCCACTGATTGACATAGGCAAAAGTCAGTCCCAAGGGCTGGATGAGACACACTCACCTAAACTGCATGTAGGACCTGTGATTTGTCCATCCACAATCTCAACTGCAATACACCCAGTTCCTTTTTACAATACGCATTTGGGATAATCCCAGTGCTCTCTGACGTTTGGGCTCTTAAAAGTCAGAGCTTTCTGGTTGTTGAGACTGGAAACTTTCAGCAGAAGCAGTGATTTTTGTCAAGTTTCAGTTACACCAAACATCTGTGGTGTGCCCCACCACCCTTTCCCCAAGGATGAAACATTCTGCAGGGAGGGTGTTGCAAGAATTCCTGAACTAGACAGCTAAGCTGGAGTCATAACTGTCCTGGCCAGGGCCCTAGTTTGAAGGAGGCTCCCACTAGAATTAAAACATCCCATAACCCTCATCACAACAGCCCTATTCTTGATGAACGTGGAAATCTATGGCTGGGGTTGGAATGGGGGGAGAATGAAAAGACAGACAAGTAAACAGATAAAAAGGGAGCTCTTGCATGCAAGTGGAATTTCCTCTGAGCACAGGACATTCTTTATCATTAACTGGTCTGTCACAGGAAGGAAAAGGGGAAAACAGTGTTTCCTGTTAGGGGGAAGGAAAAAATCAATAGACTTTGGAAATACCTGCCTGGAAAGAACTTTTTGTTTTCCAATCAGCAAGAACAAATAAGTTTTTAACTCCTTTGGTGCCTGATATCTGTTTTAAAACAGTTTATTTCTTGAAATGGGACTTCAGTATAAACATGTAATTTAGAAATGCAGTTCAGACTGCTTTGGTCTTTCTTGTTCATTTCAGAAAATGTTCTTATTTCTAGAAACATCTTGTTTAAGACTCTGTTTTAAAAGCAGTTTAATTCTTCTGTGTCTGTGTCTGTGTCTATGAACATAATAATAATAATTAGAAGGGCCATTTGCCATACACACACAGTCATTCCTGTGATATTAGGGTTAAGATACTCACAGATGGGCAATGGTCTGCTATTGCTTCTGGTGAACATTTTCTTTTGGAAAGAGAAGACTTTCCAAGCAAGTCCTCAAAGCCTCAGGAGGACAATGAACTCACCTGCGGCTCCTGCACCATCTCTTTGGTTGCATTTTGCTTTGAATGTCTATGGTGGTAGAAGTGTGGGTTTTTCAGAAGAGTGAGAAGAGGCCCAAAGACTGCAGGAATGGATGTATTATATGCACAAGCAGCCTCATGGTAACCTGAGTTGCTCAAGGTAATCCTTCTTCTCTTTAGGTGGCAGTTTCCTTCTTTGCAAAGCTGGACCAGGGGATTTAAAGTCATTCCTCAGTTGTGGCCACATTCCCGTGTTCTGAGCCAGGGGTCTGTTCTGGGCCCATGACAAAGTTTACAGCAATGTCAGTGGAAAACTGAATGAGCAGAAGCTATGTAATCCAGCAGTGTAAATGTAAGAAGACAAAATAAAAAGAAGGAAGGAGGGAAGATGACCTCTTAGACATGCACAGAAAAAGGGGTGAAAGTTTCATTTTTTAAATGGAGAGGGAGAAGTGGGATAAGCTTAAAATGAAACTATCAGCAAGGCTGGAATAAAAGAGGGCTTTAGGAATGATCTAACTTTTATTTTATTACATGACAGAAGACAAAAAATCAATAGCTGGTAATTCAGACATAAATGAGTTATACAGGCCATTGACACAATGGACCAAACTTTATAACAACCACATCTGATGCTGTCAAGCCACAGGCTTCAGTGGCGCCAGTAATAATTATGGCTGATCACCTCTAATTCAGAGCTGCCTTGTTTGATAAAGGTGTCACTCTGAGTGGCTGCAGCATCAGTATCTATTGAGGATGTCATCCAGCAGGTCAGGTTGCTGTGGAGAACT
Organism: Urocynchramus pylzowi; assembly: GCA_013397555.1. Lineage (NCBI taxonomy): Eukaryota > Metazoa > Chordata > Aves > Passeriformes > Fringillidae > Urocynchramus > Urocynchramus pylzowi. Next base: position 798,120 of record VZRH01007516.1, read on the forward strand.
GTGTTTTTTTAATTGAATAGGATGAACCCTTAGTTTTCTTCTCCTCTCATTCTGTCTGTAAAAATAATGTATATCTTAAGCAAAAAAATAATTTGAATTAATGACTGAATCTACTTAAGTTCAATATCAAACTATGACAGAAGCTAATAGTGTTGATCCATAGAAATCAAGACTATATATTCTAAACTATATATCAACACTATATATATATATTCTAAAAATAATTTAAAACCAAAAGAGTATTCTCAGGAGGAGACTTTGGTACTTTTCAATAATCTCTGTTGCACTACTGCTGTAATCAATTAAAGAACTCACCCCAAGAAAACCCCAGTGTGGTAAAATGCTGCTAGGCAATAGAAATTGATTTTCCATAAACTCACATCATCATAAGGAAGAAAAGGAAGCACACTGACTTTCCTGCTTTCCTACTGTTTTCTAAATTTGGGGGGCATAAGTGCATCCACTGAGTGTTGGAAAACTGAGTTTCACTCAGAGATATGAGGTGAAGTGGCTTTGTGAAATAATTCTTGATCTATAAAGAAAGGAGACAAATGCCTCTACAGTGTTTCACGTGACATTAATACTTACATCCGCAGTTTGATGTCAAAACTATTAGTCTTTGAATTGCTCCGGGATGCTATGTGGGCTTAGACATTTTAATTTACTATTATTATGATTATTATGAATTTATTATTGTTACTTAGGCTTTGCATTCTTTTGTGGACCAACTGCTTGGTACTGCATTGACTACAATCAATTGGGAGTGATGAAGAGTGAGAAAACCCTCTGTGGGGGAGAACATTAGAGGTATTTCAGCCACAGCCACCGTAGCATTTAGCATCAGGAGCACTTTGATGAGCCAGAGCACTTTACACCGCAATAGCTTATCCTTGCGTGCGTGAAAGTTTATTCTAAGTTCCATTTAGAAACATTCTCTATGCTTAAAGAAACCAGACTTGTGGGAGAAACACCAGAAAGGCAATAAGAACCGCACAGCAGTGAGTTAGTTATAAGCTTGCTGTGCTGTGTGGCTTTTCTGGTACTTTATTCTGTTGTGGGGACAGAAGGTGCCTTGCACCTGTGTGTTTGGATACGGAGGAACACAGTGCAAGAAACAGCCCCGTCGTTTTCCTTCAGAAACCCGGGGCTCAATTCCAGCTGCGCTCTGCTGAGGCAGAGAAATCCCGGTCTGAGGCATGACCTGCAAAGCAGCGCTCTCCATCTCCAGACCCCCACACACACCCCCGCTGCTCGCCGGCTTCTCCGCTGCCCTCCTCAACTCGGGCTCGATCTCCTCCCTCTTCCAGTGGCCGGATCTTCCCGAAGCGCGGAGCGTGCGGGCGCTCGGGAGCGATGCAGGATCTCCCGGTGATCCCCAGTCAATCCTGTCAGCCCCGTGCCCGCTCCCAGGGTTTTCCTGCGCTCCGGCCGGCAGCTGCGCAGGCCCTTCACAGGCAGCAGCACTGTTTCTTTCTCTGTTTACTCGTTTCCAATGGCAATTGCACCACCGAGTCTCAGTACGTCTGGAACTTGGCCTGGGGCTGTTTTGGTTACATTGAAGTTTTTGCTTCAGCGCTGCCAGATTTAAATGGTGACTTCACCAGCACTGAGCTAAAAAGGAGAAAAGGGGAGGAGGGAGGTAGTGCAGCGAGCGGGAGCGAGGGAGAGGGCCAGGGCATTACATCATCGCTTGGACGGGAATCAAATGGGAAGGATATGACTCACTCGGGCTAGTTAAGCTTTGGCTCAAGTTCTACATACACTCATTCCAGGGCTCTCATGTTCTGCACCTCAGCAGGGAATTCAGGCTCAGTGATGTCCATGAGGTTTGTTTTTAATTTTCTTTTCCTTTTCTGATTTCTATATAGTTTCCCCCCCTCCTCGCCTTCCTCCTCCTCCTCTCCTCCTCCCTTCCCGAGTCCCCCTTTCCCACTCTTTTCCACTTCTACAGAGTTTGTTTTCTGGTGCGTGTAACCTCAGCTCTTAGGAGCAGAAGCTGTTTTTTCGACCAAACCAAACCCAAACAAGGAGCACAGCAAACTTGGGAGAAGTTTGGTAGTTTGTTGTGGTTTGGTGTCCCCCCCTCCATCATTATGTTGTTCCTAATCGGAGGAGACAGGGAGAGAGTTAAAATGCGGGAACCAATCGCTTGGACGGTGATGTAATGCTGGAACTGCAGGGTTGTTAAGTAATGTGAGAGGAAGGGGGTCAGGGTTGCAAAGCATTTACCTGCTGTCAAGGGGCTTTAAGTTTATTATCAATTGCAGTGACTGTAACTGGCTTCAGACTGCACTCTCTAATTATTCACAGACTCCCCTTTTTTATCTTTTATTATTAAAAGTAAAACTATATTACGGTATTTTAAAAAATGTGATATTATCACAGCTGCGAATTATTTTCCACTGGGGTTTTTTGATATTTTTTAAATGGCTTGAAACTGGATGTCTCTTTCCCAAAAAGCCCGGAGAGAGCAAAAAGAAAAGAGAAAGGCAAAAAGGGGTGGTTCTTCGAGCGTAGCTGGCGAATTTGAAACTGTTTGAAGAAAGCAGTTCAGCCTCTGCCTAGCAGAGCGAATAAAAGCTTCTACTGTTGGAAATCCGCTGTAGAAAATAAAGCGTTTAAGGGAGGCAGTTTGCAGGGCTCATCTGAACGAGCCTCAGCTTTTCATCCCTACCACTTGTCAGCAGGATTCTGATCCTCAGCTTACCCCGGGCTCGTGGCTGTCTTGCCTTTGCTGGGAACGCGGAGGTCCCGACCCTGCACAGCAGATCCCCTCCTGTCACGGTTTGCTCTCCAGAACCGCCGGGATCCTGGGGCACCTGCCTACATGGATTTCCTTTACAGGACAGAGCACTGCGCTTGTCTTATTACGGCTGTCAGTCTCCCTACAGAACTTTTAGCCTTTTTTTTTCCGCATAGCTAACAGTCTCTAGGTCTGATGTGGAGCAAAGAAAGGTACCCCTTCCCCGAGTTCACTGTGAGCACTTTGCTCTTAGGGTGGGCCACATCGTTTAACACTAAGCCTGTGCTCGAGCACTGGTTGTGTTTAGGTGTGAGATGAATGCGAGCTATCAGGTGTGTGTTGGTGTCCTGAGGATACCCGTTCTGCTCAGAGGAGCTCTGCATCAGGTTTCTGTGTCATGAGCTGTCTGCTCGTAAGGTATGACTCTCAGAAGTGCCTCTTTCAAAGGGAATTTTTGTCTCTTAGGGACACACTGTATTGGTACCCACTGGAATTGCAGTGAACTACAGGTTTGCTTGGTTAACTAAAGATAGCCTTAAACATGCTTTTGAGGGCTTACTGATTTTTTTTTTTTTTAACAACCTGTATTGGGGACTGACTGAGCAAAATAGCAAACAGCGTTGTTCTGTGGTTGGTGGCAAAACCTCCCCCTCTCTTTCTGAAGAAGACAAGAGCCCGTGGCCAGCTCCTGCCTTCCCTTCCCTCTGGTAGCCCTCTGTAAAGCCATCTTACGTTGACCTGTTATGTTCCTGCCCTTTATTCACAAGTTTTCTCTAAGTGCCCCTAAGTGATTTTCAAGCTCCTCAGTCAACTGCTGAAGCACAGACAGTTGCTCATGGGCCAGACCTTTATCATTGGAGAGCCCAGCGCTAGGCCGCAGCCGGGCCTGGCCCCTGTTGCAGTGCAGATACACCATATGGACGGGATTGCGCAGTGCTCTGTTGAGGAGGTGTGGGTTGAGGAGGGAGCTGTGCTGCTGCAGGAGTTCCCGTAGGATTTCTGACTCATACTTTCTCCTAGAAATGTTGGGAAGTGCAGCTCCACAGACCATCAGAATAAAGCATAGTAGATTCTTCCCTTTGCCTGCCCGCTTTAGATGCCGGGATGGACTTGTCTTCACTCTTTCCCTTCCTGCCTCTTCTGGCTGGAGACTTCAGGAAAAGTCCGTCAGTGTTGTCCTAGGATAGTGTCTAGCCGTGCTGGCAAGATGCTGGTCAGAGGATAACAGACTGTCACACTCCATCTTTCCTCTGCAGAAATGCATCCCTGCTATTTCTTTTATAAAAACACATGTAAAATACATTGTGCAGCATGGCCTGAAAGTCTTTGGCTATCAGAGTGCATTCCACAGGGGATCAGAGTCTCACTTGTCTGGTATCAGCTATTAACATGTCACCTGTCTGGAAGGGCAGCAAAAGAGAACATCGTGGTGCTCTGGACAGTGTGGACTGACTGATGACCCTGCTGTGTACTCAAACTTTCACAAATTACCCACCCTGCTGATTCACACTCGGTGAAGTTAGGTAGAGGGTTTAAAGATGTAAATCCTTCTTGCCTTTCAGAAGTCCACTGCAACTCTTAGTTACAACTTACTGCTGCTACTTCACTGATTTCAACACAGCACCACAGGAAAAACAGTTGTAAAAGCTTCTTTCAAAAAGCTGCAGTTGTGAATTCCGTATGCGTACACACACACACGTGTATGTATGAATATTGGTTGTTGAAGCAACAAAACATATAATTAATGAAGCTTAACTGTCCAGGTGAGAGTCAGACAGCTCTGGTTGTGTTTGACAGGTGCTTTAGAAATGCGCATTCTTTTGGACAGCAACGAAAAAAGGAAAGTAGCTGCCCATTTGGATTCCTCTGCTGCTACTTGCTGGGACCCAGTGTGCAGGTTTGCCAGTGGAGTTGCAGCTTCATGGTCAGAGGTCAACAGCCTTGACAGTCAAGTTCCACACATTTGAAGCTGGGTCTTTTGGCAAGAGGATTTTCTTATTGAAGGATGATATCTTTAGGGACCTAATTTTTAAACAGAAGCCAAGAGAAATATTAACAGTGCTCTGAAAATGAGCATCAGAAGATATATTCAGAAGCACATGTAACCTGTCAAACAAACCAGAGGCCAAACACACCAGAACTTGGGAGTGATGTTTGCACTGGAGAGCCAACTGTGCGTGGTCGGCCTGTGAAGAAAGGCAATCTGCTCCTAGCAGAGCCTGGCTGGACGAGTCCCAGTAAATTTCCCCACCAAGATCCCAAGTAACATTTCCGCCTGCATTGCTGAATGTGTGCATTGGCAGAATATCTGCTCTATAAGCTGTGTGATTTTAAGCCATAATTTGGTGCTCCTTAGCTGGTCTCTGCATGCACAAAAAAATTGGCTCTGTTGCTGCGGTACATAAGTTAAGAGGTAAATATCAGACAGCATGTTATTATTTCACTGAATGTGATCCCTCTTCTCCTGAATTCCTCAGTTTTCCTAGCTCTAACTTGAGACCTTTCCCTTAAACCTTTTTGGAAGACTTTGTTGATGTTTGTGAAGCCCCATGAAGCTTTCAGAGCTGGTGCCATGTGTGCTGAGATCAGGGCAGGTCAGGTGTTGGACAGAGGTGGTGGCGGGCCTGGCCACTCGTCAAGTTTTGGACACAGCAGGCAGGAAGACCAAATTGATTCCTGCACTTNGTGCCCTTCCCCATCTCTCTGTGCTTTCACCTTCCCACCCTTCTTTTGTTCGTCCTGCACATGCCTGGGCCATGTTCAGCCCAAACTGTTGAGATCAGCTTTGCTGAAAATTACACTTCAGATCAAAATGTGAGTTAGGTTCCTCCAGTGTGAAGTGAATGCTGGGTCTGTCTCTGCAGCTACAGATAAACCAGATAGGGAGGTAATTACATCTCATTCCTATCTGACTCTCTTATTTACCATAATCTCTTTTAATCCCTTTGATACTCATCATAATAATGTTAATCTTAATGAACTCATTTGGTATTAATGCGGATGTGATTTGTAAGTTCAGAGCAGGCTTGCCATCCTTGTTTAGCGTTCATTAATATCCACTTAACTCTGTTTATGCTCTCTTTCTCCTGCAAATGGACTTGCATATCTTTGTCTGCCACCTAGATGATGTGGCAATTCCCATAGTGGAACTCTCTTTCCACACAGGTTTGTATTTCCTTTCTGTTCTTCTTCCTACTTACAAGATCCCAGAGCAAAGAGCTGTTGGAAACACTGCATCCATCTACTAATGGCTCTCTGTACCCTGTTACTTAGTAATTTCTTCCACTTTTGACTTCAAAATTGAAGGAACCCTTATCGTCTTATTTCTCATTCATGTGGCATTCCTTCTTAGATCACTTCAGAGATATTACCTTACTACAGCCCTCGTTTTATTGTCTCAGAGGGTGAACAAGTAGGAGACACAACCCCTAGTCTTGGCAAAGAGACAAATTATTTGTTGCTTACTACAGTACTCTCCCCAAACACTCTGTTTATGGGTGGGGCACCTTGCCCACACAGTTTCCAGTGTGTCCAGCCAATTTTAGTGAGTGAGGACTACATTTGGATGCTGAGCCTGATCCAAAGCTTATTGCAGTGAATGGGAGAGCTGAGTTGATGGGCTCAGGATAAAATCTGTGGAAGTATCCTCTTTTCAGTCCTTTGAGCACCCACATATTTTTTCAACATCTCTAGCTTTGGAATGTGCCCTCTTGAAAAACTACTTGTTCAGCCACAGTGATCCCAGAGACTGATGAACCTTGGATCTCTATTAATGTGTGATTTCCTCTCTACGTGGGTGCTTGTGTTTGTTTTTAAACGTGGCATGGAATTTTTGTGTTGTGGTGCTTGCTCCCTCTCTACTTCCTCCAAACACATTTTTAAAGCCTATATTGTCAAATAGCCTGAATTATTTTTCAGTCCCAGTGACACACATTTTGCTTTTTAGGGCTTTTAAATCCTGACAGATCCAGGGAAGTATCCTTTTCTTAACACAACACTGTTTATTCCATCCTCACTTCCATTCTTTATTTTATGGCCTGATGTTTCCTTGTAGCATCAACTTTCAGTGTTAAAATGAGTATCTCCATTGAAAACATACAACTTTTAATTTACTGAAAGATTTCTACACATTATAATAAAACTAGCCATTCTCTTGATAAAAACTACTAATTGAGAGTGAGAATTGTAGTCTCTCAGATCTGTGGTGGTCTTTATTTTTACATCATATCTCTAATTCAAGAGCATTGCAGGATGTTTTGAAAATTGCAGCCATTAGTCAAACATATTAAAGCTCTGTATTAGTATAAGTACAAGGTGTATTAGTTTAAATAACAAGATGGAGAGTTTTACTGCAGAAATCTGCAGCTCTTGTGCCATGACCATAAAAAATATGGGCAATGTACTTCAGGTGGGCACTATTTTCTGCAGCTCAATAAGTCTGTGCCCATTAGCAGAAGAAAAATCATGATAATAATAATAATAAAGGTTCATTATCATAAACTCTGTCAAAAGTAATGTCAGTTGAATGTTTCACCACACTGGAAAAGCCCATCAGCACCAGTAATTTTATATGTCAGATTTAACATGAGCTAGTTTTTTCCAAATGAAGTCTTACAAACCAGAACAGAAAAAAATGTGCTAGACCAGGTTCTTCCTTGACCTCAGTTTAAGGCAACTCAGTATCATGTCAGAAAAGTTCCAGTACTGTGTTCTTTGTTATCATTTGTTTTCAGGTCAAAATGAACTTTTCTTTCACTGCAGCTAAGGCCATGAGCTCTATTTCTCTTGTATCACAGAACTGCAGGAATTCTCATTGCTCCGAATACTGTTCAGTTTTCTGATACACTTTGAATAAGTGAGTTTCTTTAGAAAGCTCATGTAGAAATAAGATTGGCTGAAAAATCAATATAAACACTAAATTAAGTTTAATTTTACAGTTTGCCTGAATGACCAGATTCCTTGCCATTGGAATCCAGTGTTGACAAGTATCTCCTGTGGCCATTAGTATGAAAGAGGGATGTGTTGCACAAAGTGCAGATTGGTGCACAGATCTCTGTATGTATGGATCTATTTGTGTATGTAGGAGGGGGGTGTGTGTGAGTGTGTTTGTCCCCATCTTTGAGACTGCAAGGCAGAATTAACTTCTGCTATTCCTAAGCAATCGTACCAGAAAGAATTTATCACCTGAATAAGATTTCAAGTTGCACAACTGAAGATTATGATATTGGTATATAAATTTGATTGATGGTTTCTTTCTTTTTGAAATTGACACTCTATTGGCACCCCTCAGCTCTCCCTCACATTTCAAGTTTTTTTTAAGAATAAGAAATCAAATTTAGGGCAAAAATTTAAGCAACAGTTAAAGGTGGACAGTGCTGTGCATCACTAAGTGTTCGGTTTGTCTTTTTACTGGCTAATTCTTGTGCAGCATGGAACATTTCCCAACTACCACAATTCAGTAGGTATTCTAATATTTAGTAATTAATTAAGCTATTTTTCATTTAGTTTTAACTATTTTGACAAGACTTTGTAATGTCCTGTAAAAAAACCTGCAGTACATACTTCAGGAATAGCAAAAAATCTTTCCAGCAACATTTGTAAAAATATGCAAAAATAGATTAATGTTATAGGAAAAAAAAGAGTATAGAGATAGTTGGAAAAGCATGAATTTATAAAGGTCTTCTTAGAAAAGTGAAATGCGGCTCATTGAAAAGTTTCCGATGAGGCTCAGTAATTATTAAAATTCAAGCTTTTGACAACAATTTTTTCAAGAGAAATTGGGATTTTTTTTGCTGGAAAATACATTTTTTGTTGTTTAAGAAAGGTCTTGAAAGAGAATGTTTTTACTTGCTATGCACTGAAAGATGATTAAGCTTTGTACGTTTCATTTTCTGTTTGAAATTCATTGTCACTTCTAAATGGTTCTGTTACTTCTGATTTGTTTCTGTGGTCAAATGCCCAGAAAGTGTGACAAGTGGCAAATGATAAAACAGACAATAATACTCTGGCATCTGCACATGCTACATTCCAGAATTTTAAATTTTGTCTCACCTGGTCTCGCCCAGAACAAGTTCTTGACTGAAAGCACAGCCAGCTGCAACTCTAATACCTCTTTCTTTTTTCCCCCTTAATAGACAGTTCTTTATCTCAGGGAGACTAGTTTTAAAGATGCAGTGCTCCAGTAACAGGATGTTCTGGTGTGTAGATCAGATTGAGTTGGGTGTAGGAAGGGTCTGTGGCTTCCCCATGAAGCTCTGAGCACAAGAACACTGAATTTCAGTGGTACATCTGCACTGGCATGTTTCTTGCGCAGAGCAATTATCAAATAGGACAAACATTACATATAGTAATTAACTGATTGGCCTAGGGTCAGATATTTGGGTTCGCCCAAACAATCCCCAGAGAACTTAGAAATATCTCTGTTGTGAGGGCAATACAAAATTTCTGCAGCCAGTCAAAGTCTGGGGCAGTTTTGGGTGAAATCTGCTTGGACAGTTAAATAAATCCAAACAAATGGGCACCACAGAACTGCACACATGTTCTTGTGTGAGTCTGCAGTGACTTCCTGGAAGGTGGGACAGTTGCACAGAGGACAGATGGCATTATGGGCATCTTCCCTAGGCTGAATGGAGAGAGTAGCCACAGAAGCAGAGACTGGGGGAACTTGGTTTATTTACCCTGAAGAGATGGCTACTAGGGGATCTAATTGCAGCCTTTAGCTACTTACAGGGTAGTTACAGAGGAAAGGGGGGCTGCAAAGCAAAGTGTCTGCCCCACTTTGCAGTGTGAAGACAGAAGACCACAGGCACAAGTTTCAGTGAGAGAAAATTCTGTGAGACCTAAAGAAAGAAAGATTCCAGCCGGAGACCTGTGGCAAGGCACAGCAACTGGCTGGAGTCAGTCTCTGCTGCTGTAGATTTTCACACTTTGTCTAAGAAAAGGCCCCCAGCAGCCTGCTCTGCTACTGCATTTAGTCCTGTCTGGAGCAGGAGGTTGGACAAGGTGACCCTCTGGGGAGTCTTCTGACTGAAACTGTTCTCTGGACAATCTGCACTGGGCAATGATGGCAGCACGGGCTGTCTGTGTAGGGGGTGGAAGCAGGGAGAATTTTGATGAGCAAAAAGCAATAAGAAAAGCAAAAGGTGAGATAAGAACATAATGTCATCTAAAGCATATCCTGTGCCTGCTTGTGTCCACCTTGACTTGAGAAATAAAGAATGCATGCACTTGACGTAACACTCTAAATGTAGACTCTGAATTGCTTTGTGCTTCAAGGTGCTTCATTTCCTAACCTTCCTATCACACTGCAAGTGACAGGCACTCAAGCTTTAGTAGATGCCTGATAAATGTTCAAAGATTAAATAGTAATCATTAAAACCAGTCATTTTTTTGGCTGAAATGTTAGCCAGACTACAGCCAAATATGTTTTCAGTTTATAAACAGCTAAAGGGATCTTTTTCCCCCCTTGACTAAGAATCTGAAGTTTTTGTTTATAGTGAAGAATTGCAAGAGAATTCTAAAATCCTATGAGAAAATCCATCTCTGACTTATCTCCAAATTAGTTAGCTCTTTAAAAGTACCCTTCCCCCCCTCCTGTTTTTATTTTTTAAAAAGCAATGGAATTAAACCATAACAAAGAAAACTTTTGAGCCCCCCATGGTAATTTTCAACATGTTTTGCAAAACTAGGAGACAAGCTTTGTCTATAACCATGTGAGGGATCTTTTTTTGCTAATATCCCTATAAGCTTAAATGTGTGTTTTACAGGAACTTAGCTAGCAAAAGCTGCTCCTTCTATAAAAGTAATGGCACATTAAAGCCTTTTTGTAGTGAACTCCCTGTATACCTTATCCTGCATTCATGTTTGTCCATTAACTAATGACTATTCAATATACTGTCACTGCTATAACATATAAAATCATGCATGCTCAGTTATTTTATTATTGCAAAATTAGGAATTTATTGTCGAATAGAACATGAAGACTGAAGATCTGTATATGACTCTTCACTGACAAAATTTTCTGGAGTGACACTGACTCAATCTTATATTTGTCTTCAGCTAAAAGACTCAGAGAAACATATTCAAATTTATGAAGTTTCTAAAAGTGCAGTCTTAGAGTGTACAGCCCTGTTCTCACTATGCCACTGGCACCTTCTTTTAATGTCATGCATTCACCTTGTTTGCAAACTCCTTTCTTGTACTCTAGACAAGCTTTGTCCTTTTTAAGAGCTGCTCCTGACGTTTCGGTAAATGTCAAAGATGATTTTGCACTGCTGTTGGATGCAGAGCAAATCACGGAATCTGGACGTGTGGTAAAAGCTTCCTGGCTGGAAGATCTCCTTGGAAAACAAAACAAAAAGTCCCATACTTTCCTGTAGAATATCGTATTTTCCCTTGAAAACAGCATTCCTACCCAGTTAATTTATTACTGAATCTAATCAGTCTTTAAGATAGCTTTGAAATACCAGTGTTTGTTCTGTTTTTCATTAATACATTGATATTGATGTTCAGGTTTCTAACTAGCTGTTAAAATCAGTTAGGAAAAATCTCGGAAAGAAGACATAAAAGAAGAATGAGTTGGAGTACTGGGTTGTTTTTAATAGAGCAGGAAATGAAGAAAAACTGACAGATTTAAGGTTTCTTTTGTGTCATTGCTGTCCTTCATGCAGGTGAGCTATAACGATAACCAGTTTTATGTGAATAACAGGCTTGTTGACTTAGTGGCTGAAATTAAAAATAGTAATTTAGTATAAGTTAATATGATTTAATTTCTTAATTGTTCTGTCCAAATAAACAACAAAGACATTTTCAGGTTTTCAAGACAATTACATTTTTAAAATAACTAGGTAAATTTCGAGATTAATAAGGCATTTCAAACTGGAATGTTTAAAAATTTCTGCTTTTCCAAATATTCTGTTCTTCTCCACTTCCAAGATATATGTTAGTTAATTTGTTAGTTAATTTAATAATTTTGGTCAACCTGAAAGTGCTGCTCTAGCGTTTGAGCTTGGCCGCAATTTTCTGCATAAAGCACAGCAGTTACAGTGCAAGTGAATTCACTGTGATAGAGAATATTTAATTTGCACATACTCTGTAGATAATTGAAGTCTCTATCCTCATGTAACTTCAGGGGTTTGAGTTGATATCAGGAGCCTCTCTAAAAAGCTTTCTGTCATTTCTAACACAAGCATGCCACCATTCTCACAATGAAAAGTAAGGGGGTTGGTGCAAAAATGCTTTTGCAACTAAATTTTTTCCAGTATATCTTTGTCCTTGCCTGGCGCAGGTTTCAGGGCCAGCAATGCATTGTGCTATACTTTCATCATCTCTTCCCTCGGTAAAACTAACTGCAAGTTACTGTGGCTGAAGAAATCTTGCTAGGTTTGTAAAACTGAGGAGTATTAAAGGAGGGCATGTAAATTCATGTAGCTGGATGATTGCAGGATTGGAGACTAGATGTCCGTAGAAGACGACTGAAAGAAACTTGTTTTTTCACCAGTGACGGATTAACAGCAACTTTTCACTTTTAACAGTATTTCCAATCTTTCAAGACCTCTGGGAAAGAGCTTCTTTTGGTGGAAACCTAGTGACCTAGAGTGTTAAACAGAGTTAAATCTCCTCTTTGGTGCCTTTATTCCCTGGAGTTTCAGTGACTTGTTATTTTGTGTCTGGGGTTTTGATGATTTGAAATAACAAAGGGACCTGCAAGGGTTTTCACTTTCACATAGTCCTAAGGACTGGTGGTCAGTAGGGCAGGTGTGACTGGATGCCCACAGTGTTTATTGTATTTGAAAATCATGTTTTTGTTCCAGTGGGGTATTCCTCAATTATTTTTTCTTCTTCAGGTAATAGTCGGAAGTTAATGAGGAAGCCCATAAAACTCCATTTTAAGATTGCATTCTTTAAGTCATAAAATGAAGGTCCATTGGGTGAGACAAGATGTACTAAATACTAAACACATAATTCAGAATGACTATTTTTATTTAATGGCCATTTTAAGAGCACAAATGAAAAATATGTAATCCTCTGTCTAAGAGGAAATCTATCAAAACCTGACAAGATTTCAGTTTTTTGTTTTTGGTGAATAGCAAGGTTTGGCTGTGATATACTTTCAGTTGGTAAACTTTTTATCCCATCATGTGGAGTTTTCGTTTTCTTAATTCTCTTTGAGCTGATCCTTGATGTGTTGCTTAAAAGAAAAAGCCTGAGCAGTTAGACCATATGTTTATATCATAGCTCCTAATGTCAAAATTTTAATTGATTTTCTCATATTAAGGGTTAGGAGGGGGCTGTATCATGTTCCACTACGTCATAAAAACAAAAATATTTAAAATATGTTTCAAATAAAATGAAGGGGGAGAAGAAAAAATGCTTAACTTAGAAAAGATGTGGGATTCATTAACAAAGGAAAATACTGGCCACGGACCAATGGCAAGCCAAATGTTTTGCCAGCAGTTTGCAGTTCACAGTCATCATTGCATGTCACTCTGCCTGCTGCACCAGCCCCTCCAACCATATAGGCCTTCCTTTTAAAGAGAAACCTGTCTGGTTTGAGTTGAATAAATTAATTTGGGTTTACTTAGTTTAAAAACAAAAATATAGAGGCCCCAATTTTATTTCATTATGCCCGTGGGTAAAGCAGTCCAAGGTAATTACAACTACAGTGCTGGTTGCTCTATCTTAATTAAAGAGGGTTTTTTTTGCACAGGGGTTTTTGCACAACATAATAAAATAGTTTGTGGTCTGGCTAGCCTCAGTATCACAAGAGTGTACTCACTTGAGAAATTGTCCAGCTTTTCCAAAAGCTGAGGCCCTTCCACTGCAGAGGAAGCATGGAGCTGCTGAGCAGAGCACAGGTAGTTTCCAGTAAGGGCACCATCATAAATCATGCAGCAAACAGCCTTTCATACAGTCTCGTACACTAAGTGGCAGGCTTGTCAGCAGCAATGAATCTGGACTTCACGAGGTCTTTAAGCAATAATGCGCTCTGCAACGTGCAACACTGGTTACACACCTGTGACCAAACCTCTTACTTTTCCAAACTTCCCTGGCAGTGTTTTGGGTTGGGTTTTGGTGGGTTTTTTACGTTTTTTGTTTTGTTTTGCTTTGTGGGTGGTTTTTTTTTTTTTTTTTTGTTTATTTGCTTGTTTTGGGTTTTATTTGGTTTTTTGTAGGGGGGTGTCTCCTTTGCAAATGAATATGACTTATTGCTTAGCAAATAATTTTAAAGAAAAGGCATCAAAGACATTTAAATAATGTACTTGGCATGCTAATTAAAAAAATCTCTGAACTCAACTCCCAACAAGCACGGGTGAGATGGCCTGTTATTAGAAAAGTCAAAGGAGGCATGTTTGCTCACTGAATAAATCAAGTGGCGTTGTAAAAACACTGTCTCAGGGATGATTAAGGGTAAGTGTTTTTCATTACTATGTTAAGTTCTCCTTTCTGTTGTGGTGTTTTTATATCACATCAAGCTTAGCTATTTACTTATGCTGCTTTAAAAAACTCCAGCCCCTCACTTACTTAAATCATGACCCAGTGCATCGATTCAGAAAGACAGCAACCCAAGCTAACTTGACTTAATGCTCAGGAACCTGACACAGATCCTTCCTTTGTAAGCTCTCTCTCCACATTTGGTAAAACTGACTAAAGTTTTGCAAATACCAGTGGGCCAGACCCCAGGCTGACCCAAGTCAGTAAAATTTCACCGTTTTCAACAAATTCTCCTCCCTATCTGATGCTAGTGGTTTTCTTCAAGTTGCCCAATTTTCCTTTTTCATAGATCCAAATACTCCGGTTTTAGGGCCACCAAAAAAATTATCCTGAGCCAGATCATAGTTGTGCTCCGTTGCACATTGGCAAGGGCATGGTTCACAAATATTTATGAAACTAGCAGGAAGGGTCTCAAGGTTGGCATAAGGACCCTTGGTCCATCAAAAGGGCCCTTGATGCCTTACTCAGTGAGTGACAGTCAGTGGATTTTGTTTCTTTCTGTTGGGGACATGGATGCTCCTATGGAGGGACGTGTGAGTTTAGCTTCAACTGCTTGAACTGGCACAGTTTCACCTGAGCTTGCATTTATGAAGAAGGAAATGCCAATGGGATGTGCACTGTACCCCAAGGCAGGGCTTCAGCCAAGGGGTGGGCAGCCCTCAGTTGCATGTGGGCTGCTCTGAAGCAGCAGTGGCTGCCTGCAGGACAAGAGGAGCTGGAACATGTGGTGTTTGACAAAGCTGAAGTATCTTCCAGCCTCCTTAGGCATGGCTCAGGTCCTTGGCAGCACTGGCTGCATGGGTCTGGGCGTGTGATTATAGACAGCTGGGCTTCCTAGAAGTCTTCAAGCCTAGAATTAGCCATGTGTAAATGGGGAGAACTAGCCTAGAGGTGGACCTGAGAGACTTCCATCCTCTGCTCTTAAGTTCAGAACATGAAAACACTGGCTTGCTTTCCACTCTGTGTGGCAAGGCTGAAGCAACAACATCCAAATACGCTTCTAGGATGCAGCTGCCAAAGAAACGTTTCACAATGAACACAGAGGGGCATCCCTGTGGCAGCCTCAGCTGAGGTGCTAATGATTTCATAACCTGTTCCTTCATTATGCAAGCTACAATACCTGCTGAGACTGTTCAGCATGGGAGCCCCTGCTGCCAGGGCAGGAGCCAGGGCACAGTGGTGGATTGATAATGGGTTTGCATGTGGAACAGATCTGTACTGTGTGTTTTACATACATGACTTTGAAACTACAAGAAAACAGCCACTTTCTATTTCCATTTGCATTAGAGGCTTCTTATGAATGTATGAAATAGACATTTATTGTGACCATAACCCTACTACAAATTAAGATCAGATCTCAAGTCCTCTGTGAAAAAGCTGTGCATTATAATATGTAAAAAAGTCAAAAATGATCCTAAATGACACTTAAATTTAAATCCCAAGTGCTGTGCTTATCCATAATTTAGGATTAAATCTAGACTATAAATAAGACCAGGAGCTAAGCAAGGTTTACAGGGGTGGGGGATGTCCCAGTAGATGTATAGCCACAAACTGAAGAATAAACAGCTGGTTGTATGTGTCTGCCAAATACAGTGTGTCCTGCATACATACTGCTGCATTTTCTTTTCTCAAGTCACAGATTAACTTTGTTACATATCCTACATGGATTGGGTCAGATTTATACGAGGTGCAATGTTGTTGATTCAGATGGTTTGTTGCTATAGAGAGATAAAGGCAGATTTCTGGTCTAAAGGTACACATATTCCTAAATGCTTAGTTTCTCATAAAATTTTATGTACAAGACATTTTAAGGACTTGTTATCTGGTAGGCTAATACAAGGTCTAAATCCATGCTTCACAAAATACAGAGACTAGGGCAAAATAAAATACAAACGTGCTGCTGACCTGCAATCTGACTTTGCCCCTATTCTTTATGCTCGTCATATTTGCCTTTCCCATTAAAAAAAAAAAAAAAAGAAATAGAACAACAGCAGAAAATGTGGAGCAGAGTGAGTAAGCCATGGCTTCCGACCCCTGGAAATCAGCCATACTCACTGCTGTGCAAATTCCTGCTGCTCTCTGAGCTGAGATCATACTGTTGGAGATGGCAAGTGTATAGAGCACAGATCTGTATCTTTCTTCCATTGCTAAATATTAACAGTAAAAAATAAATGCAGGTGATGCAACAGGCTTTGACTGGGTCTATTTATGTGACTGTTGAGATATTTTAACCAGATCAGTAAAATATTTGGCTCCCTGTGACCAAAGCAAATAGATACGATGTTAGTGCAAAGTGAGTGGAGCTGCCACTTTGCTGTTTAGGTAAAGTTAATATTTTTTAACATGTTCACCTACAGTGTATTGATGTGTTTCGGGGTACATAGAACAAACACTTATTTTATAGGAGACATCTGGAAAAGGACACCTCTCTTTTCCATTATTCATCTTCTGCTTCGTCCCCTCCCTAAGCTGAGTTGTTTTCCTCTGCCCTCTCAACTGCTCCAAGCAGTTAAAAAAAAGAAAAAACCTCACAAAACCAACTAATGCTTCTTGAATGTCAGCATGCACTGACTGTCAGGCCAGCAGGACAAACAAATTACATTGTCAGAGGCCTTCCACTGACAGCTCCAGCCTACCCGTTCCCACAGTTTAAATCTGGAAACTCTTGATGCAAATGCTGCAGTTGATTCTGATGGCTATGGTGGCATTTCACTGAAAAGTGGTACTTTGGAGCTGGGTTTTGCAGCATTGGGAGTTGATGGGAGTTGAAATGATGCTTGTGTTTCTGGGAGGGCATTTTCCATCCTGAGTGTCTACAGGAGACTCAGGCCACGTCTAGATCATTGGCATTACTTCAAATGTGCAAATACAGCAAGAGAGCTCCTTCTAGCCTGGTCAGCCTGGCCTTTTTGAAGTATTTTATGCAAGGATTGTTTCCTCCTTGCTGAGTGTTGTGTTGAAAACTGTGGGATAAAATATCTTAAAGTTACCCAGTACCCACAGATTTTCAAATTCACCTGACTCAACTTTTGTCTCTGCTGATCATAATGCTGCTCTTTTACTTCTCCTGGCAAGGCAACGCTCTAGTTAAAGCACTGTTTCAGTGGCAGTTCTCAAAGGGAAAAAAGTGGAGGAAAAAAGTAACAGTTCGAACTATGACTATTCATGGAGTATGCATGAACACTTATGGTTCATGTAAAGACATTAAATGAATAATTAGCAGTCTGTTAGTTCATACTGCAGACTCCTGGAGGCTGGCAGGATGATTTGAACTTTTGTAACTTGACTCTGTACTGACCATTAAGCCCTTTACTCTGAAGTGGTGCAGAGGGTGTTATTTTCATCCTCTTCTGGTTTGGGAGAATGTTTCCTCTTTAAGAAAGCATTTCTTTCAAGACAAATATAAGATAAAATAAAAAACAAACTCCAAACAACAAACAAACAAACAAAAAAACCCCATCTGTGAAACAGTAAACCAAACATATCAGTACAAATTGGAAGGTATGTCATTAGCAGGCATTAAGTCAGTGATCAGGGTATAATTTAGGAAAATGTCTTCATAGGGGTCATACGTTTTTATGGGTCTTATTCTGTTCTAAATGACTGTATTAGCAGCACTCCTGTGAACTTCAATGGCAAGAGCATCATGCCCAAAAGAATACCTGCCACCTCTCCTTGTCTTTCTCAGCTCAAGAGTATGTGCTGCACAAGGCAAATAGGCTGAACAGAATAGTGGAAAGGTGCTTTGCAGATCAGCATAGGCTTCAGTGAAGGTATCAAGAAGAGCAAGGGTGGAGTTTGGCCAGGAGAAATTTTGTGAATATTATGGTGATCCCTCTGCTTCACTTCATGAGCTAATCACCACCAGGGATTAGGACAATTTACTTGGTAGCAGTTCACAGATGTCAAAGTGGGAGATGGGGATTTCTGTTTTCTTTTGAAGCATAAGACACAGATCGGTGTCAAAGCTTGTTTTACAGCTGGATGTAGTGCATGTTATATACTGTCTGTTTATGGAGTGTGCGTGCATGTGTGTGTATGAGTGAGATTCCCAGTTGGTTTAAATCCATTGTCTTTGGCAAAGCTGTGTGCTGTACACCATTGAGAATTGGCTCCCTTGCTGTTGATGTATTCATTCTATTCTTGTTTTCTCAAATGATTGTCTTAACTGGGCTACAGCTCATGAGGTCTCTTTTTTCTCAGGTTTATGTTTCCTCAGCAATAATCTGGTCACAAATAGGCACATTTTGAAGATCACCAAATAGACTAATGTGGAAGTATTTTAGGAGAAAAGTTTTATGTATGATTTTTGAATATTGATTGTCTCATTTTAAAGAATAGTTCAAAAGATAACATCAAATTCCTGGTTAAAAAAAAAAAACAAACAACCAAACAAAACTTAGAGATACTTACCTTTTCATATTTTATTCCATTTCCACTTGCTTCTATTTAGAACATTTCATAACAGTAAAGTTAAGTAAGTATCCTTTCTGCTCTAAGCTAGAGAGTAAAAAAAAAGTGTGGTTTGGTATTTGCATTACTGGTCACTTAGACTTGCTGCTTTTTATCATGTATATTGGCTGGTTTGTATGCATATTTCTTAAGCCAAGATTTAAGATTTACATGTTATCTGGAATTTGATCTATAACTTGAAAGGCTACTGTAGCCACAATAAGAATGAAAATAACCCTGAACTGTTGAAAATTCAGCTCGGAGCACCCAAAGTGGTAATGACTGCAATAGTAGTTTTGTCGATATTTATAAATCAATGCAAACCAGAAACTGGATGTTTTAATTTAGTACAGTTTCAATGTAACTGATACCCTCAAGTTTAGAGCTTTAAGCTTTGTGAAGTGCAATGTTATTGCAGGGCATGCATCCAATTTTTAAAACATTATATAGATTGGAGACAGATGAGCTTTTCAGAATTATTTTAGGCCTATTTTGATTGAATGCCTGAGATACATTTTCCAGTGGAAATTAATTGCATTGATGTGAAAACAAATGAACCCCAACCTCAAAATTAGCTGCAGGTTCCTGCTTGAACCAGTATTTAAAAGAGAGGGAGTGGGCACGGATAGTGACTGGGAATTATGATGACAATGTAAACTTTGTTGGTAGAATAAAATAACCTTTCTTCAATGCCTGCTCTTTTTTGCTGTCTCTCTTAGCATGCATGCATGAGTAGAGAGAGAAATTTTCCCATGTATCTGTGGCTGGACATGAGTGGACAATGGCTTTTATTGGCTATCATTGCTTCCCTTTGCGTGCTGGTGGAAGACTTTGCTGGCCTGTGTGAGCTGCTAGGTGTCAGCAAAACCTCCCACAGCCACTACCTGCAGTGCTTCTGTTGTCATGGGGCATTTCTGGAGCACTCATTTCCTGGGGATTGTGCTAGGTGAATTTATTAGTAAATAGCAGCTACTGTGATATCTACCCTTCAGTGTAATTTACCTTAGCTGTGTAAAAACTGCATTTGTGATTTCTGTTTCTTTGACTGATGCTCGCCATCAGTGGATATCTCCCAGTGAGAGGTAAGCAGAGAAGGCATTGTGAATCCTTTAAATTGTGAGAGCAAACAACACTGGCTTGGAGCTGATCTCTGTTGAAGTACAGCTGCAGCAGTTCTCCATGACTTTGTTCTGTCTGCCTTGAGATTCACCTCTTCCCTGGGCTTCTCATAATTTGTACTAATATAGCTGTCAGCTGGGATTTTTAGCATGTTTAAGAGATGAAGCATGTGCAAAGGTTCCTCCTAAGAAATGGCATATATTCATTTTGATCTTCATGAAAGTTTGAAGGGACTCAGTGAAGTGGGTTGGGGGTGGGAAGAGGGTCACTGAAGATACATAGCTATTTGGCAGCATTAAAATATTTTTACACCTGGCAATGACTTGCTGAACAGATAATTGAGAGAACACCCTCATGAATGTGCTCCTCTGCCTCCTCCCCCACTGCCACCCACTGCAACAACCAGCAGCTTTGAGACACTGAGCATATTTGGGGCTGTGACCATGGTGGGCCGTGCTAACTTTCCTCTAGGCTGTAGAGAGAGGTTGGCACTGCAGGAACAATGTGCTGATGGCAGAAGTGCTTGGGAAGCAATGAACGTTTAAAAGCACAGGGTTTCTCTGTGGCATTCTTGTTAAAGGACAGGATTAAGAGCTGGATTTTGTCCTGCCACTGATGTCATATATCATCTGAGAGTTTTTCAGGCTTCTAATTTGCAATTTTGCTTATTTCCTATTTTGTTTAGGAAATCATGTAGAATTATCTTGTGTAATGCCTTTCTTAAAGATTTCTACAGTATGTGTTACTTTTATAGTATTTTTAGTGTTGAGTGTAGAATTTAAATTTCAGTAAATAAACAATCTCACATGTATATACATCTACATATTATCTTCATTAGTGACTGTGCTCTGCTAACCAGAGCAAACTCTGCTTTCCATAGTGGATACAGAAGACTTGTGAGTTGTCAGCAGGAGACACACTGAATCTGACAGTGACGGATGCTGGACTGGTTTTCTCTCATTTAGGCTGTTTTCTTTAGTCAATCAATTTTCTAGCAAAATTGTGATCAAATTGCTGCTCCATGCCCAACCATAGCATTGGGGCTGCATGTGCTGTGAGTTGTATTGCCACACGGTCTTGAGAATCAGCAACACTTGGAGCCACTGTCTTTGTACGAGCTCTAGGCTGATGAGCATGAACGAGAAACTGATGGTTACAGTTTTATTAGTTTATTAACATGGAGCTGTAGGAAAGCGAAGATTCAGATTAATCGCCTTTTAATTAATATTATTTTATATTTAAATTGCTGAAAGCTTCCTTTGGGGTCTACTTCATCTTTCTGTTGACTACCCACAGCAGCTGTTTTATCGTGGGGACCTAACTGAATTAGCCATGACCAGAAACTGGCCTGCAATTTAAAGCCTTCACTTAACTAGCAGTCTTAATTTAATAAATTAATGCAGGACCCTTTTCCCAACCTCTTTGTGCACAGCAGCCTTTCTGCTCTAACTTTTACGACGTTGGATGTGGGGGCCCACAGGGGCAATGTTGAGGAAGAAAAAGTCAAGAGAGGTAAAGCCACCCAAAGTATTAGTATAGCAGTGCTGTCTGCCTGCAGGCACATGAAGACGTCAGCAAGTACATCTTTCTTAGACACCCAGGCAGGCAAACATCTCTGAAACACGGGGTATGAAACTGCTGCCGCAGCATCCATCATTCTGTGAAGGACAGTGAAAACATGTGCTGTCATCTTTGACATTTTAATTGAAAAGAAAGCTTACACAGATTTCGACCTTAAGCAGTATGTTTATACAAGTGTATACAGAGAAATAATCTGTCAGTTCAGTGCAGGCTCATTGCTATAGGAGTTGGTTTAGTAGCTGAACAATCCAACATTAGCTCACACACCTTGCCTTGTTCCATGCCTCAATAATTTTTAGTAGAAATACTTTGCCTAGAGGCATGCAGTTATTAAAAAAGAGGCTCAGCTTGCTTAAAGTCTGGAATTATTAGCTCATAGTAACAAGCCTGCACTGGAGAAACTGTTGGTTCTTTGTTTTCATAACTTTGCTGTAATTCACCATCTTATTTTCAGAGACAAACTTCTGCATTGTTTGTAAAGTTAAAAAAAAAAAAAAGGAAAAAAGAAAAAGAAAAATAAATCACTTCAAAAAGATTAAAAAAAAAATTTTTTTATTATGAAGAGGGTTTACAAAGCTCTTTTATCTTAGTATTTCTATTAAAATGCACTGGTCCAAATAATCATGGTAAATAGAAAGACAATTTTGAGAAATTTGTTTTACCTCATTTCCAGTATAGGAATCTAGTAGTGAGTAATCAGTGAGAGCTCTCTGAAGACCCTCTCAGCCCTTTAAGAGTAAAACTCTTTTAAAAAGTGCCTTTTCTCCATCCTTTTTCCAATCTACTATCCCTTTCAGGTGCAAAGTTGTAAAGATCAAATAAAATCCCTTTGCAGTGCTATAACATGTGTGTGAAAGGAATCACTTGAGTGAATGAGGGCTCCAGCACCTTTAGACAGCCCAAACCTGGCAGAAGGTGTTCAGTTGTCACTTTACCTGGATACTGTGGGTAGGTTTCTTCCTAGCTGTTTAACCTGTTGATATTTTTCTCAACAAGCCTCAGATTTTCAAATTTTCTTGATTTTGCTTGTCAGGCTGGAATCTTAAGCCCAGATTTTAAAAAGAATGGTCATGTTAAAAAGTGTTTGTGTAAGCTTTATTGCTGTTATTATTCCTGGTTTTAAGTCAGCTGCCATTTGATGTAGTTGTGTGTGATAGCTACTTTTTTTTCAATGAAAAAGGATACACCTTTAATTGTGGGGCTGCAAAATCATTTGTTTTCCTGAAGAAATAAGCTTGGTTCTGTCTGAGCTGAGAGACTGTGGCAGCAGTGGAATCAGTTTGACATCGTTGCTTGCTTTTATGATCAAATCATATTTATGTTGCAGTTTTTTTGGGTTAATCCCACTTCTTTTTTTTCTTATTTTAATACAAGAATGTGTTTTTATATAGGCTAGTTCTTTATAATCCTTGAACCTGCCTTTTGCAGTGTTTCCCTGTTTTGCTTTAACTATGCCATTATCCTTCACATATCATTTGTGAGTTCCAGCTGTGTGCATAACACTGTACAGAACATAAACTTCTCCAAGGAGGTTATAGTCTAAGAAACCATTCTAGCTTTTCTTATTTTTCTTGTAATGGGTCATGCAATAAGACCCAGTGAAATATTTAGAGGGAAAGAAAGATTGAAACCAGCAGTTTCTAAGACCTGTAAGAGCCAAAAGGCAAATGTTAATGGGTTTTGTGAGGCTTCCAAGGACCTGCTGGTCCTTGTACTTGTGCTGAATTTGCAGAGGTTCCTTAAACATGTGTTCAGGAAATATAGGTGGCATTACCAAAACCTGAGTTTCTAAAGGCAAGATTTATCATTGACTAAAACTTTAAATAGACTTTGGCCCACTAAATACTTGATGGGGCTGCTGATTTGTGGGGCTTTTCTCCTTCAAGCTCAGGTGAAAAGTACAGAGTCCTTAATGCATTTTGAAGGCATTTTCCCACAGGATTATAATATTTTACTGTATATATGGACATATATCTCTCCATTCTCTGACCGGTTCTTTTGGTTGTTTGTTTGTTTTACTTATTCTGTCCTTGTGTATTAGAACAAGTGATCAAGAATACATTTCTGATGGAGTTGCTTTTTTTCTAATAAACAGCTTCTCCCCAGGTGACATTGAGGGACTTTTGAATTGAGAAATAACACCTCTTTAGTTGCTTTTGACTTCTGTTCCGTATCATTTCATATCTGCATGCTGCATCTTGCTCCTTTTGTAATGCTTGTTGTTGAATTCCTTCTTTCTCTGTGCCAATGTATAGCTTGTTACCTTAATTGTGCCAGCTCTTCTGAGACACTTACATGGGCTTTCCCTTCACTTCTGGATCAAGCTTCTTGTCTTTAAGACTTTTTGAAGCTTAGCCTTATCTTATCTCAGTCCTCCAGTTTCTCATTACAGTGTCAAGCATCACTTTCACTTTGCCAGTGTTTTTACCATCAGCTGGTTTCTCTTTCCTGGGCAGAAATCTCTTCTTGTCCAACACTAGGAAAATACCTAAAGGTAAAAAAATATATGAAGATACATGCACAACTCATTTAAAAATCTCTACAGAAAGCATAGCTTTGTTTGGATGCTTCCCAAATCTTCTAAGTTATGAGCCACAATTCCCTCTCTAGAGTGTTGCCCTTCTTGTGTCTCAGTCTTAGCTACTCCCTTCCTCTTGCAAACTTCCTTGGTCCTGTCATTTCTGAGCATACCAGTTAAATAAAAAAAAAATACAAAGAAACAAAAAGGCAACCAGAGTTGTGCCTCTAAATTGTCTCCAATTCTTTAGCATATTTATTTGCTTGTGTGTTCTATCTCTGTCTTCTACTTTTCATCTGGTTTGTGTCCTTAGAATATAAACACGCTCTGTATGAATTGTCTCTTATCTGTGTTTGTACAGTGCCAGGCTCAACGGGGTCCCCGTCCCAACTGGGACCTTTGGGCACCACCACAGTATAAATGTCTGCTACTGATAATAATAATCTGCCCACATCATGCAGATGTCTGAATTATCTGAGAAATACAAACAAGGATCTTTACTAGGTTGGCAGGGAGCCATGAATTCTAGGTGTCGGTTTTCTTTTCCCTTGAATATGGTTTGGCTCCCTGAAAAATCCTGGTGACACAAACCTCCCACTTCTTGGAAAGCTTGGCTGTCTGGTAGTGATGTGATTAAAACATCATTAAACATGGCATACAGCAGGTCAGGTGAGGTCCCTTGCAACTATGCGAGGTATTCCAAGTACTGGTCTCATGCTTTGCTGTTGCTTTCCCTTGTGTTTATTTTTTCTTTCCTCCTCTGAACGACAAATGGGTAAATTCAAGTTAGACACAACTGCCCTACTTTGAGGGTGGGAAATAATGGATCACAAATAAGGAAAGCCCTAGTTAGACTGGTAGGTTTAAATTATAGCAGTGTGGATCAAAAAAACAGCAGACAAGCAGTAAATGAAGCAGCCCCTCCAGTCAGAACACATTTCTCAGATTAAAACATTCCCTCCATGATTTTGCCTCTGACTGAATTATTCAAATATTGAAGGCCCAGGACAGCACTTGGGCCAGGTACTCTGGCTGCAGTAGCTGCTGTAAAAGCAGCTTGCAGCTGGGCTGTGGAAACACATGCTCCCGGAAACTATTTTCTGCAATGAAAAGTTTAATTGTGACAGTACCTGGCTGTCAATGAGACTTTCAGAGGGTAGACTGCAGCCAGCTGTGCTTATTCTCAGTATGGTAGGCTACTTGGGGGCTTCAGCCTGAAAGCCACCCAAACCCCATGCACATACTGACATCCCTTGAAAAGATCCAGGCTGCTGGTATGCAGTGATTGCGCCTCATTACATTGATCATAGCGACATCATTGATGCCTTATTCACCTCTGTCTCCCTATTGCTTCTACTCACTCTCCCTCATTTTTAACTTGATCTCCAAGCTTTTTGGGGCAGAACCTCACCCACCTCACTATTTTAAACCAAGGCTTCTAGGCACTGTTGTAATAAATATGTATATACATGCATGTTTATACATATATATATAAATGATGAAAGTCTGATCAAGTGTGTTGTGTAATGGCAGTGTGGTACAGAAATCCCTCAGCCAGTGCTGAGCTGACATAGCAAATTTCCACAGCACAACCAGCCACCTGTGGGCTGCTCTGGTGTGAGCTGGCTTGGTCTGAAGGCTATGGAAAGTCAAGAGATCAGTTCCTTTACTCCAGTGCAACTCAGTATACTTTTGGCTAAACCTTTTCACACCAGACCTAGCTGAAGTGGAACAAATGAGGTTGTAATGTTGGTATTCTTGATGACCATGCACGAATGTTATGTGCAGGGGAGTAAGGAGCAGGAGAGAGGTAAGACCCACTGACTTGGAGTGCTTTACCATAGTAGAAAACATTCTGCAGTGATACTTTAAATAGCATCAGTCCTTTTGCATATAGCCCCAAATGGTCTAGGTCAGTAGGAACCTACTCTCATGAGACCTCAGCAACAAATTGTCATCTGCCCAAATTGTCCTTGAAGACTTCAAGTTAAGGGAAGCCTAGTCTTTTAATCTATGAGTGTAGTGTTTAGTCATTAGGCATCAATTGCATCATATCAGACGGAATATTTGGTATTAATCAAGGAGGCAGACACTGAAGTATATATCCTACATATTTGAGTGCATTAGAGGAGTTA
Source organism: Urocynchramus pylzowi (assembly GCA_013397555.1). Taxonomy (NCBI): domain Eukaryota; kingdom Metazoa; phylum Chordata; class Aves; order Passeriformes; family Fringillidae; genus Urocynchramus; species Urocynchramus pylzowi. Next base: position 824,161 of record VZRH01007516.1, read on the forward strand.
TCTTTAATCATTGGATAGAGTCATATGATGGAACATGATCAAGTCACCATGGCTTAGCAGGGCACCACCCATCTGTTTAAATGTTAATAAGGGTGACTCATGGTGTTAGCAGGACCATGCAGAGGAAGAAGAGCCAACATGGTCTGTTACAGCAGTTTGGCTAACGTGTGGTATTTTACTAAGCCACTGTAATGCTGACTATCCACGTACTCCCAAAGAGACAGCATAGAAATGCTGGCTGAGACCCCATCATGTTCAACAGCAGGCTTCCGCTGGAACACAATAAAAATTCCTAAATTTTGAAAAAATTTCACGGGTAGCCAGATTTTCAGTGAGGTTGAGCATCTGCCAATTCTCTATCTTATATGTCCTTTATCTGTGGGTTGTTTCCCAACAGCCCTATTTATTTATCAACACAGGTACCAAGGAAAGCAAATCTCCCAGTCAGCAATATTGATTGACAGTCTGCAGGCAGTACATCCTCAGCATTTGCAAAGAGACGAGCAGATTCAATATATCCACCAAAAAATAACAATTATAAACTCTCACTGACTTTCTTTGCTGCCAGATGGAAAGCAACAACAAAAGAGATTGTGTTGTCCTTGGAAGAGATGTCTTAGAGAAATTAAGTATCTCAGCCTCTACGGTTCTGTGCTATACACATTCCCTGAGCTCTGTGAGAGTGAGCATGCAGGAGCACATGCTAAATCCTCAACCTGTCTTCAGTGTAGGAGCAATGGAGGTATCCATGAGTACTGCCGATGTCAGTTTCCCTGATATAGGAAGGGGGAATCCGGAGTGCATTATGTAGCGCTTTTATCAATGGTAGGAGCACTGCAGGCTTTTCAACAAAAGAGGCTCAACCTTGAAGTGCAAGTCTTCTCTGACTGCTCTGCACCTCTTTTAAAAAGCAGACTTGGGAACAGACTAGCAGGAGTGTAGTAAGAAAAAATACCTGAAGAACTGAAGATTTTTTTTTTCCTCTAGCTAAGTGTAAAGTATGTGCTTTCCTGTCAAATGAATCAGTGTTAAAGGTAAAACTGGGGACAGCAAGGAAGCTTCTTTGCCATTTTCATAAATACCAATAATTCCCTTTTGCCCATGCCCCATATTCCCAAACTTATTAAAGCAATTTTGGAAATTTTTTTGGCTCTGGAACATATAAGCAAAACCCAAACCATGCAGTCCCTTGAGAATCACTTGCACAAATTGTATAGGTCAGGCCAAAATAAGTTTCTGTCAAACAGCCTAACACCTAAGCTTATTAGGAAACTGGTGAATTGTACAAAGGGTCTGTATGTATGGCACTCTCAGAATGAATAAAGGTGTGGGGGGGACTCTTTTCACGGTGCCTGTTTTACTTCGACCCCACTGAAAACTCAAGCGATATTTTTATTGAATGTGTGGCTCTGGCCAGTGCAGTTCCCATAGATTCTGTTCCCTAGATCTAAGTTCCCACACATCTGAGCTGGTGGACTCAGAGGGCTGCAGAGTGGGCAGGTGGGTGCACACCTCAGTCTCATTCCAGGCCAGGCAGGAGAGTGCACCAGTGCTTTCTCCTTTCCTGCCCACTCCTCCCTCCCACTGTCTGGGGGGGAAACCTGTGGGCATTCCCAGCCGGGGTTGCAGCGCACTCTGTTCTGCCCCTCAAATGCCCCAACATGGGGCTCCAGCCCTTCTGTCTGGCACACAAACTTTAAAGCATGAGGTAGAGAAGACCTGTTTGAGTTTGTTGTCATCTGCTCTGCAGGGCAGTAGTTCTCGTGAGTATGGGCCAGTGGGAAGTGGACCCTGCTTGTAGGGGTCACCACAGCCTCTAAAAATCAAACTGAGATCTCCTCCTCACATTCAACCCAATATCTCCTCGCTTTTTTCTTTTCAAAAGAACACTGAATCTGCTTTTCATGCTATTTTGACCCTGTCCTATTGATTTGTCAAGTCCTCATGTGTGAATGAGTGCTGGTACGTGGAGCAGCTGAGTTTGAGTGGGCAGCAGAATGGGCCAGGATCTGTGTACTTTGAGTATATTTTCTAAGCTCATTTTTCCTGCCCTGCATCCATTCCACTTATGCCACCTCCATGGCACCCCAGCCTCAGCCCATGCGCTGAGCTGACTGTAGAGCCACATATCCCAGAAATTCAATCATGCTCCCTCACAGAACTTACTACGCTCTCTCACAGGATTACACCACACATGTGGAGAATGTTATCTTGAATTTTTTTAAGGTGATATGAAGATGTAAGTACATCACATTCCTCCATCAGCAGATAACAAGGGAGGAATAGGAAGAACTCCTTGTCTGTATCTGAGATACATTTGTTGTTATTTTTGGGCTTCTTTCTTCCCCTTCTGAATAAGTACTGTATGTGTCTGGGAGGATTTTTAAAACATCCTTCAAAACACAGGCTTTTTCTCTTCATGGAGAACCAAGACAAAAGGATGGGTTCAGTTGTGTGCAGCTGCTTAAAGAGGGCAGCTGAGGGCAGAAGGGTGGGAGGAGCAGAGTGTCTTAGTATGAGGGAATTGTCAGGGCAAGGATTTTGAGGTGGCATTTGTTGGGATATAAATGTTTCTAGGGAATCAGGGTTGAAGACATGAGTGTTGAAGGACTGCAAGTCCAAGGATGGGGAATACTGGGGAGTTTAAAAAAAAAGGGGATTAGATGGTTTGAATTCTTGGCAAAAGCGAAGGAGACTTGTATGTCAGAACAAGGTGGTTTTGCCATCAGACAGGCACCTACAGTTTGGGACCCTGGATGTGGTGTCCTCCAAACTGGATGTCTGTGAATCCCATCACTCACAGCCCTTGGGCTTTTTGCACGATGTTTGGTAGCTGGAAGTGACAGCTAAAGTTAGAGGAGGGTTGAATGTATTCATGGTTGCCAGTACCATTTGCAATTGGAGGGCAAAACCCCATCATTTGGTGTGACACAGTGCAGGCCAAGCAGGATAATCTTACCTCTTGCTCCTCTAGGGTTATGACTCTTCTTCCCCTGACCATGTCAGCCCAATTTTATGGGCTAGCTGTGGCTTGATCACTGAAGCCACAAAAGGATGCTTCTGCCAGGACTTTAAATCAACCGTGATGTTTACAGGCTCTAAACATCTTAGTTTTTTGCCATGATAGCCCCTGCAGAGGCTCTTCAAACTCCCAGATTATGCACCCTCTTCTCCAGTCCGTCTTGTACCTTTAAGGGCAACTCTCCTTTCCAATAAATAGTCTAAACCATGTGCTATACAGAAAAGCATCCTGTTCTCTGAGAATTTAGCACACCTACTTGTACTGTCAGTGTTTGTTGAGGCACTGGGAAAACTTTATTTTCAAGGTTTTTGAAAGCTTGAAAAGGTAGCAAATTACATTCACCCGAAACTTCAAGCAACTCACGCTTTCTTCAAAACTAAAAAAACCCCAAAACAACAAAAAACTGCTAACATTATTCCCAAGGCCACATTCTTGAAGGCTTTTTTCAAAGTGTAGTCCCAGCATTGTTTAATCCATCAATTTTATGATTCTTCTTTGTGAGTGGGCCTGCTTTCTCACGTGCAGTTTTCCCTGTCTGCTTTTCTGTAGTCCATGTGTTTTGCTTTCATAAACTGCTTAATCTGAACGTAATTTTCCTAATTTTATTTCTACTTTCTTTTTTCTTTCCCATTTTTTGTGTCCTGATGGTGTGCTAAGAGGTGAAATTAGTAATATTGTTTTGGAACAAAGGCTTGGTAGATTTTCACAGGAGAGATTATCACGAGTGATTTGAAATACTCATTTTAGAGCAGATTATTTACAGGTGATACAATTTCAAAATTAATTTAAGAGTGGTTAATTTTCTGTCATAGTCTTCGAAACTATCATCCAGATATTTTTGTTTCTGAGGGCTAAACTTACAGTAGTGCACTAATGCCAGCAAGATGTTTCTGGTTTGTCTGTAGAAACTCTTTTTCATACTATCTTTTTCTAGCCACTATGCTGTGCAGAGGTGCTTAGACTTAGACCAGCTGATAGGTTTACATTCATGTTGTATCAGATGAACTGTGCTGGAGCTTTAACTGATAAAGAGAATAAGGAAGGTGATTCATCATCTTCTTGAAAACTTTATGTTCCACCGATTTATGCAGGAAAGGACAAATCCTGGATTGGTTTATCTGCGCCTGCTTGTCTGGAGCTGCCTGTGCCTACCAATGGCTGGCAGGGTAAGGCTTGTTTTGGTCTCCACAGCCCATGACAGCTTTCTTTTCTTTTCCTTTCTTCTAGGCCTGTCCCAGGTTCTCTGTCTTCACTACTGCACCTACACAACCGACAAAGACAGCCTATGCCTGCCTCTATGCCCGGCACCCTGCCCAACCCTACCATGCCAGGATCTTCTGCTGTCCTCATGCCTGTAAGTTTTCTTATTTGGCTTTTTTGCAGGGTGGAAAGTTGTGTTCTTTTTGATTCAATCTAAGCAGGTGAAAGTCTTCTGGTTTTGTAAAAACCCAGTGTAATAAGGAAGCTGGACCTCTTTTGGTGCTTCACCTTAGACTAGAGTATTTCTAATTAAGTTAATGGCATGCTAATTAGTGTGAGAATGATAAGAAGCAGTTTACATGAGACTATAATATGTGATTCTCATACTTGTTCATGTACGTGAGATCAGTATGTCTGTGCTGGAACAAAAACATTTTTTTGAATTGCAGAAAAAAACTGGAAAAGCAATGTACATAAGTTATGTCAGTGAACTCTAACTGATCCTCTTGTGTGGGAGATAACCAATTAGCAAGAACGAAATGTGATTTACTTTTCTGGCCTATTAACTTGCACTTATTGAGAACTAGGTAACAGTTGCTGCTCATCTTTCATCATTTCTGGAGGGATAGGAATATTTCCCATCTCACGGAAGTCAAAGGGCTGCTTTACAACTGTAACTTCAAATTTTAAATTATTTCAACTTTTTAACCTTTTCAGTAGAAAACATTTGGCCAGGTTAAGGGTAGAGAAAAGTAAGGATGACATGAGGAAGAGGGGATGGAGAAAGGAGAAGTTTTTGCTTCATTTCACCGTGTTCAGTTTGCAAGACAAACCTGAGAGCAATTGACCATGGGAGGGAGAAAAGCACTGCTTGTTCTGGCTTTGCTGGATCAAGGCGAACACTCCACAGGGATACAAAGATTCAGGTTTGGCTGCTGTTTGAGCAATCATGAATAAGTTATTAATTATTAACTTGTCAATAAGGCTCTCCTGGAATATCGATCAGGAAGTTAAACAAAAAAAAAACCAAACAACATAAGATATGTCATTGTGGGAAGTTTTTTTTCTGTCATGATTCCCAAGAAACCCAAAATGCAACAAACATCCAGCAACAGTGTAAGTTCAGTGGTTTCAGTCTGCTGCTGGGGAGCCCTTTGGGCAGCTTTACTTGCAGATGAGCAGGTGTGCTCTGGCTGCAAGCCCTGGAGGGATGAGCGTGGAGGCGAGGCAGACCCTGTCAGCACTGGCTGCTCCTCCTGCCCCACAGCACTCCTGGCAGGGCTGCAGGGGAGATGGCAGCTACCCCATGGAGAAAGGGAAAGGGGGCCTTGGCAGCTTTTCTCTGCCAGGGGTCAGTGGGGTATTCACATTTTCCTGAAGCCCAGCACCCATTCTTGCAGGCATCATGGAGAGTAGGAGACAACGCTTCACCACAGGGCACAAAAAAATAGCTCCTCTGCTTGGATTGCTTGGAAGGACTCAAAAGTGTCTTTTTTGTAAGAGCCAAAGATTCAGCAGACTGGCTCAAAGCAAGGTGGGATGCTCAGCTCTGTCTGGAAGCAGCACCATAACCCTGCTTTACCACCCCTGACAAGGCCTAGCGGGGCTTGTCTTTTTTTGGGGAATACCCTCCAGGAAACTATTTTATAGGGGATTTACTGCCATTAGGTTTTGTTTGTATCACTCCCTCCCAGCCTAGTGGCTTGCAGAAAGGGCTCTGAACAGCCAGGAGAAGTTTTGCTTTGTTTTTTGTTATCTCAGCAGTACATGAAAGCTTCCCTTACAAGACATGTGGAAAACTCTTCCCAGCTGAGCAGTCCGAGTGAAGGAAAAATAGCCAACTTGTTTTCCATATACTTGAGATTGTAGATTTTTATTTATGCTTTTAACAAGCTAAGTTGGGCTGCACTGGGAGGGGAAGCTACAATTTTATACAGCGATGCTTTTAAAACCACTTAACTCTGAGTGTTGTTATACTGAAAGGGAGAAAATCATTACAAAAAAGTGCAAACCTGGGTGGCTGCTACATTTGTTTATTAAAGAAACCCTTTCTTTATAATTGGCTGTGAATTTTCAGGGCCGATTCTGATGAAACGCACGCCTACGTGCACACACATATGCAATTCATGACACAGATTGTTATTTTCCCAGTCATGACTTGAAGAAATAAAGCTGAGTCCATTTAAATAGAAACTGAGAGTAAATTCTTGCAAATGTCTCCAGATGTTTTCAAAGCTTTTTTTTTTTTTATTTCTTTTAAAAGATGGAGCGACAAATGTCAATGAACTCCAACATCATGGGGATGCAAGGGCCGAACCTCAATAATCCATGTGCTTCACCTCAAGTTCCCCCAATGCATTCAGAAGCCAAAATGGTAAAAAGAGAATTTTTAAAAATTACTGTATTTTCTCATATTGCTGTTGCACACCAGTTACCCAGACAGTGGGGAGGGATGTAGCCAGACACTGCTTACTTCATTCTTAGTCATACGTTATGCTCTTTTTTAATATGCTGCAGTAAATTGCCTTTGTGTCTATGAACTTTCAAGTTGTTCTTAGTCCTCACTGATCTCTTGGTGAGAGGGAACTGAAGGGTGAACTATTTGATCCATACTGTGCTAAATGGGATTTTTGGTGCCGGTCAGTAGAATTTAAGCAAATGGTCTGGTTGTTTCTCTAATGGTGTCTGTGCTCCACAACTTGATCTAAAGAAAATTGTCAGTTAATAAAGAGTGCAGTATAAAGTGTGTGCTGCAGAGGGAGTGTACGTGGTCCTTGTTTTTTCCAGACAGGAGCATGGTGTGTCAGAGAAGCATACCAAATAATATCTATCTATCTATCTGTCTGTCTGTTTATCTATCTATCTATCTATCTATCTATCTATCTATCTATCTATCTGTCTATCACTGGGATATTTTCTTTTTCTGGAATGCAGCAAAGGTGTTCCCATCAAAAAGAAATGTCACAATTTGGACAAATGTAATTTATTTATATGAGTCAAATGTCATAACAAACAAACAAAAATGATTTTTAAAGTTGTTCTACATCTAAAAATGTCAAGGCTTCTCAGGCATATGTACTGATACAGGATTAATGTTGTTAAACTAAATTACAGGTGGACATATGTAAGTTTTCCCCAGCTTTATATGCATTCTTGTGGAGGTATTTGGGACTAATATCCTTGGAATCAAGTTATCAGTGTAGAAACGCTTTGGATTTTAAGTTTCAGAATTGCCATTTGCTGTTGTCTAATGGAAATATGAAGACAGAAGTTTTTAGTTTTAACTCTGTAGGGCTCTTTTTTTTCCTCTCAATATATCTCATCATAGTGAAAAACAGGAATAATTTCATTGAACTTCTTTCAGTGGCATTTTGCCAAGGTAAAATTGTTACAAGTGAGAGAAAGAAATCAAGCTGGCAAAGATTAAGCGACCACATATTTTTATATATTTCTACTTTGCATGACTGATGCAGCTTTTCAAGTTGTTGTCATCCATCCTGAGGCAAAGAAAAATATCTACTTGCCTCTAGGTATGGTGCATAGAGGAGACTCTGGGTTAAGAGCAACAACATATACGAGTTTATTCTACCTTTGTTTCCTTAGGTTGGGTAGGTCATGCCTTTGCCTCACTGCTGGTCTGGGTTAGGCTGTTAACCCAACCTCTGTTAACACTCTTTCTAAAACCACATTCTGTAAACACGCAGCCATTTGGCCAGAAGAAGAACGATAGCCAAAAATGCTGGCTCCCCCAGCCAAGGAAAACCTGTGGTCGAGAGTTCTCTCTGCTGCACCACACAGTGACGGTGACATGCCAAATGGCAACAGCATCTGCAGCAGAGCTTGTTAAAAACTTTTTGGAATGGGCAAGTGTTTTTTCAATGCAAGTGTAGCTGAGCCAAGCTAAATACTCTTTGGCTGAATAAATCCAAAACTGGCATCTGTTTTGGGGACTAAAGGTTCTGTAGTTTACTCTCTCCCCACACCCCCTGCCTCTTTTTTACTGGTAGTGTGAGGCTACTTAAGAACAAGATTAAATTATTGATGCATATGGTGAGAATTCTGTGCTTTAATAACTGAAACTGTATATTAATACAAATTACCTTTTAATCTGGGTAAGCAGGTTTCGTCCCTAAATCTAATGTATGAAGGCATTTTAATGTATGAAGAAATTGCAGTCAGTTCCAAAATGTGGTGTAGTGAGCAAGCAGAGCCTTTACTTCTGCCACTCTTCCAAGTGCAAAAATCTGCACACATTAACTCTTAAGAGGTATAACTCAGAGTTCCAGGACTTTTCCTATTTTCAAATGCAGGTTTGGGGTTTTTAAAATATTTTATATTTCTGTATTCTAATTTTGTATTTTGTTTCTGTATGAGCACACATGCAATGTAAAAAGCCTCTTCATTTAGCCACTGCTTTAAGGAATATGAATCTATTAACAGTACTCAGCCTGAATACAAAGTAGGAAATATTCAGAGCAAAATTATTTCTTACATGCAAATTCATTGATTTTAAATCAGAATCATCTGTGTTACAGGGATGTTTGTTCTTACTGTTAACTATTTCACTTTTCCTCACACTTAAAGCATGATACTTCACATACTCTGGTGACTTAGTTAAAAGTTAAGAGTGAGGGTGCTTAGTACCTTATCAGACTGTGTCCTGCATTAGGAAAGAATTTCAGATTTCCCTGGATTCTACTAATGCTGTTACTGCTGGTGCTGGCATTGCTTACGCTCTCTTTGGCTGGCCCACCCCGAGAAGAATGGATGTGTAGAACACCAGACAGAGTGATCTAAGATGCTTGTAGCTAGTGACTGAAGTAACTGGAGAAGTCCAGGGGACTTGGGCCTGATTCATCAGGTGCCCAAATCCATGGGAGTATCAGCACTTTTGGGAGGCCTACGTGAGAGAATGTGGGACAGGCTCCTCTAAATGTGAGACCCAGATGTGAGACCAGATCCTTCTGGCCTCATGGCAGTATGTACCTGAGCAGTGCAAGCACACTTTGGCATGCAGCAGTCATAACACTGTTTGGTGATGCATGTGACTTAATTTGCTTCTGTAAAATGCATGTGAATAAATGATATCTGTAGGGATGCTGTGTGATGCCAGGTTTTTTAAAGAAAGCTGATAGGTGGCAAAATATTCACACCCTTGATTGTTTCATAATTTGTTTGTAGTGGGAAATGGAAGCCAGTCTGATAAATATATACATTTTCTGATATACAAGCAGATCTACACACAAATATAGAATAAGTGTGGCATTAATGTTATGTTTCTATAATAAGCTATACTTACTTTAATCACCTTGTATCACCTGGCATTTATGAAAGGCCACACTCTGCCACCCAAGATGCTTGCTTCCTAGTTTAATTTTTTCCACGAGAACATTCCATCAAGTATTAAGGTATTGTAGATGACATCCCAGAACTGATTTAATTTATCACAGCAATCTCAGTTTCCCTCATAGTATGCCTCTCAATTAGGTTATCACCTAATGCTTTAAAACTGTCCTAGTAAATGAATGAGTGAACATCTAAATCAATACTGCTTTCTTCTTAGATTCACAGCTGGGTGGGTAAAACTCTTATGCTGCCCACTGAAAACACACATTGATTTTATATTGAAATATATTGCACTGGAAAGAGGAGGAAACATATAGCTCCTTAGTGTACATGGTAAAAATATGCAGAGTCGCACGTGTAGCATATTAACATGTGGTTCAGTAGGCTGAAAGTATTATGAAGTCGGAACTGTTGGCGGTGCCTTTGCCTTAATATACTGCCTACATACAGCTTGGTTTTGCACTTTCAGAGTGCTGGAGGTTTTAGAACTCAGAAGTGCAATACTGCGTGGATTACTGGAGTGGAAGATAAATAGCGTGCACTATTGAACCACTGGAAGCCTGTGTGACAGCAGGTCTTTTCCAGGAGCTGATGCCTTTCTGTCTGAATTTTGCAAGGCATTGATCTTTACCTGCAGAAGTTTATGGCCTCTGAAAGAAGGTATAAAAAGCAAACTGGCAATGAACTTAAAAACACAGTTCTCAATGTAATCTATTAATTTTTTTCTTTTACAATTTCTGTCTGCCACTAGCTCGAAATGTAGTTTTATAAAATTTAAATTAAATGTTATATGTGTAGCTTGGCTGTGCCTGTAATCCTGACAGAACGTGTATGGTTCTTTAGAAAAGAAAAGAAATTATTTCTGTATCAGAAAACACATAGGACTGTGGGCTGTTGTTTTTGAAGTAAGCTTTACTAGGCTGAACAGTAAAAAATTACAGAAAAATAATTTGAAAGTGTCTGTCAGGTGAAAGAGTGAAAACATAACCAGAAAAGAAAAGTAATAAATTGGTAGAGCACATATTCCTAATTATAATAGTAAAATAACCGAACCTCCTGATATACCTAAGAATGCTGCAGAGCTTTGGCAGAGGAGGAGAGAAGTGAAAGAAATTGCAGTGTCATCAGCACTAATTTTTATTCAACTTAATGAGAGGTCCAGATCCTACTGGTGGCTGTGTAAATCCCAGTGCAAGCATCACTCCCAGAGGAAAGGCCAGGCTGTCTGCAGAGACCTGGCTGCATTTTGTATGGCTCTAAGACAAGCATGTCTCTCTATCTGCAGGAACACAACATGCCAGCCCAATGGGAAAGGCTTGGCCACAAAGGTAGAGGGCTTCCATCAGATGCAGATTATGGTCTGAGTTTGGGTGGAGTCTTCTGCTGCTCCCTGTTTTACAAATAACATGTATTTCTGTGCCCGTGAGCTGTGATGGTGCAACCGGCACAAAGCGAGAAGCAGCTGGCGTAAGCTCTCACCCCGGCCTGCTTTGGTACTCAGCTCAGCCATTGCAGCAGCCCTTGGACATGGAAGCAAAGAGTGCTGCCCTAAAAGCAGTGGCTGGGACAGCTGGTGGCCTTGGGAAGGACATCCCTCTGGATTCCTGCTCTGGGCCCAGGTTTGCAAGGTTTCTGTGCTGATTTCAGGCAAGGGGCTGACATAGGCAGTTCCGGCAGGATCGGAGCCACTGAAACTCTAGGTTTAGATGGTTCACACTTTCTGACTGAAGATACTTTGTTGAACAAAATAAACAGTTTGAAGTCTGTGTTTTCCTATCAAGCTGTCTGGGAATAGAATCACTTTAGTAGAACAGCACATACTGCTTCAGGGCCAGAAGGCTTTTCTTTGCATGGATTCTGGGCAGCTGAACAGAAAGAAAATGTTGCATCTCTGCAGAGCTTTCAACTGTAATTGCTCACCTTGTGCTTCACAATAAAGTAATGAAAGCAGCATAAGAGGAAAAAAAAATGTGCAAAGCAACATCTTCCAAATAAAAAATAGAGTCATGATGAAATTTCCTGTATCAGTAACTGAGAAGTGTTTTCACAGAAGGGACTGTTGTAAAGTTAAAACCCACAGTGCTTCTACAACTGTTGACAAAACTAACTATTCTGAAATTGTATCTCCTGTTATATTTGTGCTTATGTTTAAAAGTCCTCAAAGCCAAACTTTCATTGTGCTCCTGATCCGTGCTTTAAAACCTTTCCTGGGCAGTAGCTTTGCTTGCAGACCGTGTGCCTTGCTGTGGATTATTGTATTATTGTGAAAGGTGAAGATTATAATATTCTGGTTTGAAACAGGACCCTGTACCTGTCCTGCCTAAATTCTGGATTATGTACTAGACTGGGTGGGAACTAATTCTTCTAAAGCTGTCAGTGGCTCAGTAAGTTCACTAGAGAAGCAAGGCAGTTCAGTTACTTGTAGCTGCTGCGAATATGTGCCGAATATCTGATCTCGCTTCTCCCGAGTGCGTATGAATTGCGTTGCTTCTTGCAGGCACAAGTTGTAACAATTCCTTGCATTTTTCTTTCTTTGGGTCACTTTATCCTGCAGTGATCTTATCAGCACTATTTCCCTAGAAGAACTTGGATTTTTATTATTTTGTTTGCCTTGATTCAGCTGGGTGTTAAAGTGACCTCGCTTTCTCCCCCGCCCACCAGCCCTCACCCTGTCTCTTTCTCCCTGTTTCTCCACCACCCTCTTTCCTTAGAGGATTTACTGTCTTTGTAGATTTGTTTCTCTTTCTCCTTTTCTCCCCAGTGTCCACCCTGATTTTGTAACCATAGCAATAACTGAAATACAATCCCACTATTTGCTTGCTGTAGCTATCATCTAGCCCAACGGATGAACTGTTGGCTTTTGTGTGTCATAAGGTTTTGAAACTTAAGTCTGATACATCCGTCTATGTAGGGGTAATTTGTTTGGTGCACAACTGTCCCTTACAGAAAAGGTTTTGTTTGTGTAAAGTTGTGTGTCAGGGCACTGGTGCAAGTAAAAGCAAGCCCTTATGGTATGAAGCCAGGGAAGGAAACTGTAAAAATAAAAACATGTTTGCGTTACAGGGAAGTTCTGCTTCACACAGATATATTTCAGTCTCTTTCTTGGAATATGTACAGCTTTCATTTTCCAAGATTTTTTGCAAGATCCACAAATAATAGAAATTGTTTTGAGCTTCAGGCTGTTGCACATTAAGCCCAGCATTTGATTGGGATGTGCTAGTGCATCTCATGGCAAGTGATGGGCTTTGGGTGGGGGAGATGGTTTTGCGCACTTTACCAGCCCCATATTTTAACCACTGAGGACACAAGAGCTGGAAGAAAAATCCTCATGGCAATAAATCTCTTCTTTATGGACAGGATTAATAAGTATTTTCTAAAAACTATGCAGTAGCTAATGAAGCAGTTTATTAATTATGGTAGTCTTCCTGTGAAATAAATAATTTCAGACTGTTGAACTGAGAGAGAAAATTGAAGTGACTCACTAGAGGCCACACAATTTGTCAGTGGAAGAGCTGAAACAAGCACAGAAGAATTTCTGGCTGCCAGTTCCAGAAAACACAATTTCTGTCTGAGAAAAATTTATGTTTTTTTTTTTCTTTTCAAGTTAATACTAACGTTGGTAATATCAATATAATTGTTGAAATCCACTGGTTTTTCATGACTAGTGGAAGAAGGGGAAGACTGAACTCCTCAAGCTTACAGGGAGTGCAGGCTCAAATTTAGGATTCAAATCTGAATGAAGGTGGCGCTTTGTGTTTGGATTTAATGCCCCTGAAATTTCCTGAACTTTACTGATGAGATTTTGGCTCAGAATGACAAAAATTAACTGATCTTCTGAGACTTCTGTCATCTGAGATGATGGAAGCCTTGTGAGATCAGCTTCCCTGGCATCGTGGCTTTCACTGAAATCTCAGGAGAGCACTTACTTTCACATAATGTCAGCCATATCCAAACCAGGACTAAAGAATACCCCTGCAGAGCTCCTTCTAAGATCACAGACATATTTGAAACCCTGCTGCAAGCTGTGTGCAGTCCGAGGGAATGTTCACAGCATTTGTTGTTTATTCTGTCAGATAAGGCCGGTGACACTTCTCAGTGCTGGGAAGGGTATACACTGTCCTCCAGATGTTCGTTACTGCAACTTCTCATTTATGTTCAGAGGAGGTAATTTAAAAACTGGGACAGGCTGGGTCTCCCACCCTGGAAACACTTATGCAGCAAACTATGCTCAGCTCTGGTTTTTACTGGCAAATTGCTGGCCAGTAAAGTTTATTTGAGATTTTAGTGTATAAAATGCTATGAATAATCTTCCCAAATGTGCTCTGTAGTCAGACTGCATGGGATGCAGCATGGTTAGTTGTGTCCTCTGCACTCTGTATCCCCTTTATTCTTACTGCTGCACAGCCCACTTTATGGGATGCCCCACCAGGGGACCTGAGCTGCCTTTACTCCATTAGTTGCTCATGTGCTGAGCACTGGCTCTGGCAATGTGGGCACATCCAGGTTACTCTGCTTTCGATCGTTCCCTTCTTTTCAAAGAACTTATGTTACAAAGAAGATATTGAAATACTGGACATAGCTGGAATATTGCAGAAGCAGGGGGAACATGGACTTTGACCAGCTGAAGGTGAACTGGCATGAAGATTTGACTAAAAAACTGTCAGGTTTTTTAGCAATAGAATTCAATTTATGCAAAACCTTCCTCTTGTAGTCATGGGTGTGCTTTTTTTTCCTCCAATTTTTTATATTAAAGTCACACTGAAACCAACTCTTTTTCATATTGAAAAACTGTTCCACAAATCTTACTTTAAGATAATATCAGATTCTTCATTTAGTAACAATATCGGTGGGGAAGAACTTTAATTTAGGATTGTTATCTTCATGATATATATTTTCATTCATGAAAGCTTGGTCTTAAAATTATGCTGTTAAAAAAAAAAAAAAAAAGCTTTTGTAAAATAGAAAATAGCAGACAGGATTCCTGCAGTTTTGTTCAGTTTACTGGAAATTATTTAAAACCAAATGTCCACCTTTTCACTATAACTCCTCTCCTCTCCATTTTAGTCTTCCAAAATGAGTGCTGAGAAAGGAGACAAGCCCCATAAGCAGCTTAAAATAGAATTTCATAATCCTCTACTTTCATAATATGAGAGTTAAGAATTTTAGTATAGTCAAAGATTACTTTTCTAATTTAGCCCTGCTCCTCAGCTGTATACTTGGATGAGTTGATTTCAAATGAGTTGTATGTTTCTTGCACCAGCTGAGGATTAGTTTATACTCCTGAATTTCAAAATTTCCTTTAGGCGAGATTTGGCCCTTCTAGAATTTGATACTGCCAGGTAAGCATTTTGTTTATTTTGGCTTTAACTTTTTTTTGTTTAGAATTCATATTCTGTATTTTACAGAATGTTCTGCAGACTACATGTGTTCTGACTACAGAGCATATGTGGGAAGCTTATTCATAGCATTTTGTACTAAATATTTAATACATATTTGCCTCTTATTCTTGCACACTGGTGTTTTGACAACTGCTCCAGAATCTCATATGAACTTTATCTGACTTCACTTTTCAACTCAGCTTCCTGTAGGTGTTCATTACATAATATTTAAGGATGCATTATTTTCTCTAATCCCCAGAATAATACCAGAAGATTTTTATAATTGATTCATCATACCAGACAACCACCAGCAATTTTATGACAGGTATTGGTATCTGTCCCTAGTGATTCATAATGAAAAATTGCCAGATATTTCTTTGAAAGTGATGGATGATTCATGTTGTTATATTTAGGTCACATTATTCTGGAATGTTTAAATTAGACTACAAGCCACCTCTGAATATACATGTGCAAACATAGAGTACATTTTTAGTTTCCCATCTGGAAATACATATAAAGTCCAGGACTGTTTGCAAGTCACAAGAAATATTGTTATCTTTTTTTTTTTGTATTTCAGTTCACACTCATACTAATATGAAAAGTTTAGTAATGGCATATCCTCAATACTGCACTTACATGCCAAGGTTACACATGAAGTCCAATGGGATCTAGCAAATGTTTAAACTTTTATTAAAGCCCAAAGCCTAAAATAGACTTTACTAGACCTGTACAAATTATTTTAAATTATGTAAATATTTTTAATATGTCTGGCTTCTGACAGAACACCACTATACACTGAAGTATGACATTTGCCTTACTGTGCCAACTTTTTAGTTGTTTTTTTTTTTCTTCCCAAAATACCTAGCATCATTACTGGATTTGACTAGAGTCTGCTTTATGTGCTGCTTGTGGTTGAGGAGAAATATATGTGAAGAGGATGGACTGTGTTCCCTGACTGTTAACAGAGGCTCTTTAGCGTGAGGTTAAGCGTGAACTTCATTTTGGCTGCCAACAAAGCAGCCAGGAGATACCCAGGGTAGGGGTGGGGGAAGTCCTGATCTGCGTTCCATCTAATGGACATGTGCAGCTGCTCTGCAGGCTGGTGTTGGTGTGCAAGTGTGTGACTAAGTCAGAGAGAAAACTGTTTATTTGGAGGTTTGTAACAGATACTGCTCTAACTTCATCTTCCAGGAATTTTATTAAATTAAAAAATACTGCCAAAACATTAGTATATGGATGTGTACAAAATCTGGGATTTTGAGTTCTTCATTTAAGCTACAGGCAGTGGTAGGTGATAGTAAGAGCTAGGAGTCTAAGAGCCCTAGGTTTATTGGTCAGATGTTTGAGTGTGTGCATGTTTGTACACATGTCCATTTTTCTTTCCTGTGGTTACGGTGGGTTTTTTTCCCTCCTCCATTCCATGCAGTTTTGCTATGCAAGCATAATCTTATCTAGGCCTATTTAGCTAACTTTCTCCATCTATTTATTTGCAAATTACCTTATCTTCTGTTTAGAAACCACTTTTCCTGAAATACTTTAGAATGCCAAAGAAAAATAAATGTCTGAAAATCCATGTGTGTTATCCAAAGAACACTTACTAACACTTAAGGTGGCTACCATTTGCACAAAGAAAAAGCAATTTGTTCGGCTACGTGAATTTGCTGAGGCTTGTCAGTCTTCTAAATCATGTTAGTGGTGGATTAGTTTGATTGGAAACTTGATCCAAGCAATGTTTGAATTTGTTGCATACAGAGTTCCCAGAGGTAATATAGAGTTTATGTGAAAAAAGGTATATAACCACATCAGTATTGAGAATTAAAATAGAAATGAATTGCCCTTGGTGAAATTTGTGGTTACTGGGATTGTTCAAGGATACTGAAATCCTTCATTTAAATAAGAAATAAGAAAATAAGGTAGCTTAATCTCATTTTAAAGATTTTAGAAAGTAAAACTTCCTTTTCTACTGCACTTAAAATTCAAGATGTGTTTATGCTAGTCTTAGTAAAACCGGTATATGTGACTCATGATGCTAGTGTAATACTACCCACAAAAATCCAAATAACATAGCTATGACTTGTAGTACCCATCCAGTATATTCTTTCCTCCTACAGGAGTGAAGGAGGAAAGCTATCCCTAGGGCTTCTGGTCACCGCAGCCTGGGTGTTGACCAGCTGGATGAAGTAGCCCTAAACTTCCTCCCATCCTTGGTTTGTTCCCTCCATAGTGAAAAAAATCATGAACATGCATTTCTCTGGAGCATGTAAGATCTCCCTGCAGGAACTTTTCAAGTCTGAAGCAAAAGTGAAGCTCTCTTGAGTTGCAGGTGTGAAGGAAATTATAAGGAACTAGAATTACGTCCTGGATGTCTTTAAACAGATTCTAAATTCTGTTTTAAAAAAAAAAAAAAATCTGCTGTAGATTCTGTTGAGTCTCCTGCCAGTTACAGGAGAGGAGAAACCATGATGCACATGTAGTTGGGAAATGGCATTTGCCTGAAGCCATGAGGTGCCTCACTCTCCATCCTTTGTTTCTCAGTGGGATGTTACCATCACAAGTGATGGACCATATCCACACTGATGGTGACAGCACTATGCCAGGAGCCTCCCTGCAGAGGCCAAGGCAAAAGGGATGGAGAGGATCCCAACAGGCTCTATTCAGGCTCCAGGTGCTTCCAGTGCTGACACTGGGCCACCATACCCAGCAAAAAGAGGCAGACCATAGTCCTGGTGCTCCTGAGGTGAAGGAGCATATGTGTCATCTCTGCAGGCAGTAAAGCAGGACCCCTTCCCCACAGTGTTTGTGAAAGACTGTGAGAGACCAGTTCTCCCCAGCTGACATCTCCTGACCCTTCCCAAGCCTTGGTGTAGGGTAGGCAGGGGCTGGTGCTGGGCTCTGCTTTGCAGGACAGCCCCCAGTGCATCCATGTCTCTGTGGCTGCTCCTCTCCTTTGATGCGGGAAGCCACTCCCAAGGACACACCCCCAAGCCCCTCTCTGGTTTTACACGCCCAGCAGGTAATGTTAGCATGGTATCAGTGAAAACCCTACCTGTCCACTCGAATCTCCGTGCAGCATTTGATGTATCTCCCTTAATAAATTATGTACTTTGAGGAGCAATAACAATAGCTGAGATTCTTGAGACAAGAAGAGTCGCATTACCAGAAGTACCAAAAAGGCTGATTAAAATTAAATCGTAGCAGACAACAGTTGTGTTACAAAGGAAGGCTCGATTACAGCCAAATCACTTTCTTTGCTAACCTCTGACTTATTTATTTCTCCTGCATGCTGCAGTCTGCATACTCTTTCTGATTGTAATGAGCATTAATTGATTAGCTGGATCTATGAAGAGCTTGAGCACTCGTAAGTACTATCCCAGTGGGTACACAACTAAATAGTTTATGAGGTAATTAGTATTTTAATGCCTTTTCTAATGAGCCTTTTCAGTAATGAAATCTCATGAGAACATTATTGGTTCATATATATTTCTTCAGACAAAACAAAAGGTAAGCTAATGCTATTAAGAGATTTTAAAGCTAGTTTATAAAATGGTTTTCAGTAACTTATTTTTGAATGCTTGCCTTGGTACATTTTGCTTTATTAAAAAAAAAAAATCTTAGTTTTTTCCCTGCTCTGCCTCTTGCAGTCCTCTTTTTTGACAGAATTCTTGTACTAGACTGCAATTTCAAATAATTGGGATAATTTCTGAGGCTGCTACCCGATCTCCTAAGCTCAGCTGTAAGTAAATAATACCATACTGTCTGAGCGTGTTGTTTCAGATGTGTTCTCATCCTGGAAAAAAAACCAGCTCTGTGCCTGGCTGCACAGTGCCTTGGATTTATGACTCTGTCAAGTTTGATGGAATGGCCAACCTCCACAAAGATTTTCAATGTCAAGCTGAGCTCTATTCTGGAGGCTTGAAAGCAGCACAGAACTTGCAACCGTACAGGCAGTCTTCAGCTTTGTTGTATATACTCCATTTTACCTATGTTTAATCCACAGTGGAAAGGACAAGTCCTTTGCCTTGAATTTTATTTTTCTGGTACCTGAGAGAAGACAGCTGAATATTGTTTTTCTGGAAAGTAATTTTTCAGTGTATGAATTGCTCATTTTATCATTGGCCACAGAGATTTCTGTTCTCTGGAGATCACAAGGTCTCAGTAGCTTTTATGTTCTCATCTCTCTTAGGGCTCACTTCTAGATGAAAAGTGCAGTCTTGTCCTGAGTGAGACTTCAACTGCAGTTTAACAGCAGATAAAAATGTGGGGAAAGTGCCTGAGCCAAACACTGAAGCATCTGCATTTTGGAAACCTGTTTCATAAATTAGTTTTATATCAGTGAAGCATCTGTGTTTTGGAAACCTGTTTCATAAATTAGTTTTACATAATCTAGGTGATGTATGCCTTGAAATGCTTTAGAAACTTCATTTAAGTTTAGGGGTGTACAAATCCTATTTAGTATTAGAAGCTGTAGGAATAAAACTGTAAGAAATTCCCCTATACAGCTCTCATTATGTAATGTAAGATGTAATAAGCCTAATTCATCCTTAGGGTGTCTTTAATGGTGTCAGCACAGTTTTTGCAAAGGATAGATTTGGTCTAGGGACATCACCATAAAACCTGTCTTCCACTGGCATTTCTCTCTGTCTCCAAAGCTTTACTGAGACATGTCACTATGATATATTAGAAGCCTAGTACTTTTTGATGACTCTTAAGTTAGTAGTAGTATGGGTGTTGTCTTCTTCAAATGAATATATAAAGCCCCATTTTATGAAAAGCCCCAGTTAAGGCAACCCTAAAAGCCCCCTCCAGAACATGGAGAAATGCTGTCTTTGGCTTCATGTGTGTGACGCTGCTTACAGCACCATGCATTAGCAACATTTATGAGATGAAGAACGCCCAACAATGACCACTGCTTTCCACATTGCCTGCCATCTCCACACCCTTTTGCAACTCAAAACCCAACAGCGCAGGCGAGGTTGACGCCTCCTGTGTCAGCTCCTAACAGCACCCGCAAATTGTCAGGCTCTCCGTGCTTACCCACGTTGTCCTGGAGCCCTCTTGTCAAGGCACAGCCCAGCATACTTTTAGGATGGAAGCTGAACAGCCTAATCTGTTCTCTTGGCTGAGATGAGGTAGCTTCTTGTGTCCATGTTAACGGTTTGTTCAAAATACAGAGCGGCTCAGATTTGCCTGAGTTGCCTTCTGAGGTGAGCCAGCCCCTGGCTGCTCTGGGACCCTCTGCATGGTCTGCAACCCCACAGGCTGCGACTGCACCAGTGCTCAGGGAAGCAAGTTCAAGAGAGAAGGTGCACATCAGGTTACCAGCCCAAGAGCAGAGGAAAAATATCCTCAGAGAAATATTTTGGTTTCCATTCTGGAAACTTCACAGAGGGTGTTTCTGCTCTATATTCAGAAGCTTCCTTAGGGGACAAATGATCCCTCATCTGTCTGAGGGTAGGAGCTCCTAACTGCCTGTCTTTCATGGCCTTTGGACTTTGCTAAACACTAATGGAGCACAGTAAGAATTAAATTGGGGTGGTGGGAAGACCAGTTGCCAGATGTTGCTTTTGATTTGGTAATATTTCTTTTAAACTTGAAACGGGCTGCAGTTGTTTTCCTTACTTTTTCAGAGACTCTCTCTATTTGTTTGTGCTTCCTGAGTCATCACCTGTCTTTGCCAAGACTTTATTATATCTAACAAAAGGTATATTATTGATGCCCTGTGGCATGCACAAAGCCTTTCTATGAACTCCACTAGACATGTGCTCCTTCCAGATTCATTTTGCTTCCTGTCTCTGCTCCTGAGCAAGTCCCTGCTCCAGGCTGTGCTCTGACAGTGTGTAAATGCTCAGCAGGCTTTGACACCTCATCCACTTGAAAGCACAGCTTTCTCAGCTTTTGATGCATTTTGATCAGTCCTCTTACCTTTCTGTAATAACATGTATGTATATACATGTAGGCACTGAAGAAGTGTCTCTATTAGAAATACTTGGAAAGAGCAAAAGAAACTTAAAAGAGAAGTTTGCCACTCTCTTTCTTTCTCCTCCTTGTGTATACCATGAGGTCATGATTAATGGCTTTGGGGATGTTTGGAGGGCAGAAATCACTTGTATGTTCAATTCAGGAAGACCTCTGAATCGGCAGGGCCAGGGGAACCGGCAGCTCTGGGGCTGGAAGGACCCGTGATGTCATGTGGCCACAGGGGACACAGCTATTACTTCTTTAGGCATTATTCTTGGGTAGCACTAAGGTGTGTGGGGTTTTTAGCCTTGCAAATACCTTAATTTTGCTCTGAGCAATGGAAAGATTTCCTGCCCTCTGGGGAGGCTGTTTAGGATGGAGTGAGTCTTAATGTGCAGGACAGGGGGCTGTTGAGCATGCAGGACAATCAGAGGCCTCTAGACTTTGCTGATACACTTCTAGGGATGCAAACTGAGTTCAAAGGAATGAGAAAAAGAATGAGAACCTCTAAATGAAGTGTACTTGAAACAAAGCTACTATGAGATGGAGAAGTATACACAGTAGAGAAATAGGATATCTTGACACTTATTCATGGCTTTCCTGGGATGTCTTGGACTGTACAAACTCACTGCCATTGTTTAAGTGAAACCCTAGATTCCCTGAGGCCATAATTATTACTGAAATTTAACTTATTTTGCTTTGAAGAAAGAAAAGGAAAAAGTAAATTTATTACAGTAGTGTAACTCCTGTCAATCCCACACATAAAGGAATTATGAAAAACATATAATTTAAAAAAATTATGGACAAACTCATAATTTTGTGACAATTTCCTTCCTTCCATTTTGAGAATATGTATTTTCTATATAGAAGGAGGAGGGAGTTGAAGACCTTCTTTTTTTTAGCCTCTTGCTTCAGTAAAAGAAAATGATACTCAAGATGTGTTGGACATCTGGTATCATTGAGAAGCTCTGCAAGAGATATTATCTCTGTTTTGCTTTTAAGTTAAATGAATACATTCAGAAGGCATGGATAGTGTAAGCATGGTATTCTTAGGAAATCTTATTTCCTTACAATCTACTAAACTTTAATTCAGAATAATTGTGTTATATTTACAGTTCAATCTAGGTAATGTTTAGTAGTGTTTACATATTCTGCCTGGCTAATAGATGGCACATATAGAATGAAATTAAAATAGAAAGAATCC
Organism: Urocynchramus pylzowi; assembly: GCA_013397555.1. NCBI lineage: Eukaryota > Metazoa > Chordata > Aves > Passeriformes > Fringillidae > Urocynchramus > Urocynchramus pylzowi. The sequence continues at coordinate 846,269 of VZRH01007516.1, forward strand.
AGACAATAAACATCCAGTTCACAGTTAGACTGTGAGTCTTTGTGCTTCTTCATATTGTGATTTCAGAATCTAATTAAGCAGATGCTCAAGTAGCTTGGCGATCCAAGCCTTAAATAGCTCTATTAAATTACTTTTCCCAATCAGCATGAGCTTAGGTGTCAAGGATAAATTTACAATAAAGAACAAATATTTAGATTGAAAAGAATGACATCAACTAAACCACCTCAAAAAGCCAGAAATAAACTGTTAGCTAACAACATAAAATGCAAACCGGAAATGTGGGAAAGTACAGTACATTATGCAACAGGTTTGCTTATTGTGAAGGAGATAGAGCAAAAGATATTCCTAAATGCCTGAATTGTTTTCTGGGAACATGATACTATTTTGCATGCAGGTGTTATTTACATTACTAAGTAGGTTCATTTCCTTTCTGACCTGTCTGTCACGTCCGAATATAAAAATTGTCCCAGTGCATTTGGGAGGACAGGAAACAGCTAGTGGCATATATTTTAAACTGGGTAGGAGGAATATCCTAGTTTATATGTAAATAAAGTAAAAGTTGGGGATATCTTACATTGTAATGTCTCTTTATGAATATCACTGATTTATTTCATTAATGGTGTTATTCCTTGGCAAAGAAAAAAAAGATTTCTGGATTTGTACATGAAGCTGAAACCATGGGGTTCGCAGTATGAGGGCCACCCTGAGTACAATGTCTGCATTAATCTTTGCTCCTTGCACAGAAGGCTGGAGCTGCCTGCCAGAGCTAATGAATGGATTCTGACTCTGCCACGTTAGGCTATTACCAAATACAAAGGCTGGTCACACATTATAGTTTGTCTGATGGCTTCAGATATAAGCATTAGAAAAACATTTGTTCAACAGCAATAATTAGTCAGCGGCAGAGGCAAGTTTTACAGATTGCTTTGGAGCACTGAGGCAAATGTGACTTTCTGTGGGAAAAAGCGTGTTGCCTGTCTAGTGATTCATAAAAAGCATAAAAAGGCACTTCAGTTGCATCTCTTCTAAAGGTGAGACCAAACCACAGCATTTCTGCAAAACCCTAATAGCCTCAGTCTTTACTGCAAACACTGTAGTACTTTAAGAGCGCTACTTTTCCCCAGTTTAACAACAAAAAAATCTTGTTGTTTCTGGCTTGGATTAGGGTCATGCTTGCAGAGATACAGTGCTTCACTGAGTGGATTTTTTTCAGCTTAAACCTTAACAGTTAAATTAGAAGAAACCTCACAACTGGCTCAGAGGAGCTCAGCAAATCACCAGGCAGCTTGGGCTGCTGAGATGCTTTCGTTCTTTAGCAATGAACTCATACCTTGGGCTTTTGTATTCTCTGGGAGAAGAAGCCATAGTTCAGAGAACTGCTAGAAACAGGATGGTTAAATGAAGCCCAACAGTAAGCAATTCGTGTTACTGAAGCATGTCATTGAAACTTGGCACAAGTGCTAGGTGGGAGCTTGTGCTGTGGAATGGCTTTAAGTGCTTGTCATCCCACAGATACCGCTGCAAATGTTCTGTATTGTCTCTCCTTTCCTGCGCTGTCTGGGAGAGTGAGTACAAGAATAAGTCTACGCGTTTTCATTTATCTGACTTAGAGTTTTCTGTGCTTTGGTTTCAGTAGCGTGGCTATCAGATGAATGAGGTTGAATCTGTGCCAGGAGGGATGCAAAACAGCCCATTACTTCATTGTGTGGTTGATTTGCTTGTTTGTTTTAAAAGTTTGCATGTACTGGTGAATGCAAGGGGATGATAGCATCTAATAATTGTAGTGCTGGCAGGAGCGATGCAAGTTTACCCACACAGCCTGCCAAGGTACCTCTCGTCTGGCTTGCAGCACCTTGTTTTTTTTCCCCCAAAGGTTGTCCTGCTGCTGTAGCACAGACTCAGAGAGCAGCTTTAAAGTACTCACAACTGGCGTGTGCAGGGAGACCACCAAATTAATTTTCCTTTTTCATGTGATTAGTTTTTGACTGCTATGTTGCCATACCTCGTGCCAAGGTATTTAACAGGGGGCTCCTGCTGTGAGAGTCCTCATTTCCACTTTTGCACTGATGCAACTAAAGGGAAATTTTTCTCTTCCCAAGATGATCATTCTGCAAAAGATTTTCAGAGGGACCTGCCAAGAGCAGAAAGTACGAGTAGATTAACAAATGCTGGTAATCCCTGCATTGCAGAAAGATGGACTTGATCTCTATATTTGCAGGCTTGTGTCAATAGTCCAGAGAAATATGAGATTGTCCTAAAGAGCTGGTAATAATTTCAGTGCATATAGTTTGCTTCAGTTCTTATCATTCTAGAGTTCCAAGAATGAATTACAGGTGTCACAATGAGGGCTTTCTCTGCTGCCCATATTCTCTTGGCAGGGACTCAGGCATGGTAAGGACTTCACTGTAACAGTGACTACTGCAATCTAGAGCAATAGAGCATGGTTGGTCATTAAATAATCAATTGTTTCTAAGGACATCCTTACCAATGTTAATTAAAATACCTGTAGTTACTAAATTATTTCATTAGTTAAGATAAATCTCCAGATTATTTTCTGTTTACTGGGTTGCTAGGGGTACCTAATACATCAATATGTGTAGAAGTGTTCAGTGAGGCTGCCAGGTTTTTTGAAAGAGTTTTACATGCTTCAGAAGTAGACTCCAATTGGCTAAGGAGTTGGCCAAAGACTAAAAATGTGACATCATTCTTGGCAAGTCATAGAGATATTTTTGTTAACAGACACTATATAAAAAGTGTACTATACTACTTCTAAGCAAAAATCTGTGTGTAAGAAAAATGAAATATCTTCTAGTTGGGAATAATTTTTCGAAGAAATGCAATTTATTGACTAGTCCTGTGTGTGAGTCTGTTAATGTGATCTATTTGTTCTTCTATATTCTTTTTCTCTTTAAATACAATTAATGTGAATGACCTAAATACTTTTAAATCAATACCAGTATTTAGCAGATAAATGCAATTATTCCCTGTTAATTCTTCCATCAATTCCATGTTTGTGTAATAGACATACTGCAATTGTCTTCTTGAGTCCAATCACATATTTCAACTTCCAACAATTATGTTTTAACTTAATTCCAATGACTGATTAAAACCATGTGTATTCAGGTTTAGATAGATGTGCTTACTACGAGATTGCTAGACCTGCAGAAAATATGTTTTTAATAATCCATTAGTATTTAATTAGCATGCAATAACTGTCTTATTAAATCTAAATTAAAACCTTATTTGAAGCATGTAATTGAAAGTGCCACTGGGTAAAATCTAATCTGTCAGGAATGAATTTACATTAAATAACAATGCTAAAATTTTCTTTTCTGCAGTTTTTAGGGTCTTCCAAACATTTGCTTAGTCATCACAGTGGAATCTTGCAACAATCAGTTTTTCTGCAAGTGCAGCATTAAAAATGTGTTATGGGTCAGAGTTGTCATCTTTTGAGAGTTCATCTCAATTTGAAAGATGATTCTTTGGGTGGAAGATGAGGAATTCTTAAACCTTTACCAGATGCCAAAATGTGTGTGAATGTTTCCTACTAGCCAGTGAAGAAGATAGTTTGCAACACACACCACATGCTTAGGTGTCCCTCAGCATACCCTGCAAATATGAAAGGAAAAGAGGGGTTTGTGACTCTACCTCTTTATAATAAAGAAGTTATTGTCATGTGTTGCTGTGTATAAGGGGTCACACAACACAGCATGTAAGAGCAAATTACAGCAAAATTAGACTATTGTGACTCTGTTCTGGAATAAGGGGGATCCATAATCCATCCAGAAATGTGAATTCATATGTGCTACTGGTGAACCTGCTTCAGCAGGACAGCTAGAGGAGTCTATGTAAATTATCAACCCAAATTGCTTGTAAAATTCTAAACATCATTGGTTTGAGATTTATAGCTATTAGAGTCCCTGTAAAGATGTGTTTAATTAACTGGCTAACAAATTTATAGCAAAAGTTGCCTCTCAGATGTGCTTTGCAGGGTCCAAGTTTGTTGTTTCCTTTTCTCATGGTAACCCTGTCCCTCCTTGACAGTAAGTGGGAAAACTGCAAATGCAGGAAAGGCAAGACAGAAGAGCAGTGATTTAGCAGGTAAATCATGGGAGATAATTTTCCCAAGGTACTTTGTATTGGTGCTTACTCTTTGTCAGCCTCAGTCTTCACTGGATGCGAAGGGAGGACTCCATGGACATCAAGGTTCAATTTGAGAGCTAACCATTATCTTACTTATATCATTATTATGACCTTGGTCTGGGCAATGTCCTCATGAACTTGAGACAATTCACCAGATTGGGATTTGGCAGTAATGAATGGGGTAATTCCAGAGGTTCATGGGGTTGTCTAAGGATCCAAGACTGTGGTTAGGGAGGGAATAAAAGATTACCAAGGATGGAGAGCATGGAGAAGGAGAAAAATATTTTGCTGATTCTGTAGACAGTGTTGGCCAGCAACGCCTAGAGTGTTGACAGACCTCAGTTCCTGAGTTGTGGTGGACAGCTCTGTCCCTTCTCAAACTGCTCACAGGACAGAAATTCATCTCTTCTGTTTTTTATTAACAAGTTGGGGAGGATGAAGACCAAAAAATACATTAAAGAAGGATGTAAACTAAGGAAACTTTCAAAGGAGAAGGAAGAAACTTGAGAACAATCTCATCTATGGACAGGAACTCGGCCTTTGAAGGAGGACAGGAATTTTCAAAGACATGTACAGTACAGCAAGTGAGCTGAACAGAAAGGCATCAGGACTCTTTTGAAGAGGGCAAAAAAAATTTATCCAGTGATGGGAGCAACCTTTAGAATTACCCATATCAAATTAAATGGTTCCTTTTACTTGAAATATGTTTATGCTTAGGCCACACACGAATAGCTGTCATGGTGAATGCACTACGTGTGTAAATTGTGATCTGTTTATTTGAACTTAGAACTAAGTGTTACTGGACACCCATGAAAAACTGGAATACTCTTATTCTGGAGCTGTGAAAAGTGTCACCATTTCTGTAGATTGTGACACTTTCTACAGATTCTGTTGCTCCATTTTGCTGCAATTTATTCCTAACATGTGTGTTGTGTGATTGCTTACACATACCATCATGCAATAGAAACTCTTGTTATGGAGAAATACAGCCCATGAAAAGCTCCTGAAAACCCATGGGCAGCAGAATTCAGTCAGACCACCTAAGCCCTGTAGTAGTAACCATCCAAATACACGAAACACAGTCAACAAAATGACTGTACCCACCCCATGGAGCTGTTCAGAATCAACACTGCAATGGTGTCATGATGGGGAGGGTAGCTGAGGCTGAGAACCACTGGGCAGAGAAAATAGAGTGCAGAATGATTTAATTGCTCATCTTCATTTGAAATTGGTGGAATGTCAGGTCTAGGTATGGAAACTGTCTGGGGTTTATTTACATAGCCCGATTTGAGGCACCTGTCTAAATCAGGAGCCAAAGCTCCTAACAGGGTTAATAGATCACTTAGGTTAAGAGCTAATTACAGCCTAATGTGAGGTTCTCTGAATGGCTCTCTGGTGGCACCAGTGGACCGCCCAGCCAGGCGGCTGATTCAGGTGGTGTAAGTAAGCACTCAGACCCTGAGCTTCAGCAAGTTCAACAGTAGAATAATTCTAAATGAATTCTAAATTAGTTCTATAGTTTTCATGACTATCTGCATGGTTAAAAACTGTGGAAGTGACTTAGAGAAAGACATTAATCATATATGTTGCTAGCTTCTTGGGATTAAGGTTTCAGCAAGATGGAAGTAGTATCCATAGAGCTGTGCTTCAGCAACACTAGTTTACACCTGCTGAGAATCAGACTCAGCTGTTTTTTAAGAATTAGTCTTCTATCCACTCTTGATGCTTGCATGTATTCCATTTCCCTCTCTTGCTAACATTTTTAAGCAAGAGAAGCTGCTGTGGCATCACTTAGGACAAGGATATTAACATTAGAGAAACTGTTACATGTGGTTCATTGTCTTGTTCTTCAGTGTTTGCCTGTAAAATCAGTATTGCTAAAAAATAAAAAGTCTCTTGCAGATTGCAAAAAGGAGAAGCATTTGACTTTAATTTCTAATCAAACAGGCTAAATATTCATGTTTATGTATCTAAATGAAACTTTTGTATGCAGTCTTCCACCCCATCTGCATGAATAGTGGCATTGTAACAGGGTGAGGTCACTGCAGAAGGGAAAGTGAGGTAAGAACACAGCTGAATCTACAGCCTCTGTGCTACATGGTGCACCAGCTTGTGCTTAAAGGAATACAGTGCTTTTGCCTGAGCCAGAGTCGCTGTGGGCACTGCCTGCAGAGCTGAATGCCTCTTGCAGGGCTCTAGATGCATTCCTGGCTCTGCTGTATGGTCTGATGCACAGTGTAAGTTTCCTCTGCTTTTACAAACTGCTCTTAAGAGACCTCTTTACACATCTAATATAAGTGAAAATCCATATGGTTTATTTTATTTTAATGAAGGGTGGCCCCTTCATTAAAAAAAAAAAAAAAAAAAACACCAAACCCAAAAATAAACAGTTCTCAGGCCTCATTCTGCTTTGACTTATGTGGCATAAATCCTGAGCAGTCCCTTTGTAATATTCACTGATGTTCAGGATTTATGCCAGCATCAGGGGGAGCAGTGTTTGGCCCATCAAAGGGCTTTTCCCCTCTCATTATTTTCAAAAGAAATGACTCAACTTTATAAAGACTGATGGCTTCCTATTGGCATCACCTGTGTCTCTAGTGGGAATTCTCATATAAAGAGAGTATGGCATAACCCAGTGTGTGCATCTGAGAACTGGGCAGTGGAAGGGTGACATAGTAAAGGAGTGTTTGAAGGAGTGTGAGATTTGCTAAATCTGTGTGCCAGTTCATATTTTACCTATTCCTTGCATTAACTTAAAAGGCCGTATAAACAGGTTGCCAAGGGTACACTGGCAAATCGCCGTCCCTCGCCCACCATCTTAATTAGAATTCTGAGAACTTGGAAAATCCTGCCTAGTGAGCAAGCCCTTCTCACCCTTTTTCCACAAGATTGTCCAAGCTCACAAACCTGGGTAGACTTGGAGCAGCTGCTGCTTCAAATGAGACTGTCCATCCTAGTCTCACCACCTAGCACGGGAGCCAACGGAGCTCTCTTTTCATCCCACGCTGCCTCTTGCTGCTTTGGCTTCCCAGCATAGCTCCCTGAATTTCCAGCAAATTTGTCTGAAACAGAAATACCCTCTTGATTGCCTTTAACACATGATGCAGCAATGAACCCACTAGTCTTCCCAAAGACTAGTGGGTTCATTGCTGCATCATGTGTTAAATCCAAAACCATATGGATTTTCACTGGAGCAGCCCATTTCCATCTTACCTACCAAACTCTTCCCTCAGTCAGCCGCTGCTAACCTTGGGATCAGATCAATATGCTGTCGAATATTTCAGAAGCAGGGCACTCAGTACTATGCTCCTGCTGCAGCAGGCTCAGTTCTGATCAAGCCAACACCAGGGTTTATTAACCAGTTTTGGATCTTTTTTAACTTTTCTTCTCCTCACATCATGGGCAGTAGGTTGAGCCACGAGTGTTAACAAGGTAAAACTGTAAACGTTTTAGAAAGGTTTTTCAGCTCATTCGGTACCCTCATCTTTGCGCAGCACAGGAAAAACAGGTAGGAGCTGGTGAGGCAGTCTGCAAAGCCTGGAGATTCTTTTTTTCTACTAAAAAATTTAGCCACTTTTTAGTTACCTGCGCCAAAACCTTGTTGACCCTAGGTTGCCAAGCAGGACAGTGTGTGTGGGTTCTCCCTGTAGAAAAAGTAGCTCAGAGACTCTTTTACCTTTGCTCTATGAATTCCCCAAACACCAAAATAATTTCTGTTTATCCTGCCCCTGCAACATCCAGCTTGCTTATGAGCACTGGAGCTGAAAATGGCATCTGTCCTTGGTCAGTCCTGGTTTAAAATCTTCTCTTTCCTTCAGTCTCTCTGACCCATCTGGGAGTTTGGGATTGTGGCAGCACAACAAGAGACAAAGAGAGAGAGAGAGAGGGGAAGTGAGAGAGGTACAAGCCTGGGTGATGGGGAGAGTGTTAGTAGAATGTGAAATGACATAAATGTAGGGGAATAAGTGAAGCAAACTTAAAAAACCATAATTGTATAAGACCCTGAAAAAAGGAAAAGGGTGTCCAGAGAACTGTGGGCAAAAAACTAGTATCTGGGTAGCATTTCAAATAGCCACATTCAGTCTATGGAAGCTAGACATGCCCCAGAAGCTGTTTCTAGTTAGGAAAGCACAGTAAATGCAACACAAAAGTCAATGCTTGTGCTTCTTTCCAGTTCTGTCCTTTGGTGTAACTTGCATCTGACTCTATTATAGCAGAGGAAACATTATGGGGCGGAAGCAAGGGGAACTTGCAGGGCTGCCGGAAGGAGCAGACGGTCTGCTTCCCTTCCCTCTCTTTCCTCCTCCTCCTCCCTTTGGCCACCTGTTAGCATCCCCTCACCCCCTCCCCCATCATCCTCACTCCTGCCAAAACCTCTCTTTATCTTAATGTGCATTTTGAAGCCTGGTCTTGTTATGCTTTAATTATATTTTCTGGTGGCTGTTGCTTCTTTCCCAAATGTCTGTGGCCTGTTTTTGTCAGGACAGGAAAGGCTGAGAATCAGAAAGTGGAAGGGGAGGAATTCAGGCTTGTGCAGCCCAAGCATAAATGAGCTTTTTGCTTCCAGGTCAGTAGTTCAAATCTAGCCTACAGAAGTCAAATTGAAAAGTGATAGCTGCTTTGGAGCCTGTGTGTAAAGCATTAGTTGGTGGTCTCATTTGGGTTCAGAGCAGACAGGTGTCCAAATCCCTTCTGGCCCTATTTGGCATCTTTGCTGGCAGCTTCAGAGGCAGGGCCAAGGACTGTGTGGGCACCGAGCCTGTGATGCCCTCGCCTGGGTGGTCCTCCTAAGTTGGCATCCAAGCAAGCTGGCAAGGTAGCCAGAGGGCCTCAGATTGCTGTTGTCTGTGTTGTCCCTCCTCTGTAAATAAACAGGGATATTCAGCTCTCTGCTGTTCCTGCAGCTTTGATTCCACTTTTAAGAAGGTAATATTTCATGACTTTGCACTAATTTCTTTCTTTTCTTTATTCTACCTTTGGAGTAATTATTCATTGAGGAAACTTATACCATAGATTAGAAATGTAGAACTAAACTTTTAGAGAGGCAGCTCAGGCAGGGAGCCATTTTGGGGCAGCTGGTGGAGATGGATAAACTGGAGTTACTAGAAGAGCCTCAGTCCAGGACATTTTAAATTATGTTTGTCTACCAAAGCATTCCAGCCATGAATTCCACCAACCTTCCTGTTCTTGGTGTGTGATTCAGGCAGGCATGCAGGTGCAAATTTGTGTGATGATGTCCTTCAAACACAGTGATGGTGGGGTGGTAGAAGTTATCAGACTGTTGCTGAGGATTATGATGTCTTTTAGTACTGCCTGGTTGCTTCATAACCTTCCTGTCCCTCCTGCTTCAACACCCTGCATGGTCAGGTAGCTACTGCAGGTAAGATTTCAGAGCATGAGAGATGCAGTGGTGTCCAGATGAAATTCCCTGAGACTCTGGTGGCCCCAAACAATGGAGCAGGAGATGAGGCTGAAAGTTTTGACAGAGACTAGCAAGTCTCTGTCCTCACTGAGCAAAGGAGGGTCAGTTCCCCTGGCTCTGATGTACGGGTCTCTTAGCCCATGTCCAGGCAGTCAGGATAAACTAAATAATCCCAGTAGCCTCCTGGTGCTGTGCTTTACTCAGGGGTGCCTGGAGAACTCTCACAGTTTTGTCTGCCACAGCTTCCAGAGCCCTGCTAGGGACAGGGTTGAGCAGCCTGCAGGAAGAGTCCTGTAGGAGTGTTACAGAAATGGGGAGCACTTGGAAACATCACATGTGATACACTCAGCTTTGTCCAGTGTTGCAAATCATGTTCCCAAAATGAATGTAAATTGTCAAGATTGACTTCAGCATTCTTTCATCCACTCACTCCAGGTGTTGTTCTGCCACATGATCTTTAAACAGCAAAAATAAATTAAAAAAATGTTCCCCAACTTTGCTCTGCTGTTCTGAAGTTCTGAAGCCAAATTCTTAAGCATGGGCCTCACTGAGTATGGCTGCTGCTTGTAGATTGTTTAACTCTTGCAGTGGTGCTGTCCTTGCTGTCCTTTTACAGTGATGCTGTAAAATTTGCTCTTCATCTTAGTCCAGGTTATTGTTGCTAATTGTACGTTTTCATCTGCAAGTGCCAAACTCCTGCTTTAAAAAAGAAAAAAACACCCAACCATATGCTAAATTCCTAGCTGTGTAGTAAAGATTGATTACATGTGTTTATGTGTAATTTAAAAATGGTTCATTCAGGAAGTGTATGGTCTTTTAAAGCCAAGTTTAAAATCTTCAATTTTACCTGAGTTTATTTATATTAGGGAAATGGGCCTGGAGTACTAAGCAAACCCCCATGATATATAGGGTTCAGCCTGAGAATTTTCTGAACTGTTTTATATATTTTTATTCTATCAATATGCTCTTTCATGGCTACTAATTAGTTTTGTTAGTTGACTTACAGAAAAGCACATATAAAATCAGGAGTATGAAATTCCATTGCACTAATAGTATTAATGAAAAGCACCAAGTCTGGAGGCAATTGTAAAAGCACTACTTCAACCAAAAAATAATTCTCATTTGAATTAGCATGATTAATTGCATAGATTTTCCTTGTCACAGCACACTGAAATTGAAATAGTGAGGATGTTCTAAAGCTTTCAGTGTATAATTCTAGTATATGTTAGAAAAAAAGTGTAAGCACATTGTGTTCACATGCATAAAATAAAGCTATAAATAAATGAGAAATACTAAACTTCAGTTCTACTTTCAGCTGATCGTTTTAACTTGAAACAGTATTAGAATTAATTGCAGAGAAAAGTAAATGTGACTGTAAGTTGGCATTGGTTGCTTCTCTGTCATGAAGAGGGAAATTTGGATCCCCTAGCTTTTGCACTACGTGCCTAATAGGTTTACATGCTGGATACATTCATGCAGGCTGCAGCTATTTTGTCTGGAGGGGTGAAAGAGGAATCACCTTGTTGGCTTCTTTTGCACACTATCTGTAGTATTTGCTTACTATGTGTATTGACTCTATAAATAATGTCACAGTGTTGGCTGATTCTGAATGGGGGCTGGTGGAGCCCTGCCTGGGGCACACAGAGGATGGTAGTGGGTGTCGCTGCACCGGGTGCAGATTGTTCTCCTCTCAGCACTGTGCATCCTGGCAGTGTTCCTGACATGCCCAGGTTCCCCTAGGCCTGTGGTGTGCCCTGGGTGTTTATTATGTGGGAAAAAAAAGGGAAATCCTGCCAATCCACATCACTAATGCAAGTTTGTCAAATGACATCAGCAGCAGAAGAGAATTTAGTTTCTAACTACATGCAAATAGGTCCCAAACTGCTGGTTATGCCATGATGTCAGCTCTGATTTCTCATCCATTATTTGGTGGGCTTCAGTGTGTACATGCCAGATAAGTTCCCTCTCCTTTTCCTCTCTTCCCATGCAGAACTTCAGGGTTTGTTTTGACTTTATTTGTGAAAAATGTGTTTTGAACAACAAACTTTTAACAACAAACTTAATTTATTTCAAGGATGAAGTGATACTCAAGCCTTCCTTTTCTTTGTTATCATTTTGTATTAGGGTGAGCTGTTAAATACTAGAACAGTTCAGATATTTTCCCAAGGGACTCAACTAAGTGTTAGTAATCATTCCAATGTTCTTTGTCATGAATTGGCATTACCTTTGTTAATAAAAGCTACTGCATTATTTTGGCCACGTGAAGCATGTCAGCCTGCCTGCAGGTATGCCAAGACACAGCAGCAAAGCAGGTCATGTCATGCAGGTTAATGTCAGGTTAGATTTTATGGCACGTAGGACTGCTTGAAATGGCATAGGCCTCCAGACTGTGTAACTTGGGGTACTGGGACATGGAACTTGTCACTGCTGGGTGTAAGGATTGAAGCCAGCTGAGCTATGAAAAGTGTGTCTCTTGTCACCTGGCATTAGCTGTCTTGTTCAGCCTGGACAGAACTCATCCTGAAAGCAGTAATCACTTCCTGAGGGTAATTCAGCCCTGAAACAGAGGATGGTTTGTCCTCTGCAGAAATGATCTAGATATGTGTTCTAGACTACTAGAACTGTAGAACGTGAGGTCTCCCTAAGAGGCAAATCACTGCTACTTAAAAACCAGTTTCTTTTTTTCTGGTATCTTTCCCAGAGAGACAAGCAGGGCATTGGCACCTTCTGAGCATGTGCTACATCCCTCTGCCTGCCACTCCATAGACCTATGGCCTAAGAGGACACTGGATTAGTTGCTCTTTCAGTGAAGAAACATGAAGGACTAGGGAGTACTTCATTACTTTTGGATTTAGCCTGGATCTGTTATTTTCACAAGAGAGCTTAGAAAAGGTAGGAAGAAGGGAAGCTTCTGCAGATGTCACAAGAAGTTTAATTTGGTTTTCAACCAGAGGTCTCTGGGTCACTTAACTTCACACAGTCTGCACACATCAGTTCAAACTGTTCCCTTATAAGGCATTCTGTAAATAGTATTTCCAACACAAGGGAGCTCAAGTCTCTTTGCGAAGCTACTGAATACATATACAATACCAGAATAGAAATCAAATTACAGGGGCTGATGTCTTTCTAACCATGATTAGGTCAAGTAATGGAGGTAGTATAGTCAAGTGAGAGAAAACCCCCCAGTCACAGATGTAATTAATTAATGTCTACATTGCCAAAAAAGGAAAGTATTTTGACAACAGTTATTTGGAGCAATTATGAATTGCTCTTTCTTACAGCCCCAAAAGGCAAAAGCAGGAATGTGACTACAATATATTGCCCTTTTTTCCCTACTTTTTCTTTTCGATCAAGTCTTAGAGCTCACATATTGAGTAACTGGGAGAGATGCCAAACCCATTCCCTTTACAAGTGATTTTAAACTATGCATGAGGTGTGTTTTTTCCTTTTGTTTCATGGAAACATCTCTGGTTTTGGCAAAAGTTTTAAGTTAGGAAAGTTGGTCTATGATTCTGCATTGCCAAGGTTTCAAGACCAGGCCTAGATGGTCCATAAAACTATTTCCTCTTAAGCAAGAGTTCCACCTTATTAAAAACAGAAACTGTAGCCATCCCATGCCTTTCCCCTGATCGCCAACTCTCCCTTCTGGGGATGCACAGCTGGTGGGAGGTTCAGCAGCCCTGCATCTGCCCCTTCCTTTTGCTGGAGCTCTGGGATCTCTATGAGGTTAGTGCTGAGCACTGGTTCGATGGCAGTGGTGGGGTGGTGCAGAGGTAGAGAGGGGCGTTTCTTCCCTTGGGACCCCGCTGGTGTTTTTGGGGATACTTAGGGAGATCTTGAAGCAGTGGGCGTCTCCTGTATCTGCTGTCATGCGGTCATGATGGGCAGCGTGCCAAGAGCCGCGTGCTATCCATCATGGCCCTTCCCTTCAAATCTGCTCAGGCAGGAGCATTTGTACCTCAGGCCTCCCCTAGGGGAGGAGATTCAAGGGAGAATCAAACAAGGGAGGCAAAAGTCTGCAAGTAACGGGGCGTCAACCGAGCAGGACTTGGCTTCTGGCTCCAGCTGGCAGGTCTCTGAAATCATATTCTGAGAACTGACTGCAAGCCCTGGCTGGACCATCGCTTGCTCCTCAGGCCTGACAGACAGACGGCAGTGCCCTGACTCACAACCAGCTCACAGAGCTCACAGGCAGCCAGCACGTGCCTCACTGCCCCCACGCAGCTCGATGGAGGTGCGCGTTTATGAAATGGTGAAGCTGCTTGGGTTGAGCCACCCCTCATCAGGGCAGTCAGTGCTGTATGACCCAAGTCTCTGCTGGGGGTTGGATCTCTGCTCTTCTCAATCCCAAATTCCTTATCTATTTACATGCCCACCCATCTTTCTTTTCCCCAAACATTTTTGCAAATTTTTAAGTAATTACCAGAGCTAAATAGATCTCTGCAGGTTGTTGCTTTAACTAATTCAACGTAAACAATATGCATGAATAAATGAAAAGGGCTTGGCTTGTATGAGAACCAGAATGGTAAATGAGGCGTTTGCATGTTTGTTTCACAAACTGCTTATGGCAGAGATACAGATAGAGGCTAATTGAGGAGAATGCAGTTAACCCAGGAAGAGAATTCAATTTAAGAATTGCTCTTGTGTCTGTTTCAGAACTACCTGGGAGAGCTTGTTGGGTGCTTTATTTGAAAGCAGTCTTCTCATGGGTGTTTATCCTGATCTGAACAGATTGACACAGTAACACACGGGACATAAGTTGAGGTTGCTGAGTGCATTTTTGTCTTGTATTTGAACTTCTCAGGCAGGTGGTAGTCAATTGCACCCCTGTTAGCATAGGAAAAGACAAAATTTGGTCTCACCCTGGTTTTTCATGCTTGCAGCCTTGCTGCAATTCTTCTGGGTTTGTTCTACCCTACATAAAATACAGATCATATTTGTGATATGGACTGAGGTGAAAATACCCCTGCTTGCTTTACTTTGAGGAGGAGGAGGAGAGAGGTTGATGCATACTGGACTTGATACAAACTGAAACCCAGTGATGTTTTTCCACTCTAATTTATATGAAAGAAATTTTTAAAAAAATGCCCGTTACCTTTTTTTTTTTTATAAAAAAAAGTGATGTTTCCCTTTTCTTTTAATTTGTCAGCTGCTGGGAAAATGTTGATACTTACAAAAGTAGACAGAATGAATCAGACTAGACAACGATGCAGGAGGATTGTACAGATCTATGTGCTTGTGAATATGGGCAAGTTACAGTTGACCAAAGTAGTTGCCAGGTCCTCTTCCTTAGACCTCTCACTGCCTTAGACCTGGACACAGCTTCTGAATTGCTGTTTTTCAAGTGCAAATGTCCCAAGCATGATGGGATGAAAGAAGTGTCAGAAATCCAGTGGGATTTGTCACTGTCTGGAAGTGCTTATCCCTTGCAGAGGCTATAAAGGATGTTTAGGTGACAGGGTTGAACAAATTTTCTTGTTGATGTCAAGTAAGATAAATACTTTTTCAAATGGGTTTACTGCTGAATAAAAAGGGCCAAACTGGTATATTTTATGTCTGTGCAACCTGATTAGTAACACTGAAGATGTCTGTGCAGATGATGCTTCCTGTTGGAGTTTATTTTACACTGCACATTCATTTCCATTGAAGTTCCATGTGTTTCATCTCTCTCTGAGTTTGGAGAGAGAGTGCATGCTGTACATTCATATAAAAACTCCCATCAGTTTTTTTGTTTTAAATGAATGCAGGCAAGTATACATCCTTAAGAGTCACTGTTGCTGTTGAAAGTAATACTTCTGTTATTACTTCTCGGCACCTCAGAAGGGCCATGTAAAAAAAAAAGTTAAATACATTTTTAAAGTAGTATGTTTCATGTGTTATTTCACATCATCCATTCCCATGAAGGTTGGAAGCAAAACTGAGGCTGATGTCAGTGGGAACAAAGTTAAGTCTACAATGTGGAGTTCAGACCCAGATTTCACTTGCTGTTAATATGAAAAGCAGTTTGAAGTAGTAGATTATAAAGTCTTTACCTACCATATTAGCCGCTATTTTCTCTGATACTTCTGTTGTTCATAAAAAAAATCTTTCATACTTTACCTTAGACTAATTGGAGACTGGAGATCTATAATGCTCCTGCTATCCCCACATTTCAGTTGTCACCTAGGAATTTATATCTATACTTAAGATAATGAGATTTAGTAGGGTCATTTACACTCTGTGAGCATTCTATAAATCACCATTACCCACTTGTGTATCATGTGGCTTTTACCTTTTCTATAATAGATAAATATTTTATACAGTCTGTTACTATTCATATTCTCTTTATAAAATTCAGCATATACTATTCATTTAGACAATGACAACAACAGGAGATAGTGTGAGATCCAGTATTAGTCATTGGAGTGCTGTTTGGGGGCTTTTAAATAAAAAAAGAACTGAAAGCATAGTTTGCTTTTCAGTGCTCTATGTATTGTTTTCAGATGTTAAAAAGTCTCTTGCTGTACTACAAGAAATGGTTATAATCACTTGCTATCACTAGAGACAGTTAAAGCAATTGTGCTGTCAAATTGCATTTTAAAAATCAAAACAATATAGTAAATTGCAGTATATGTGATCATTCCCAGGATATCTTTGATAAATATCCATTCCAACACATTTCATTATGTTATTCCCTTAAAATTCCTCTTTATTCCTTTAAATATAAATAATGAAAATCTCTCTTTTCCTGCCTAAATTAATTGAGAAAGTCCCTTTTAGGGTATTTACCATATCTTCTGTAACTCTGACTCTAGTAAAGGAAGTAAGTAAATACACTGATTTCATTTTATGTTTTTGTTCTGCTTGGCCTGGGCTCTAATTTCTAGCTGAGCTATACTTTACTACCATTTGCCCAGACACTGTGGCACAAAGCAGTGCTAATTTTTACTAGGGCAACATAGACTCACACAGGCAAACACATTTGCTAGCAGAGGAGATGAGAAAGCACTACCTCTCCAGTCCTGTTCTGCAGTCTTCCCTGACTGGAGCAAACTTTATCACTTCCTTCATGTTTGCAACTCTAGACAAAAGGATGGACATGGAAGAGCCAGACTGCACCAGGGCCAGTGGGGAAAGCACAATTTGCTAGAGCAGCTGACCACAGCAGCTTGGTCTGACCTTGTGTCCTGGACCTGCTCAGCATCCCTGCATTGCCCTTACTGATCCCCAGAATCTGCAAAACCCAGTTGGGCTGAGGAAGGAGCACCACCCTTCACTCTGTGTGTTTAGTCATATGTTGGTGATCAGTGGTGGTTTGAGCCAACTCTTACTTTGCCATCTAGATTGCAAAGAAATGAAGAGAGAGAATCAGGAGAAAGGACATGCACTGACAGACATTTCAGGGATCCAAAACTCCTGATTGCATTGCATTTTGACAATAGTCCTATTAAATGTGAATCATTCTGTGTATTATTCTTATTACTCATTCACCTCATATAACAGGCTTGATCCAAGCACTGCTGAAGTCTTTCCACTGACTTTACTGGAGTGGGATCACTTCCTCAGTGCCACATTAGCTGGGTGCTTCTATGTCTAGTTGTAAAGCTTTTGTTTCACACAGCCTGGAACAAAAATACAGAAAACACATCCTTAATGTTAAAGGAGTCCTTTTGCCTTCTTTAGCTTAACTTTTTTTCTACCAATGGAGTAGATTGATTTGATGATAACAAAGAAATTTATCCACATAATGATCCACTTGTTTAAGGTACAAGTCGTGGCAGGTCTAGATTAGATATTAGTAAAATTATCAAATGAGTTGATAAAATTTGAAAGGCTTTTAAAGCATTGGAACAAACTGGTGGAGTCACCATCCCTGGAAATGGTCAAAAGACATATGAATATGGCCCTTGAGCAGATGGTTTAATGGTGAACATGGTGGTGCTACTATGCTGATGATTAGAGTTAATGATATTAAAGGTCTTTTCCAACCTTTAGGCTTCTATGATTTTCTTAAGAAGTACAGAAATTACTCCGATAGCATTCAGAAAGGAAATGGGTACTTCAGGTCTTTACCATGTCCTGTTTGCTTTGACCTCTAGTGAAAAGTCAAAAAAGGCTCTGGGTGAAATTCCTCTGACTTTGAAACTGGCATATTGGAATAAGTCTACTGGATTTATCTATTTGGAAATACTCGAAAATAGTTGTTAGGTTGAAATGGTGCAAGTCTCCATACAATAAAGTTATCACACCCAAGAATGAAACTGTATAAATGAAAATTGATGTACACTTCAGCAATGCCTCTCTGAGACATCTCTGTGTAATATCTTTCCCTGAATATGTCTCTTTCTTTTTACAAAATTGGGGCAATGAATTGTGCCCATTAAATGCTAAATTTACTAGCTGGTGGTTGCTGAATCTGGCCCTTATTAAATGTCCAGACAAGCTTGTTGTAGTTTATTTTGTAGGACGTCTGGTTAGAACATTAAATACAACAAGGAAAAATAAACTTAAAAGTAAAATGGTTCAACCCCTGCCCTACTGGGGATTTTTTTCCTTGATTGGATAGAAGCAGAAACAGGTCACTGTTTCCAAGTGAATTATCCCAAATTTAAAAATTGGATCAAATAATTTTTGCAAGGGTAATTCTTACCAAGAAACACTAATTTATTTTTTTTTTTAAAGGCGGTGGTGGTATTTTTTTTTTTTTAATTTTCTTGTTGCTGTTGTTGTTGCTGTTGTTCTGGTTCATGTGATTAGATTAGTTTCTACTAAAATGGGAAGATTTTGCTAGGACCAACAACATTTGCCAGTAAAAAGATTTTTTAAATAACTTTGCAGTATCACTCAGTAAAAGTCCTGTTTCTATTAATTTTTGCTTATTATAATTGAAGTTTTTCTTCTAACTGAGATCCTTGCTATAATTCTTTTTAAAAGATAAATGAAAATTGTAGCCTCTAAAAAATATTACATATGAGTGTGCCAGCCCATGACAGGCTGTGCATCTGCTGCTGAAAAAAAAAGCTGTTCCTTTAAACTTTTTTTGCCTTTTCTCATGCTCTGATGTCCTCAGCAAATTTTTAACTTATTATCAAAGTGAGCAGTGTTAGCAATGAGCTTCTGTATTTCTTAAGCAGTCTAGCAGAAATTCCCACATTAATTTTAATTACTCAAAGATTTTTAACAATCTGAGATCTGTAAAAGTCAGTATTTCCCCCTGTTACTACACAGCAACAGTGATAATATCATTATAATTCCCAAATTTAGCACTTCTGTGTATTAGACAGAAGGGGAATGGACTGTCTAAGACATAATTATTTGGAAGTTTTTTGATAGTAGGTCTGTAATCCCTGTAATAAATTATTTTGAGAATTCCTCAGGGATGTGTAGTTACTGTAAACCTCTCATGCACTAGTACACTCAGCAAGCTGGGATGTTTTCAATAATGAAGCTTTGGTACACTGTGTATTAAGATTTGCAATATTCCATCACAAAAGCTCTCAGAACAGTTGCAGGGAAGTGTTGCCTTCTCTGTCACCCTCTCTCCTTCCCAGTTTGAATTCTGAGCCCTGGGACATGTTTGGTTTTGGTTGTTTTGAAGAGGCAGGTTTTGTTAACTTACTGCTCCATCCAGTCCTGATTAAACATCAGCTGTCAGGTCACCATCCTGCCAGGCTGTTCATGTCTTCCCCTTCCTAATCTTCCTGATATTTTTAATGCTTTGCTTACAGTTGCAAATACTTTCACATGATGTTGAGCAAATTGGGTGAAATGTATCTGTTCCATGTTTTTGATTAGGAAAATCCCCCAAAATTAAAGATTCATTTCTATCAAAAAGTGGGATCCTGAGTCATGCTCTGCTGAAAATGGAATGTTTCCCATTTAGATGGAAATAAAAAAGGGTGCATCGATGACAGTGCTGGGCTTTTCTGCACATCCCCTCTGCACCACCAGGACCAAGGTAGCATCCTTAGTTGGTCACCATGTGGCTCTCTTGGTAAAGCTCTAATTTGTTAGTGCCTCACTTCAGAAGTAGCTGGAGAAGATAGGGTGGATATGCAAATGTATAGTAATGTAATTATTATGTATCAGCATTGTCATAGTGCCTGAAGAGCCCAATAAATTGTTCAGAGAATCTGTGGGCGGATGCTGAAGTAATAGGAAATTACAGTGACTGTGGGTGGTAGAACAGAAACCCAGAGGTAAAAATACCATAAAATGGGAGATATTAATACTGAAAGTATGAACCAGGAACACAAACCTTTCCTAAAGCATCCCCTGAATGTTTCTGTAAAGCAATGTTCCTTCACATCTTTAAAACTGGCAGGGCATCTTGCTGTTACGAACAAACTCCACGGATAACGTTGCATCCCAGTGTTGTTTAGACATTGGGCAGGGAAGGCAGGGGTGGCACTGGTGAGATAGATGAGCTATGCAGCTCCTATTGTCAACTGAGTATTACTTTGTGAAGGCATAATTTTGTTTTGCTCTAATTACCAACATGTTAATTAGACACTAACACAAATAGGACACTCACTCCCAGCTAGAACCCTGCCTTTAGACAGTGACCTCTGAGCTGCACAGTACGGTGCATGAATTTACACACTTTTCACAGACCACCTTCTGATGTTGACCACCAGTTGAGTAACACTGCTCCAGGACATACTGCATTTTGCCCTACAGGCATTTGGCATTTACTTTTTACATCTAGGTAAGACACCATCTTCATTGCTCAGGTGGTGGGATGTTGCACTTAACGTGGGTCCAAATGACTATATGAAAAGCAGAGAGAGTTAGATGTGTTGTATTTCATGTCAAAGCTGTTAGTAAGCTTGAATGACTTTCTGTACTAAAATGCTTTGAGGTACACAGTTGTAGCTTCTTAGAGAATCAAATCCTCTCAATAACTTCAAACAGAAAAGGGGGATGTGTGTTTTAGATTTGCAGTCATAATTTTAAGGAGGTAGAATACGAATATTCTGGATATCTCTTTTCATGTGACCATTCCAGGTAAATTCTTACATCCCTTCAGTTATTATATGTCACCCAGGCTTCTGTTTGAAAGAAGAGAGGAAAAAGTGCTTTCCACCAGTGAATTTCTGCCACCCCTCACCTACTGCGCAATGCTGGGTGAACTGTTTTTTGCTAAAAGAGAAAGCTGCGTGCCAGCTGGATGTCTTCCTGCGGTAGCTAGGTTTTCCTTGGAGGTTTCCCATCTCTATACTAACTAGGCTTGACTATGCTTGGCTTATTAGCTTTGTGCACATCCTTGCCAAGGTGGGATGACTGTAGGTAAAATGAGTGCAGCCGGGAGACAGAGGCAAATAAGTAGGAGTGATCAAAGTCTAGAGATTTGCTGGCAGACGCGCCTCCTTCCTACGCGCTCCAGCCAGTGGGTCCAGTGCTTTCCCCTTCTCCTACGGATGAATCAACACATCCAAGCAAGCTGTGCCAAGGCAGGGGGTGGGTGGGAGACAGCCTTAGCACTGTACGACAGCTGTTGTTTTGCCAATATATTCAGTAGGAAATTCAGAACAAAACTTGCCTTTTGGACCATGAAGCTCATTAAAGTTCACCAATGGCTGGGAAAGAGCAGACTTAGAAGGTTTTTGCTCCTTTAGCACTGTTACAATAGAAGAAACTACGTAGATGTTATAAAAGGCTGTCTTAAAAGTTTGGTGAAGGTTTCTGCTGCCAGTCCTAGTGAGACCTTAGAAGTGGTAAAAAAGTGAATTTGCCAGCAAGAAACATTTATTACTGCATGGCAGAAAGCGCTTCCTGTTGAAATGACAGATTTGGCAGAGATGCTGAAGTCAATTCCCTTTTGTTTCTTCACCAGGGTTTTACAAGAAATCAGTGGTGGGAGCCAAAAGATGTAGAGTAGCGTTGATACTGTCTCAGAGTTTCTTTGTTCTTGGTCTCTGCTTCTAAATTCAGTAAAAATACGTACAAATATTTTTACATGAATGTATGTAATATGTATTATACATGTACGTTAAAATGCATGCATCTATTTCTAATTATTTTCTTTTGTGGCAAAGGCCTTAAAAACCAAAGTTACCCCAAAACATAGAAGGAAACCTTTATCTGGCACTGCGTGTAATGTTATAGTGCCAACTGCCAGTTTGCTGGGCAGTTAGTGTTTGATTTATACTTTCACATATGGGTTTGAGTGGGTGGCTCACAGCTTTTTGGTGCCTTATTTTCCATATTTTGTAACTTTGGTTAATGATTTCATTCACTGCAGTCCTTGTGTCCAACAGCAGAGTCCTACCCTTGATGGGCGGCATGTTTGTAACTCTTCAAGCACTGAGCTTCTCCACAGTGTTAGATCCCCCCCCTTCTCCTCCGGGTTCCAGTAATGTCTTTTCCTTGCTATGCTGGAGGAGGAGGAGTTTCTGTGCCAACTCTTTGAGCTCTCACTCAGCTGCTGCCTTCACAACTATAAACGTTACCAAGCGCCCCCGTTGTTTTCATTCTCCATCCGTATACTCTATACTCACTTGGAAGTGAACCTTATGGAAATTCTGGGTTTGTGAAGAACCTCGCAGATATTTCCACTTGAAATGCCATGGTAGCAATAACACACTGTGCTTGCAGTTTGCTGTCCACCTAGTGACCTTGAGCTGCTTTGCAGCAGCTGCAGAGTGAGATGCTGAGGTGGTGGCAGCTGTGCCCAAGAATCTGTGAGGACCTGAACAGGGGTACACAGGAGGGTTTTACAAGGGGGCAAATGAAAGGGAGTACAGTGAAAAAGGTGCACAGACATACATGGGTGTGTGCACAAATGCACAGTCTTAGGTCCAGCATGAAGGGAAAGACTCACTTCAACTACTGTCAGACACATATTCAGCAATTCACCTCTGCAATCTGTGTGTGCAACCACTGACAACAAAAATGCAACAAAACATTCTCCATCCCCATCCTAAATGCTATTATGATCATTTGCAATCTCATATCCTATCTGTTGTTTAGACAACACTGTCCTTCTAACGCTAATGCAAAACCACATCAGAGCAGTGTGCAAGGTGACCTGCAAAATGTGTATAAACTCTGTGTCACAGCACTCCTATGAACAGTGGAATTTCTGGGATGCTGGCTGGCACTTTGTACTGGGCTTGTGTTGATCATCTGTATTGAAGAGCCTTAACCTAGCTGGAAAAGTTGCCTTTGGTGGCAGTGACACACCAAGGGGCATGCATAATTCTGTTCAGTTTGCCACAGCTCTTGCATATAGGCTGTAGAATTCAGAGTAATGCACATAGGCATAGTTTCTGTGAAGTAAGCACAATCATTCTCAAACCCTGTGTACTTTGTAAAGCCTCTTACCCAGATTGCTTATGTTATCTAGTTCATTCCTGGGGGGAGTGGTGGGGTGTTAGGTTTGGGTTGGGTTTTTTTTCAGGATACTGCTTAAGCACAGCATTTTGAGGAAGAAATTGAAACAGAGGAAGATAGAAGGTGTTCTGTGGTTTCTTTTTAATTGGAGACTGGAGGCAAAGTGCCTCCAGATAATTTCTCAGAGAAAAGTCATTGTCTTCTCCCACTCTTGCCATTAATCTCTAAAATTATTGCACAATTTCTGTTTAATGTGCTAAGATTTCTTAATATGTTAAGACAATGTGGAAAGAAAAATTTGAACAGGAGGGAGCATGTTTCTTTTAATGCATAATTTTTAAATCTTTTTCTGAAGTCTTCATCTGTCTTGCCAGGCCTTTTGCTGTTAAAAACCTCATCAAACTCAATAAGATTAAAAATATGTATTTTTATAATGGCAATTCATCAAAAGAACTGGAAATTGCTACAAATATTGGGAGTGATGCTCATTCAGATTTTGTGACGGTACGGATTGCTTGTGCTGTTGATGTGTTAACCAACACTGAAAATGGGGATTCCCATCATGTGATATTTTCAGTTCCAGAGTTTTTTATGTGTTACAAAGGACAGTAGTGAATGTCAATGTATTCTAACACAACATGGGCTTAAATGTAATAACATGCCTAAAAATATTGCAGTACATGTATGTTTTGCTATGTTGCACAATAGCCATCATATTGTTACCACAAACAAAAATTTGTGTTCCCTCAGTATGAATTTCTATTTTTATAATTTAGTGTGATATTTCATTAGTGAAGCCTTTTTTAATCCAACAGAATCAACAGGCCTAAATTTGAAGTATGCTGTGAATCCATGGAGTCTTCATGCAAGCTTTTTTGGATGGTTTGACCCTCATATTAGTGTGGAGTAACTCACTTGGATAGTCTCAGTGACAGTCACAGATTTCCAGAAAGAGGGCCACCAGCAAGCTGTTGTTTTCCATTCTAATTCTGCTGTCAGCCCAAGTAGTCTTATGTTTTTTGTCAGCACATCACTTTGAAGTTCAGTAAGTCAGTGCAGGTATCTTTGTTGACATTGTGAGACTGAGTGTCAATCAGAAACACCAGCTATTCATACATGACCAAGGCATTATTAGCAAAAACGTTATGCTGGATTTTCCCCCTCCCCCAGATCACTCTCACTCCCTGGATTGTTCTATATCCAGCTCAGAAGGACATATTTATAAGACTTGTTATTCTGACTCACTGAGTTGAACGGTATTACACAACTATTTTTCTGTCAGTCATGGGATAATATTGCCAAAACCTCTCTGTGGCTTTTCCTATGCATTTGCTGGTTTTGGTGGATGTTCTACTACTCAGCAAGGTGGGAAGTATTGAATGGGTATCAAAACACAGCCCCTGCTGCTGCAGAGGGTTACTCAAGCAACACTGTATAATGTAGATGCTCAGCAATCAACTTGGGGCATTGCGACAGTTTGAGTTGTTTTTGTTAATAGAGATCAAATTATGGGTGTAACTAGCTGGCAGTCTTCAAACAGACTTTTGCAAGCTGTTTACTCAGCTGTCCCACGGCAACAACTGCATACGTGAAGTGAATTCTTCCAGTATCTCTCCTGTGGTATATTTAATTTATCTTATTTTGCCACAGTGTGAGAGAAACAAATCTTGAAGAAAGTAGAATTATGTCAGATGCTGCACTGCAGACAGGCTGCGAAACTGGCTGCACAGTTTGACATCGTGGGTGAAGATTTTGTTACTTCAAAGTATACTCTTACTTATTTTCCAGTCATTTAAACCCCCAGAATCAAAAGGAGGAAGAGACCAAAGAAAAATAAATCACAGTATGTCTAGTATAGATGAATTTTATTTTTATATCAACATGGCTAATAGTAATAATAATAATACCTTCTGGAAGCAGCTGCTGAGATTTGTCTAATGTAATTTAAATTAGTATATGTCTACTTTAAGTGGACATTATTTGGTCTACCCAAGCATTTACCAATTTATGAAACCCTTGTAAAATAAACCATTATTTCCTTTTGTGGGGAAATTCTGTTAGATGCATGCTGCTCTCAATCATATAACTTCTTACTTAAAATGCAGTGATTTTAAGATCAGAAAAACACATTCATCTATGCCTGCATGGTTTTCAGTCAGAAGAAGAAAACAGAAAACTATGTCCTTTTCAAAATATGGACTTTGAAGACTGGTGAAATGATATAGGACCCTCATTAAAAAAATGAAAATACTAAATGAGTGAGGTTGTCCCTTAATCTTACTAAAATATTTCAGAATACTGTTCAAGCAGGAAAAATTGCTGGTAAAATTCATGGGGAAGAATTGGGAAAAATTTAAACAACTTGCAGGCAGTTTTAACTGCTACTATATCCCATTACATTTTCTTTTCGACCTCAAATGTAATGAGAAATAAAATAGCAATAGTTCTTCAAGCAGCAGCAACAGAAAAGGGCTTATGATAAGAAATAATACTATGGTCTGATTCAGAACTGTGCAGGGCCAAACTGTCTATAATACTGAAATATAGAGCAAGCATGAAGCCCTGCTTGCTGTCCTGTGAAGCTCTGTGCAAAACAGCATATGTGACTTGATGGATGTTGTGGTCTGAGGCATCTCTGGAGCAGGGAGGGAGGAGAGCAGGGGGAGAAGAGAGAAGGTGAGGCATTTGTAAGGAGTGGGGCCAATCGATCACTTCTGTCAACTTCCCAGAAAATTAACTACTTTACAATTCACTGGTGTATATAATATGTCATATTCCTCAGCTCCAGATTAAAAAGGTGTAGAAGATCCGCAGCTAGGGCTGAGACTAGCTCACTGTCTTGGGCTGGTGATCAAGTTCATTTGAGCATGTGAAGCTGGTTTTGAATTTTTTTTTTTTTTAATAATTCAGAAAAATTTTAGTGGGCTGCTTTCGACATTGTTTTTTAAAACTTGGTAATGTCTAGACTGATTTCTTACATTGCAAAACACACTGAGTGTCCTTTTCCCTGAAAAACTTCCTTATGATTCATAGGTCCTGGACACCCAGGTCCCTTTGGACCAAGAGTACTGAAGCTATAGATTTTCATTGTCATAAAGGTGATATAATGTGTAAACCTAAACAAAAATATCCCTGGCTGCCTTCTGAGAAGTCAAACACAACCAGATGCCGGCAGTGCTGGCATGGCCTCGGATGGACTGACGTGTCCTGGTTCTCAGATGACATGGAGCAGTTTAGCTGCCCTGCAGCCACCATCCAGCTGGCGGGGGGGGCAGGGGAAGGGGGCTGCCTGCCTGCCCACCTACCTGCCTGTCCACTGCATTTGGTCTGCAAGCACTAGCCATGCAGAAAAAAAATGAAATAAGCAGCAAAAGAGTGGCCTCCTTGCTTGGCTTTACTTGTTTTGATGAGCAATTTCTGAATTGCTTTTTGACTGCTGAAGGGTTGTTTATAAACCAGGGAAAGATGAGAGACAAACAAAATGAGACAAAAAAAAAAAAAAAGCCAATCAAATTTGGAATCACTGTCCTGCCAGGTGATGACAGAGTTGCTTCAGACTTTCTCTTTGAAGGTACATTGCTTTGCTGTACTGGCCAGTGAAGAAGTGAATTTTTTAGCTGCTGAGTAAGTGGGGCTACCTCATGTAGAAAAGATAAGCTGTGAATCAGAAGGGAAAGTTGTGAGAAAGAACTTTTCTGTCAAAAAAAAGGCTCCTTATTGAGTACATCTTGGTCAGCGCTTTGGGGCAGCACAACTGCTGAGCTAAGAAAGAAAGGGTGTCTGAGAAGAGAAATAAATTATTAAACTGTAGAGCAAAGTACATCCCTACATAGACCCCTGTGTTCATACCTACAACCCTATGTACATGATCTGTTTATCTGAATAATTATGCCTTTTTACATTACATGAGAAGAATTATACATTCACTAATTTGTCAGATGAGTTGTATCACTGGATTTTTTTGTTTGCATTATATTGACTGCTCAAAGTGGCCACCGAGTTAAAGCTAAAACATATATCTACAGTTTTTCTATTTTCTGTTCCTAGATTTAAGTTACTGCCTCTAGTAAGGCACAAGAAGATTGACTCTTTTTGCATCCTGGAGACTTGCAATTCCATTGGCAGAAAAGTGTTAAAAGGAGCAGTACTGTTGCCTGTTTGTAAGAAAGTCTGCTCTTGGACTGTGGTTCTGGCTCTGCCACTAAGGGTTTCTTTCATATTGAGGCAATCTCAGAGTTTCAGTTCAGTGATCTGTAAAGTGGGTGTCCCACACATCTAGTGACACTGCCTTCATCTCAAAGCAGTGTGAGGTGCAGCAGCGTGGACCTATGCAGAGACCCCTGGCAACTTCCACAGCTGGGTCCAATGTTTACAAAATGCTTTAGGATTCCTGGAAAGCATGAAGGCTTGTTGTTCACTCACAGCAGATTGTGTCACCAATTCCCAGGCCAGTTGCCTCATAGACCTGAATTAACCAACCCGGCACTTGGATATATAAAATATTTTAAGTAGTGTGAAATTGTGCCTGCTATCAGGGAACACTGATACAGCTTTCAGCAGAGCCAGACTCCATGAGTGCTGGCAGGTTCCCTTCTGCCTGCTCCTATCTGAAGATGGCCACCATCTAGGTGGTGGTAATCCTCCCCTAAATTAGGCCTTTGCTAGATGGGTCTTTATTTTCCTTTGGTGAGTGCCTGATGTTTGAATGAGCAATATGCTTACATGTGAGTTTATTGAAAACCCAGGCTGCTGCTGTACTAAATAAAGCCAATGAATTATATGGAACAGCTTTGTATTTAAATGTAATAGTTTAATTTCACATTATGCTGCTACACATACCAGATTTTCTGCAATACAGCAGCAAATGCTTGTTTCTCTTCCTTATTTGCTGTTGGCAATGCAATACCTGTAAACTTCTGGTTTTGTCTTTGGGGTAGTTGCTTATATTTATGATGGCAAGGAGTAAAACATATTGAAATGGTCATGGTTACAATATTTATAGATTCTGAATGCATATTAAATTAGAAGCAAAGGAGAAGCAGAATTACATTTGTTTTGTAACACTGTTCAGTTAAAGGCCAGAACCACTCCTGCCAACGCATCTGCAAATGCTTTAGCTCCTAGCTGAGAGTCAGAGCTACATTGCTAAACATGGGTGGATGGTGTAGCACAGCACAAGTGTCACCCATTGAATGAGGAACCCCTCAGAGAATCTGGAGAGAGTAATTAATGAATCCATTTGGAAAAGTCAGTGCCCTTCAATTAGCCTGAATGTAGCAAAGCAGATGGGATCCCATCCTCCAGGGAGAAAATTGAGAAAGATCCTAAGAAATACTGCTTTGGACTGATTTATCTGGGTAATTATAAGCCTCATTTGCACGAAACTGTTCAATATGGCTGCAGTGAGAAAATTAAGAATTTATAAAATGTTGATAGGTGGTCTAAACTATCAGTGGTAGTGGAATCATCTGTCAAGCAGGATCTTGGTTCAGAATATTAAACTAATGATCAGTCAGGAGAAGTAAAAGGCAAACTTGGCTGTGAAACTGAGGGGCGGAGGAGATGTATTTATAGAGAACCTTTTTTTTAGAGGCTCCTTTGAGCTTATGTGCAGTGGAAACATTCACTGCCATCCTGATTAGATATGGTGTCCTGCCTTGAAATATCCTGCAAGAGTTCAAAAGGCAGAAGAACAAGTCTAAAGAAACTGAAAGAAAAAAAAAAAAATTCTGATTTTCCTTCAACATCTGGTGGTGCAGGAGCAAAATGAGAAGAGCAATGAAAGATCATTTGAGAGCATGTGTGTCCTAGCCTTATCTCAAGGAGACCCTTCTGTCATTGTCAGTGGTCTCATTTTTAAGTCAAAGCATTGCAGGACTTACCTGTATGAATGGGAAGCCATATGTGCCTTTTATGTAGACACATAAAAACTGGAAGCCAGTACATCTATATTGCAAGTGTGTTTATGTATGACAGAAAAAAAAGCGAGAGAAAAATAAACACTGTTTATGACAGCATTGGAATTGCATAGAAATAGGGCTGGAGGATTTTTTTGGCTAAAGGGAAATCACACTCCAGCACCGTGGACTTCCACATATCTTGTGTTTTTGGAAACAGTTCAGCTCAGATAGCTCTAAGAAGCATTTTGCACAACAGTCAGAAGTCTGAGACTTTTTAACAAGTGACAAAGAAAACTCATAGTCCTAGAAAGACAGAATGAAGAAATGGCCTCATCACTCTTCCAGCCCTCTCTAGCTCAAGGCATTTCTCTGCTATTCCAAAGCCAGCCTTCCCTGCACCCCCCCCNCCCAAACCACCCTTCCCCTCCCCCCCCCCCCCCCGATTTTCTTCCTCCTCCACAAATGTCCCTTTCTCAAAGATGGCAAGTGTTGGTGGGTACCTGGGCAGCACACTTCTTGCCCTCTCCTAATGTGTTGGTTTGAACACTATCCCCATTGAATTCAAAATTCAAAGTGTATTCAACTGTTTTAATTAAGCAAATAATTCAGGTTCTGGGCAGAATGTCAGACATAACCAATACTTTTAGGACATGGAACTGATGGCATCAAAGCTGTGAGGTTTTGACTGTAAGCCTGCTTTGGACATTCACTGGTGTGCATAATATGTGCTGTTAGATTTTTTTTTTTTTTTTTTTCTTACCTCAGAAGGCCTGAGATAGTGTGGTGATGAGCACACTGGTCGGAGAGGTGGGGGCAGGATGTTCCCACTCCGAGTCATCCTCTCAGCCCGACAGCAGGCGGTCTGAGGCTGGCACAGTTTGGCCTGTGACTGCACCTTCTCACCCTCCACTGATAAATAAGCAGGCTAATTGAATTAATAAACAGATAGCTCTTTTCTCTGCCAGCTGGAGCACCATCAAAATGTGTGATAAATTATCTGTCAATGCTTTAACTGCAGAGAAAAAATGAAAAAAATAGCTGCCTCAACATTTCCTCTCCAATTCTTCTCCCACTTTTCCCCTTCCCCTGTCCACCCAAGCACCGGATATGGTTTGCCTCAACCCTCCTTGCCCCTGGTCTTTTGTCCTTTGGCAGAACTCCAAAGAGAAGTAGCAGTGAGAGGTTCACTCATTTGGCCAGGCTGCTGATGGGCTATTAAGACTGTAGGCAGAGCAGACGTTCCTGCAGCTCACTGGGAAAGAGGAACAGAGGCACATTTTTGGGGCAAGACTGCCTGTGTCTCAGCTGCCAGTGCACAGCCATCTCTCAGTTGTGACCTCCTGTGGCTCAGACAGAAGCTGCACATGAGGGGCAACAAGGGCTGCAATCAAGCAGGAAGGGCTTTTGTTTAATTTCTTCATCAGTGTCCCAGACAGAGGGGTCAAGTGCACTTTCAGGTTTGCAGATGGCACCAGGCTGAGTGGCACAGTCGAAACCCCTGAGGGATGGGATGCCACCCAGAGGGACTCTGGATTCACTCAAGAAGTGGGCCCATGGGAACCTCATGAGGTTCAACGAGGCCAAGACAAGGTCATGTAACTGGGTTGGGGCAACTCTCGGTATCAATACAGGCTGGGGAGTGAAGGGATTGAGAGCAGCCCTGCCAGGAAGGATTTTGGGATATTGGTGAAAGAAAAACTGGACATGACCTGGCAATATAAACTTGCCACAACTGTATCCTGGGCTGCATCCAAAGCAGTGTGGCCAGCAGGTCGAGGGACAGGATTGTGACCCTCTGCTCTGCTCTCATGAGACCCCACCTGGAGCACTGCATGCACCTCTGAGTTCCTCAGCACGAGGAAAGACAGGGGCCTGTTGGAGTCAGTCCAGACAAAGACCACAGAGTTGATGAGGGAGCTGGAGCACCTGTCCCATGAAGACAGGCTGAGAGAGGTGGGGCTGTCCAGCCTGGAGAAGAGACAGCTCTGGGCAGACTTTATGATGGCCTTCCTGTACTTAAAGGGGGCCTACAGGAAAGATCAGGACAAACTTCATAGCAGAGCCTGTTGTGACAGGATAACTAGTAACTCAAAAAGGGTAGATTTAGACCAGGTAGCAGGAAGAAGATTTGAAGGAGATTCCTTATGATGAGAATGGTGAAGCACCCAGAGAAATGGTAGATATCCCTGCTTATTGCAGGGGGGGCTGAACTAGACAATCTTTGAAGGTCCTTTCCAACACACATGGTTCTGCAGTTCTATGATTCTATGAGACAAGGCATCAGGAAGCCTTACATTGACTTGCTGGTGTGCCAGACAGAAGGGGGAACTTCATCATAACCTTTGATGTCACAGACGTGGGTAATACCAGAGACTTGTTTGTTTCAAAAGAGATGACAATGGTGAGACAGAAGGGGTCAGTGATTTTCATCATACAGTCAGAATTTCACCTCTCAAAGTGGTGTTCCCTTTTGGAAATATCTGTGTTCCTCAATATTCCTAAGTAACAGGAGATAAAAAAGATTTCACTGCTTCAGACTTAAGTAGGATGTAAATAGCTGAACTTCCTGTGGCATTACCTTGATTTCCAACATGCTTGTGTGCCTTTGCTGGTCTGGTTTCCCATTACCACATCTCCTCTGTTAAGTTTCCCAATAAGCAAGCTGGAAAAGCTTCCCAGTCCATCTTTTTTCTAAAATAGCAAGAAATGGGAGGTGCTGCGGAGTCTGAGATGGGAATGAGATCACAGTGTTATGTTCTTGTTCAGAACATGACATTTTTTTTCTGGTGCATATGTCAAATGAATCAGACAATGGTGGTGTCAGGAAGATGTATAATGCTGTCTGCAAGGCAGGGAGAGGAGACAGGAAGATGTGTTAAACAAGGCGGTATTTATGCCTTTCTCTCTCACTCCATAGAAGTACACAAGAAATATTTTAAAAAGGAAGATAGGGTAATAGCAGGAGCAACTGGATCCCTGTCGTGCTTTTTGGAAGACTCATTTGTGCTGTGAAGGACAGTGAGCACAGACAGATAACTGGTGGGCAGGAATTGTCACTTCCCAGGATGCTGGCAGCTGCTTTGGGTAGTTGAGGAGGTGTCTGGTTCTAGCATCACCCCATTCCCAGGTTGGTGCTCACCCAACACATGATGTTCTACCTCCTTCAGGGTGCAGATTGCTACATGGACCCTCCTCCTATCTGTCCCCAGACAGATCACCTCTTCTAGGAATTTGGCCTTAGATGGTTATTTATGCTCTCTTTCCAATGGCAGGAGGAACAGGGAAGAGTCCACAATGCAGCGAGGCAGGATACACTGTACCTCGGTGCTGGAAAGGAAATCCTGCTTGTGTGACATCCACTGCAACTGTGGGTCTAGCCAGGCCCCTGACCTGTGCAAATTCTGTATCCTGTGGTACATGCCAAGGGAAAGCCAAATCCAGCTGTCCAGAAATGACAGGTTGAGTCAATGGCTTACCATGCAGGCAGCATCCTTCCCTTTACTGGGGAAGGTGGTTGTTTTGGTTTGCTCTGAC
This sequence comes from Urocynchramus pylzowi, assembly GCA_013397555.1. Lineage (NCBI taxonomy): Eukaryota > Metazoa > Chordata > Aves > Passeriformes > Fringillidae > Urocynchramus > Urocynchramus pylzowi. The sequence goes on from VZRH01007516.1 coordinate 878,582, forward strand.
ACATTGCTCTGAAAAGCAGCATTGCCAAAGAGTAAACATGCCACATGCAAGAGAGGGAGCTGCTAATATATTGCATTTTACTAAGGCATTGCTTGTCAACTGAACCATGGGGAGTGTGTGAGGATGCATTCCTAGCCCTTTCAAACACAAAGTAAAACCCATTAGTGTAAATCACCATCTCCAATAAAAAAAAGAATGGTTGAAAGCTTCATTCTTTTTCTCTCTTCTTTGACACTATAACTATCCTAAAGTGTATTAAAAAACCTTGTGGCACTGATAGAGTAGGCAGCTGGTATCTGGTAGAGGTTTGAGATGTTGCTACTCCTGGAGCCTCAAGTGGCTTTGAAATTCAATGCTTCTGACCCAAGACACACTGTTTGAAAGCAGCTGATACATGTGAAGTGGTGAAAAACAAGGCAGCAACTTGAGCTGTCTATGAACAAAGGGGAATGGCATTGCAGGTGGAGAACAAAAGGAGCACAGTGGAGGGCAGTAGCTTAAGGGATGGAATCGGGGAAAACATGGGAAAACCTGGAAGGGCATAAGACACCTTACATGGGGGCATAATAGGACAGTACTTATCAACACCCATGTGTTCTGTGCTGAATATCCATTATATCCATTCATATAACTCTCAGCATAAATTATATTCATTTTATAACAGTGAAAATTGACACTAAATAACCTGTTCACACTTTTTAATGGTTTGTATCTACCTACTACATGCTGTACCAGAGTGCATGTATTGTAAAAAGCCACTAGACATTCTGTTTGCACAGGTAGATAATTGAAAGCTGTCTGCTGAATTAAAATGCTATTTTCATTCTTTTGGGTTAGATGAAGAAATAAATCTTTAAAAAAATGTGAAATAGCCCATAAGAATTCTCTCATATTATATGTTCTTGTATTGAACTTTATATTCTAGTTATTTCTTCAGAAAAAATGAAATATACATGAATACTTTAAAATTGTTTCAGGAATCACTTACCTTTAGAAATGAAGAAGAAAAATAACTTCACCTGAAACTGCGTGGTAATGAGACAATGTCTAATTACCTGCAGTGAATTCTCCAGTCAGGCCAAGGAGCTAATGAACATCAATACTCTTTCACAGAGAGCCCTGGGATCTCTAATGGCTGTAAGTGGTCAGGGCTTCAGTTTTACATTTCAGAGTCTCGTTGGTATAATCTTGAAACAAAATCTACAGCCCAGATCGTGTCCTCTGTGCTCTGTGTGTGTGTGTGTGTGTGTGTGTGTGTGTGTACGCCCTTGAGCACTGCACATCTGGGATGAAATCAAAGGACTTTTAAGTGCACATGTATCCGATTTCTGGCTTGCTAGTAGCCCTTTAAATGTGCTGGGCTTAATCCAGGAAAAACGAGTATTCAAAAATCACACCAGTGAAGGGAAAAAATAAAACTCCAAGTTTTATGTACTTGGATGGCATTTTTCTTTGAATATGAATGACTTAATCATAATCAGCCTTAGTGAGAGGTGGGTGATGAAAGTTCAGAAATCTTCTGACAGGAAAGACTTTGAACCTGCCTTTCTTGTGTTCTTGGTGTGTGTTTTATGCTTGTGAAAGAGAGAAGGAAAGTAAGCAATTTGCATTGTCATCAAAAAGCTGAAGTACACATTAAGGGGTCTCAAGGCTTCAGAGCAGTATTCTGCAGGGAGAAATTTTTGCAGTGCTAATCCCATCTGATCTCTGAGTACAGATTAAAATACGCAAACCTAGTGTTCCTTGCAGTGTTGGAGTGCCCTCATTTGAGGATTTGCTCTATATCTGGCTTGTATAGGAAATTCCCCAACTTCCTCTGAAATCAATTCCCACTTTTCTCATTAAATACAATTGTAAATGTTCATTATGTTCTCAGGCAAGATATATATATATATATATATAGAGAGAGAGAGAGAGAGAGAGAGAAAGAGAGAGAGAGATAGTAATGCAGGCACTGTACAAACACATTCCACTTGTATTGTCCTGGAACATGGAAACATGATTTTAGAAACTAACTTAGAGCATTTGCTAGAAGGAGTGAGGAAGACCTGAGCTTCAACCCCTCTGCCAGATACTTTGCTAAAAGTGCTTTATGTCTAATGTGGAGAAAAAAAATCTATGGTGCCTCACCTTGGGAATGAGCTTTAAAATGGATCTAAGAGAATAGATCATGAAGATGAGCAGTACAAACTCAGGTTCCCTTAAGCCCAAGTTTTCATAGTGTCTTACAGGGTGTGATTAACACTGAGTGATTTTATTGCCACCTCTTTTTTCTATTTTCCACAGGTGACAGTGTAGCATGCATGGGAATAGCCCATAGATTAACCTGGAGGACTAAGTGAGCAAAAGACTGACTATTTGGAGAACTAATGGTGATTTGATATGTGCCTGCCTACTAATAGCTTGCAACTCAGCCCCACAAAGCTTCTAGCTCACTTTCTGTTGGTGGAATGGGGGATTGATTCAGAAGGATAGAGGTGAGAAAATGCATTAATGGAGATAAAGACAGTTTAATAGACAAAGCAAAAGTCACACAGAAGCAAAACAAAACAAGGAATTAATTCATTTCCATGAGCAGGCAGGTGTTCAGCCATCTCCGGGAGAGCAGGTCCCCATCAACCACAACGGTGACTTGGGAAGACAAATGTCATCAGTCCGAGCATCCCCCTTTTCCTTCTACTTCCCCTCACTTTATACCCAGAGCAGGACATCAGATGCTATGGAACATCCCTTTGGTCAGCTGGGATCAGCTGCCCTGGCTGTGTCCCCTCCCAGCTTCCTGTGCACCCCAATCCTGCTGGCTGGTGGGGCAGGACAAGATGCAGAAAAGGCCTTGACCCTGAGCAAGCCCTGCTCAGAAATAACAAAAATGTTGCAGTGTGTTATCAACACTGTGGTCAGCACAAATCCAAAACACAGTCCCATAGTGGCTACTATGAAGACAATTAGGTCTGTCCCAGACAAAACCAGCAAGCAGGTAATTAATCCCCAAGTGTCAGGAAGTTTGCTGTCAGAAACTGGCCTCTCCAGGGGTAAGTAGCAGTTAAGTAGCTGCTTTTCTTTTGGACTCTGTCACACAGTGGGGAAATCAGTCAGAAGTTGGTTGTATTTTTTGGATCCTTCCATTGGTATTGTGTGTTGAAATTATATGACACCATTTGCCAGTAATAAATCACTTTGCTGTCTTTTTTTCTGATTACATAATTAAATATCCCTTGTCATGGATACACATGGAGGGATTGACTTAGACTTGGTGGGAATTAGGGGTTTGATTTTTTGAACTTTACATTTCCTGACTCCTGTGCAAATCAAATCCAATTGCTTAATACTGATTTGAGAAATGATTCATGCAAGAAATAGTATATGGTGAGAAATATAAACCATGCTTTCAGTGTATTTGCTGCCTTTATTATAATTTACTTGTTCATTAAAAATGCATATAGAATAGGAACAGAGAATTTAGTCTTTTTCTAATCCTTAAAAAGGTGGTGCATTGCACAGGGATACTGGTACTTATCTCTTTTGCAAGGTGTTTTGAGGTGAGCAGAAGGAAATTGCTGGGTGGAGCCGGGATGTGAACTCACTTCTGTTTTCTGCTGTCCCTGGAGCCGTGGCTGTTCTCAATGAAACACCATCACCAGAAGATGGCAGTTCTGACAGAATACCCTTGGGCCACCCTTGCTTCCATCTGCACTGGATTATGTAAAACTGGCAGTCATGTGGAGAGTCCTCTGTCACTGGGGCTGATGTCAGTGGGCAGCCTGGCTTCTCAGAGCTCCCCCCTGCCCCCAGCTCAGGGACATTGGAGCAGCTCTTGCAGCTGACCCGTCCTTGAGCAGTGTGGCGTCTATTAGTTTTATTGCTGCTTTGATTGTTTGCAGTTGATTCTTGCTGCTTTCCGCTGAAGTTTAATTCAGTTTGCATTTGGAAATACAAGGGAGAAAATTTGTTGTTTTTATTAGAGGCTGAGCTGCACTGAAAGCTGGATGACGATCCATTGTTCATGTTACAAAATCCAACTAAATGGGGAAGCAAGCACAAAAGGAGGGGAAAGTATAATTCAGATTTGCCAAACAGCCTGAGAATAATTCAAAGATTAGCAATTTGGCACTGTTTACTGGCGAGTTGTGAATTAAATGTATCCCACTTTTCTCTTTACATTAGTGTAATGTATCACTTCAGTTCTGGATTTCATGTCCTTTTCGCACATCTTACTCCTCCTTCTGTCAATAGGCAGGACTGTATTTTACTGCACAAGAAATGTAGGAGAAAGCATTTAATGTGGCATCAGAGACTTTCTAATTGCCAGTCTCTGAAATGTGCTCATAAGTATCTGCAGTTTGCTTATTGAGTGGAGATGAATCGCTTCCAATTTACTTTTATGAATGCGAGTGGAACATTTGTGAAGAGTGGTTTCTGTTATTTACACTGTGAAATGCTTGTCAGCAGCCAACTGTAAAAGACCTGGGTGACATTTATTCTAAGTTCTCTTGTTGCAGTCATAGTTAAAGGAAAGGATAAAATTTGGTGTGATGCTCTGAAATGCACCGGGTGAAGTTCTGTGCACAGCTTTGGCTGTCACTGGCTTAACTCTGTATATTCATTTTGGGTATGATGCTTAGAGTTAAAAGGAAAGCTTGACTATCACAGATGAGAAAACAATATTAGTGACACTGAAGTCAATGGTATGCTTGCCATGAAGTTTGGCTAATCAAGATCATTACCCTGAGGTTGCTACTGAACTGCAGATGCATGGTGATGCTTGATGTCTGTAATCCTTTCACATTTCCCACCCCTCTCTAGACTCTTCTGTCCCCTGTGGGGGACTTATTAAACCCTTGTATTATAGGGACTGGAATCACAGTCACTAGTGCAAGAAAATATCTTTGAGATCATATTTCATGTGCCTTCCGGGGTCTGATATAATCTCCCGATAAGAATATACCAGACATTAACTAGATACTGCAGCTGGTCTTGTCTCTAATTTAGTGGGATTTGGGCATGCAGACCAGAAGGGAGCTTTTTTTTCTGAGGGCAGCAGTGCATACTTATTTGGAACAATTCAATCCTATTCAAGACCAGCATTCCATGTCTGTCCCAACCTAAAATTCAGCTGGGTATTATAGTAGCTTATTCTTTGATGCAAGCACAGAGCACCTGTGAAATTGAAGATTGTTTCAAGATTGTTTTGTCATTTCTCAATTGAGAGTTGAATGGGAGAAAGTTGTATTTTATAGTCATATACAGATTATGGCATATAACATGTATAGCCTGTTTTAAATATAATGTGATATAAATATTATAAATATTTATTAAATATAATAAGTATTATTATAAACCCGCAAAATTGTTTGCATTTTTAAATGTGGGAAAAGCAACTTCCAAATTTAGAGGGTTTTTTTTTCTTCTTCTTTTAACAAACTGAAAAAAATGCTGTCTGTTTTTCACTAACAATTTTTGAGAAAGAAAGGTAGGGCAAAAACCAAGACAAATTTTAAATACATGTCACAATTGAGGAAAATTAGAAAGCAGCAAGATCCAGAATAGCATAAGTGTTAGGGAAGCTGATACTGTTTTTCATTCAGGATCTCAAATGCTTGAAGGCTATTTTTGGCAGATTTGGGATTTGTCCAAAGATGTTCAGTGTGTAAGTTAGGATGCATGTTGATAAAAGAAAGCATCAAGCTAATTAACTGCACCGTAACGTCAGTCTTTAGATGGAAGAAGCATTATGAAAACTCTCTTGTTTCCAAAAACCCCCAATACTCCAGGTACAAGGATAACTTCTTTGAGGTGTTACCTTCATATGGCATTCAGTGGGGTGGCTTCAGAGTAAATGTGTCAGGGCCATTGCCATGAGGAACAGTTCCGTGTTCTGTACAGGGAACACAATGCTCGTACCTGTGAAGCACCAATATCCACCGTTTCCCTTTCCTCCTCAGCATCAAAGATGACAGTATATGTGCTTCTGACTTCCTGTAGGATCAAAATGGAATTTTATTTATTCACTTGATCAGAGGCAAAGCAGGCTGTTCTCTGTGAAAAGTTTCTCTTGTCTGTGTCACTCACAGTCATTTATTGAAATGTCATGACTGAGTGGAAATCAGCTATAACTGATGTTGGACACTATGTTACTTTGATAAAATAATAAAAATAATCAGTAAGGGCCAAAAGTCAGGAAAGATGAGGACCTTCATTTCCTCTTGGCTTGGTGGGGATTTTTTTTTTTTTTAATTGCCTTATAAAAGGGAGAAAAAAGGAGTTGTGCCCTAAAAATCACTGGTATGAGGTTAGCAGATATTTCAGGTTTAGACCTGAAAGCAGGTCTGAGTAGCAAGTCTTCTCTTTCAGTCCCAGTTTGCAAACTTACAGGTCTCCACAGGCTCTGGTGGAGTCAGTCACACAGTTCCTGAAAAAACTGAACCGCCACAGGATTGGATCTTGGGTTACCATTTCATTCCAGAGGGGATTTGGTGGTGTCGTCAGTCCAGTAAGCTCAATTTTTATGCCATCACATTTTATTTGACACTAAACTAAAACAGCTGCTTGCAATTAGCACACATGAAAGAAACAATAACAAAACTGCAGCCTGCCCTTCGAGCTCTACACATACTCAGTGCAAAGAGTTTACCAAGTTCTGGTGATTTTCCCTCCCTCTGCTCTAACTGAAACATTGAAAACAATTGATCTCACTGAAGACCAAATAAAAAAAATGTTTATCGTTCCCTGAATGTTTCTGATTGGCAGCAGTGACTGGTTATTGGAAAATTTAGGCTGCTCCAGATGTGGGCATGGACAGGACTCTTGCTGCTGCAGAGCTGATCTAAGCATGAAGTTAAAGGGAGGCAATGGCTGTTGCTGCCCTGGGACAGGATGATGTAGAGAGCTGGTTTCTTACCAGGACTGGGATCCAGGGCAGCTGGCCCACCCTCCCATTGGGAACAGTGAACAAGGAGCTTGGAAAATACACAGACCAAATGGAAATGACCCCTACTGACTGAAACCAGCTGCATGTCAGACCTCTCACTGTCTCTCTTGATTTGCTATCTCAAATAAATGGATGTGGTAGAAGGGCACAGAAAGAAAACAAAATAATTTATTCTCCTTGAAGTTGCACCACACTAGCAAGCTTCAGTTTTTACAGCTGAAAAAAAAATGTTTATTCACAGATTTAAGTTTTCCTTCTTTTTTTTTTTTTCTCTTTGAAAGTCTGCAGTTTAGAAGACATACTGTAGTTTAGTTTCAGAGGTCTCTGACAAATAGACATGGTAGGTTTTGTAAGGTATTTGTCACATAAAACTGCTGGCTAATGAGAGCTTGGTTGTTTTGCATTTAGATTCAGAAAACGAAGTTACAACAGCTTTTGTTGGTGCTTTGTCTTAGATGTACATGGTGGCTCAGCTCCATGAAAAATATCTTAGTGAGTTTTGAAGAAACATGACACAGAGAAAGATTTGACTTATTAATGCATTTTTCCCCGTATTTTTCCTAATACACTCCTGGGTAATACCAGTTATTCTGAGCATTGTGAGGAGCTGCTTGAAGTAACAGTGGTAGCACTTGAATTCAGGAACAGTTAAGGACAGCTGCTCCAGTCCTCCATTTGATGCCCAGGATGGGTTACTGCTGTTGATATTAGATTGCCCTCCGTTCTGACTCAGAGGTAGAGAAGGAGGTACTTAACCTCACTGGCACAGTCACCTTTGATCTCTAATTTTGAGAAGATCATCACAATGGGACACATGCCATGCAGTTACAGTTTGATAGACTTTTTAAAGGAAACTTCTTAAAAGACATTAGTCTAGACTTCATTCTTGCAAACTCACATACTGATGTGTTTTGCAAACATATATATATATATATCTATGCATATCTATGCATATATATATATATATATATATATATATATATATATATATATATATATATATATATATATATATATTTATTTAAGTCTTGGTCAGCCAACTGGTCTTTAGTGAAAGAAGTCACCAAACTTAGATTAATAGATCTATTAGAGTGTCTCTCTAATAGAATGTAGTAGAATGACCTTCATGAAGTCTGAAAAAGCACGTGGATACCAAAACTTGCGGATGACACTTTGAAGTGAATGATACTTCTTTGGCCTTCCACAACCTTCTATTTTTTCATCTATTTTTCTTTAATTTTTTCCCCTTAACAATTTGTTTCTTTCTCACTAACAGTTGTACAAACACAATACAGTAACAGCTTTGAACATAGAAGCCTTTACCTGTGGCCTTGCACTGTTGCAACAGCCAGATGTTATTTCAATACAAAACAGACTGCAATCCCCATCTATAGGTTCTGAGATTCCTGGCAGTCACTCTTTTTGTTTTAGTCACTCTTTTTGAACTGAAAATGCAGTTCAGCCTGGCTTCCCTTGCTGGTATTTTTTGTCACATTGGCTTATAGGATCTTCTGACAATCATCTGTGACCCACAGATAGATATTGCTATGGGGAAAGGCTCACCTCTGTGCCTCCTACCATTCACCTCTCTGCCTCCTCCCACTGCATTTTTTTACTGACTGTCCCATGGTGACATCTCCTACAGATAAGTTCTCTGCTATTCATTCTGTCCTCTGGCTGGATATGAGGTAGTTGATGGGTTATTCAAATTGTGCTGGTCTGGTATCAAGTGATACCATGCACCTCCTTCCTTTTTTTTTTTTATCTTAACATTTTCTGCTAATTACTTGTATTAGTGAGAGTAAATCAATTTACTTCTTCGAAAATATTAAGAGTTAGAGAGGTTTTGAGTGGCTGCCTGTAGATAATGTTGTATGTTGAGCAAGAAGCAGAAGCATGGATGTGAAGGAGGTTTCTATGGGTTTGGAAGAAACTCTTCTCCTAGCTGGCATCTGTGAGGCTTGACCTTTGACACACTCTTGTAGGAGGCCGGCGATTCCACTAGTCCAAGGGTGAGATGACACAAGCAAGGTGTCTGTATGCCAGTACAGCTCATGGCTTTGGGATGACCCTGTAATTGTGCTAAAAGGGAACTTTTTTACTCTGTATTTCAGCAATATCCTTTGTACACAAAGGCCCTGTGCTGCAGTCCAAAATGTTTCAACCTTTTCCGCTGGCCTTTAGTTGTGTTCAGGTAAAAGTGAACAAATCCCATTGATACTAAGGAAAGTTTTGCCCTGGTCAGATTCCAGGGTCCAATCCAGTGGCATGTGGTGTACAAAACAGAAATACACACACTTGAACTTTTCAGCAAAGAAGGAGGATCAGATTGAGGCCATCCTCATTATTTTCCCATCTTTATGATGAAAGAGCAGGTTGGGTACTAGTATACCAGAATTTGAAAAACACGTCAATGCAATATATTTTCCAATGAGTCTTTTAAATAATACCTGAAGTAAAAACAAGACAGGCATTTTGTTGCATCTTTATTTTAATCAGACTTTCATTTTTAAAAGTTGTGAGAATACAAGCTTGTTGAAGGTAACTCTCCTGAGCTGGCCAAAGAGAGAGACAGTTGTTTTTCCTCATAGGCACAGTAGGAAATGTGTAACTGTTAAATTTCAATTCAGACATTTTAATCTTTAAATATTTGCAGTGGAAAACTAGATTCGAGCCCAAGAATATGTTCTTTTTCAAACTGAAGTAAGATGCCTTTTAGCAAGGGAACAGCAAGAGAAAAACTAAATAAATCTCAAGACAGGGCACCATTTCTGCAACAGCATTTCTGATTAGCCAGATCACCATGTACTAATGTTGAGTTTTCTACCTTATTGTCTTCCAGAGATTGAAGGCAGCACTGACTCATCATCCTGCCGCCATGTCGAATGGGAATATGAACACCATGGGCCACATGATGGAAATGATGAGCTCGCGACAGGACCAGACGCCACACCATCATATGCACTCACATCCTCATCAGCACCAGACACTGCCACCTCATCATTCATACCCACATCAGCACCAGCATCCGGCACACCACCCTCATCCTCAGCCTCATCACCAGCAGAACCATCCCCACCACCACTCCCACTCGCACCTTCACGCGCACCCGGCACACCACCAGACCTCACCGCACCCACCGCTGCACTCGGGCGGACAGGCACAGGTAGACCTCCGTGTCCTACTGCATCTCTGAGTTTTGCTGTTGGGTGGAGTTAAGCCTGATCTCAGTGTTATTTCTTCATGCATGCATATCTCGTTAGATACAAGCCCCTCGGGCTGCTAGTAAATGTCTGCTAATGGTGATGGGGATGCTCAAACTTTATTTAGAAAATGGAGTGAAGCAACAACTTGTTTTGCTGCCTAATTTACTAGACATTTGTAATTTCTTACTTTATAAGGAGCTCCAAGGCTTTTCAGTGCTCTGAGCTCTGCAGATTGCCACATATCCTTTTATGGATGAGGTTTATTACAGAGATTGGCACATTATATATATTGCTTAATGTGCTTGAACCTGAACTTCTGAGGCAAAGATTTAACAAGCTGTATGAGTTCTACCTGCAGAAATACATAACAAAGTCTTTAGTGAAATGAAACGGCACTGGTGTGTGTGTGTTTGGCCAGGGGCAGTATTCAAGACTGGAGATAATAGAGGTAGTTCTAAGTTAGGATACACTGGCTTGGAAAAGATTAAATGGTCCAGATCCTGTGAAAAGGAGACATCTGCATGGTATGAGAGAAAGATTAGCTGTGAGTGCAGCCAGTGGTTCGTGCTTGTTGTGGCAGGAGAAAAAGGAGGGTGAAGCCAGTCCAAGGAGAGAGATTTAAACAAAGGCAATTTAGATTTGTATTCATGTGACAAGTCAGTGTTCTCCACTGAATGAGGTGGAGGACTCAGTTTTTTGGACTAGGTATATCAGCTTCAGTAATTTGGATAATTCGTTATCTGAAGTGAATGTTTCTTGAACTAATGAGCTAGTGAGCACAAACTTTAGCAGAGTCATTTTTAAGAGGCATTATATTAATGTCTTAAGATGATAGGCTTCTGCATCAGGATCACACAAGAAAATAAAGCTCTGGGGGCAGTTACTGCAACACGTCAGGTCTGGAGAGCGATGTTAAAGAAGACAAACAGGCAGTGCATGGAATGTGAGGACAAAGAGGAATGCCAGCCATAAGAAGTTCAATCTGTGAAGTATTGTGTTGCTTGCAAATACCTTTCAGACAAGCTCTTAGAAAACATTAAAGAAAATGAGAGTATTTGGCTGGCATCCCAGTGTCCCACAACATTAACTATTTACTAACATCTAGCTTTATTACTGCAGTCTGCAAGCACATGGGATTTCCCTAAAGTATTTGCTAATGTAAAATGAATTGTCAGCTTTAGAGAAACAGTCTAAGTAAGAGAAGCAGACTCCCCTGTGAGAGGATGTCCAGAGCTCTCCTAAGTTTACTTCAGTTTTTACTTTGTGAATTCAATTATTTTCCCATCTGTTAATGAGTTAGTTTCATTGGAGTTGTTTAAAAACTCCAATAAAAAGACATCATCTGATATCAGAGAAACCAAAGGTAACCTGATTGCTGTACTGGAAATCACTGAGAGAGTAAGGATAAAGTTGTGCTTAGCCAGTTGAAGACTCCTTGGATGAGATGACGGAAGACATTTAACTTTCACTGAGGGGTTCGGAGGATAAATGTGGTTATGCAATTGAGGGCATCAGATCCCATGGTATGGAGCACTGCTGTAAAACATCCACAGCACCACTTTAAACAGATGAGGAGAAAACTACTGGGGAAAACAACTTCCATGTGAAAACAAACCTCACAGTTTTAAGGACAAGATCAGTGAGCCAATGGCCCTCCTCTAGACCCACGTGAACAGGGACCTTGACTTTCTTACACAGCTTCAACTTCTTGTGTTTTGTATTCCCTGCTAGCTGGCACCACAAAAGACTCTCAGGCACATGGGTAGGTGGACTGACTGCAGCCACACAGCTGTGTCAGGGTCACTCAGTGTCCAGTACTACATGGTCTCTGGAGCTGGGTCTCTGCCGTCAGATGAGGTTTGCCATGCACAGTGTGTTGCTGGAGGCAACAGACCCCATGGGAGATCAAGGAGATCTTCACCTTGTCCATGGGTGCAAGTGTCACCAAAGGGATCAGACAGAGGGTGATGGAGTAGGAATCCCAGGGTCAGTGGCTTCCCCAGGCAGCAGAGCTCTTGCTGTGCATCTGTTCCTCTGGTGCAAAGGCAATAGTGGTTTCTGAACAGATGCATTGGAGGGGGGAAAAGAAGGGCTTGCTAAGTAATATCCACATAGTTATTACTTTCAAAGCTCATCCATAGTCCCCATGGTAATGGCCTCTTTGGGGATCAGGTTGCTCCAGCAGACGTTAATTTTATGGTGCGATTTTCTAATTATTAACCTCCTTATTCTTCTGAGCCAGATTCTTCCATTCCAAACCACCTGCCAAATGACAGCATGGTCCATGCCACTGTAAGCTGCATACTCCCATGCTGAGACTGTTGTTCTGCACCGTGCCCTTCTGTAATGTTAGAATTAATTTCATGCTTTTCAGCTACCATTTTGATACACAGGAGCCCAAGGCATTATGTTTTCATAGAATGAGTGAATGGGTATTAGTTTTGTGGCAAATTGGAAAGAACAGAAATAAATATTGGATAAAATCAGAAATCAGCTTCTGATAAGTATTTTTCTGAGAAAGAGAGATATTTTACCAAGTTCTATGCTGCCTCAACTAGTACAAAAATTATACTGTTATTCTGCATTGGTCCTCTAAAGATTTCTTTATATCAAACTTGGCAGAGTGATAGGTCAAGCAGAGTTGGGGTTTGGATGCCATTTCATTCTCTTAGCTGTCCTCTGTTTGACTTCATGATGGATACGTGATTAGCATCCTCTCAGAACACCAAAATTAACCTAAATTCTTATATTTAGTTCATTTTATTTCTCATGTCCTAGGCAGGGCAATGAAATCCTGCTAGAGAATGATGCTTAGACTGAGATATAGTCTAACATATTTCAGGGTTAAGAGCTATCAAGTAAGAGTCAGTTAATTATCCCACGTGACATTATTAATGGAATAATGGCAGCCCTTATAATTAACATCTTCCTGAGATGGAGAGAAGATTTTGTTGTTCTGAAAATGCACTCTGACTACCCAGAGACTGCCTGGTATATTCTGAAAACAAATTACTAACTAGTTATTCAGGAGAAATTGACCATATGAGAGGAATTTAAAAAAAAAATAAATAAAATGTATAGCTACCCTTTTCTGCCTTCGTACCAGACTTCACTGAGAGAATAAAGAAACAAGAATTTTTAAAGCTGAATGGAAAAGGAGCAGAAAGGGATAAGGAAACATAAATAACAGATCTCTGAAGTCTGGAAAGGTGTTATATGTAGGAAAATGAAAGGTCTTTGATGAGATGTTGACATTAAAAGGTAATTCTGAGACCTCTGCACTAAGACATGCTGTTTAAGAGGCAGCATGCCCAGCCCTGGTGGACAGGGAGCAGCTGGAATCCCTTGGCAGCAGTCTCCTGGCAGAAGGCAGGGGATGCTGGTGAGAGTGGGGGATGTGCCCAACACAGCTGCCATGGACCTGGCACTCCAACCCTCAGTGTGGACAGCATGTTGAAGATTTTATCGGCAAACATATGGAGTTCATGCAAGCTGAAATTTTACAAATCAGTCAGAAAATGTGGGGTGGCTTATTTATTTTAGAAGGTTATTCTTAAAAAAAAATAAAAAATGCTGCTCCTGTGAGAGAGATTCCCTGACAGTGCAACATAATGCTGAGAATAAATTTGGCTTTATGCAAAAAGCGTTATCAGATGTACAGAATAATTACACATAAAATTGCCACTGTAATTGCCACAAGTCAGCTGGGGGAGGGAGCAAACTAGATTCTAGACAGAAAAGCCACCTCAACTTCGCAAGACTCAAGACGATAGTATCGTTTTAATTGAGACAGACGGAGGTGTTAGGCAAACACGTTAATTGCAGCAATTGAAATTCAGGGCTTAGTCTGACAAAGCACTGAGTACGTCCACTCCCTGGAGTCAGAAGGAAGCACCTTGGAGGTTTGGGCCTTTGCCAGAACAAGAGGGTTAATTTCGAGTCAACGATTCCAGTTTCCAGACTGTTCCAGACTGTGCTGGAGTGGCAGCAGCAATGTGAGCTGAGTGTGAGCAATAGGATCCATGGACTGGATTCCCAGACCCCAAGCAGAGGGAGAGAAAGGATGTCTCCAGAGCCCTGTAGCCTGGGTGCCACAGACAGGCAGGAAAATAATCCAAAAGCCTATTCCCAGGGAGTCAAACATTAAATCTGGTGCTGGTTCCTGACAAGGACATGGGAATATTCCATCTGCCCAGGAGAATAGTTTACATGGCACTGCCCCCACCATGCACCTTTTCTCTAATATTGTGGGCCAGTTACTCTCAGGAGCAGGATCAATACTCCCCTGCACTTGAAAAAGCATAAATACATATCTTTTTCCAAGTTTTGTAGCAGTGGACTGGATGTGGTGTTCCTATACTCTCAAAGCCAGGGATAAATTGAATAAAAACAAGTATAGCATACACAGCACAGAGGTCAAATGGAAACTGGTCAGAGGAATATCCCTTATCCACACAGTGCAGGGACATCAAAACATAGGTTCAAGCTCAATTCATCAAAACACAGGTTCAACCTAAAGTCTTTCTTTGCCCATGAGGGGCAGTGAGGTCTGCTGTCCTTGTGCAATCCCAGCCCACACCTTCCCAGCTCCATGCAGTTGCAAAGAGCTCTGGAGCTCCTGTCTCCAGAGATGACAAAGATTGAGGTAGAGATGGTGAAGCTTGGGATATATAAATGGCCTAAAATTTTGGAGGCAACTGGGGGACAAGGGGAGAGAGGCGCAGAAATTAGACCGCTACAGTCCTCTTTGATTAAAACAGATCCTGAGAAAAACTGGACATTTCAGATTTGAAATAGGTGATGGCAGAGAATGCATCGAAGTGAATGCTTTTAAGAATTAACTCAAGGGAGAAAAAATATTCAGATGATAATTTAAAAAAAAAAATCTCTTCTTTGACTATCGCAAGGATTTGCCAGCAGCTGTTTTCAGTGGCATCTGGTGCAGCTTTTGACTTGAGCCTGTTGCAGACCTTGCTGGGGAGCAGGCAGAATGTGTGAGATTCCCCTTCCCATTTCAGCATCCCCCTCTGTAACTTTTCCCCCCTTGCCAACCCCTGCAAAACGTGTTCTTGCCCTGCAGGTTTCGCCGGCGGCGCAGCAGATGCAGCCCACGCAGACGGTACAGCCACCACAGCCGACTGGAGGTCGCCGGAGGAGGGTGGTGGATGAAGACCCAGATGAGAGGAGGCGGAAATTTCTGGAAAGGAACCGAGCTGCTGCCACGCGCTGCAGACAGAAGAGGAAGGTCTGGGTGATGTCACTGGAAAAGAAAGCAGAAGAGCTCACCCAGACAAACATGCAGCTTCAGGTGCGAGCCACTGTCTGCGCCCCTGAAGACACAGAGGGGCTCTTTGTGCTTGACTGACGGTGCCTTTGGGGCTGCCCCTGCACAGTCAGCTTCTAGTGGGAGCTCAAGCACAATCAGTCTGTTAATCAAGATGTGTGTGATTCAATTAAAGAAATAATTACATTTTAGCGGGATAAGCCAGGAAAAAGCTGTCTTGGGATTTAGAAGCCTTCACTAGATGGAGTTGTATTTATTTTCTTTCCTTGTCACTGTTTTTTGTGGGGATTTTTTTTTTTTTTTTTTGACGTGCCATTAACATGTCTGTAAAAAATTTCTTCAGAGCAGGGCATGTAGTTAAACCCTCATTCAAAGCCAGCGAGATAGAAAGCACAAATTGATCAATCTATCACTGAGGAAAATGAACTAGATAGATGAAAATACCATGAGTATGATAATAAAAGCCTTTCTTACAGTGCTGTCCTTCTTATGGTAGGCACAGTACTTCTGCTTCATGCAGAGGTGTGCCTGTGTGCTGCAAGGGCAGGAAACCATTTGAAGAAAGGCACTTCTCCAAAACATTCTCCCACAAAACTCAGAGGTGTGAGCAGCACCCAGGCACTGGCTGCAGCTGAGTTGTAGGTGACAGCAGTCCTGCCACTGTGCCCCTGAGCATGGCAACATGGCCTTTGCCCCCACGGGTCTGCCCATGGCCTCATACAGAGAGCCCCAGTATTTCCCGAGTAGACTGAAACATTGCCTTAAGTATCTCAGATGCTGTGTAGTTCATTTGTCAGACTGCCTTCAGAGGTTACAAAATAATGCTGCTGACAAACGTTAACATAAACCTGGCACACAAGCACCTGAAAGCATTTGTTGCTCAGTTCTTTCAAAGTTATGGAGCAGGTTTTGTATTCTTGGGTTCTTGGGTAGAAGCTTTGCAGAATAGCATGGTTTAAGCTTTTTTACTAACCAAAGTTTCTCTTTCCTCTCTAGAACGAGGTTTCCATGCTGAAAAATGAGGTAGCACAGCTGAAACAGTTATTGTTAACACATAAAGACTGTCCGATAACAGCTATGCAGAAAGAATCACAAGGATATCTAAGTAAGTAGCTGGTATGTTTGCGCTGTCTCCACACTCCTCACAGGAAAGCAAACCTTCCAATTCTTCCCTCCAGAACCCTTTCTTGGTCATATTATCACTTGAACCTGTCTTCTCAAACATCATCCGAGCCATCCAATCTCCTGCCCTTATTTATCCAGCCCCGCTCAAAACCAAAAAAGCCCCGGTTTGCATCCCACACAGCAGAGCTAGTCTTCCCCACCCCTCCTTTCGGCAAGGAGATGCACACGGATGGACGCTCACTCCCCTGTGGAGGATCCTGCTTGAACTCACAGCTCCAAACCTGCAAGAGTCCTCCTGGGCACGGCGCTGCCAGAACCTTAAAATAACTCTCAAAAGGAAAGTTAAAAAGGAAAACTTTACAGTCCCCTCCAGCGAAAATGGTACTGTGCTCTGACAGTGGCACAGACCAGGCCTGGCGCAGGTTTTCAAGGTTTGTTAACTCTTTTTTAACTATCATCTTTCTTTTTTTTTTTTTT
>VZRH01007516.1:897233-911131 GCA_013397555.1 Urocynchramus pylzowi
TTTTTCATTCCAAGGCTTTCTTGCTTCCCTCTTTTTCTCAAAGAATGGTAATGAACTAGAAAAACTTCAAGCCCACCTAAAAACTGTCGGCACGGCTGCTGCTTTCACTAGCTCTTCATCCGCAGTTGGGCTGCGCCAAGCATTTGGCTTTTAAAAAATACAAATGCTCCTGATTTAGTGTTTTTAATAAATAGAGAAAGGTGAAAACAGTGCAGGCGCAGGTGAAGCAGGATGGTGAGCCAGCTGTGTTGATGCTAGCAGCCCTGTAAGCTTCTGTGGTGCAGTAGAGGCATAGCGAGCAACACCTGAGAGTCACAGCAATTTTTTGCACTGCCAGTCATTAATGTAGGAAAATCCATGTAGTATATAATAATTCGGAAAAGTTCTGTTCCCTAACCTGGCTGCGTTGTTCTAGCAACGAAAGCTAAGAGCCTCAGGCTTCATGGGCCATAAATGAGAAATAAATCAGTGTAATGGTTCTGACCAGTTGGAAAAATGCCATTTTCAATTCCCAGCGAAAGACCTGCTCTCTGCAGGCATTCCTTTAAACGTTCACAGACTGATCCCAAGCTGGCAGACAGCAGTGTAGCTTCACTGACTTTAATGGCACTTAACACCCGCTTACCACGGGTAAGGAATTGTTCTTTAGGACGCTAAATAATTTTTAGAAGGCACGCAGCGGCTAAAAAATGCTGCAAGAATGCCAAGTCCCACACTTGGGATAAAATACAGTCCTGCAGAGAGGGTCTGGAAAAGAGCCTTTTGCTACAATTAAGGTTTTTGTTTGGACTCTGAGCCTGCCCCTCAGCACAACTGATTTGCATCCCCGAGTGGTCCCAGTGATTGATGGGAAAATCAGACAGAGATGATGCCAGTTAATTATGCTGCCTTGCTGTATATTGGGACCTGATTTTGCTCTCAAATCTGTCAGAGGCAAAACCTCCTGCTGCTCACCCAGGGAGCAAGCTCCAAGCTGGTGAAAACTGTTCAAACATTTTGAGCTGCATCTTCAATAGCAAAATTCACATTATTCCCAGCAAATCCCCTAGCCCTGAACACGCTTTGTTCTGAAGCGAAGCTCTCTTCCTCAAAGACTGTGTCTTTGGTCTTTGGAGGAGTCATGAGTTTTAAAAGGGTCTTCTTCATGCGGGAGGGAAAGTGAAACAACTGAAGTGTGAGGAGGCACTGTAAGGAGCAGGGCCTGTCTGGAAGGGAAAGCAATTTCTGAGCATCATTCATTGCCGAATTAGTTCTTATCTTGGTGACTAACTTTTTATCAGTATCCTTTTCTTTAACAGCTCGCTTTCCATTTATGCAAATACATTCAAAAGAAGATTTTTAATGTACAGTGTAAATCTTGACTTGATTATATAGTCTAAGAACCAAAAAAAAAAAATTATGAAAAAATACAAATGTAAAGGATTTTCTATTATATTTTAGACAAACATATACTTTTAAAGTGTTTTAAATACTGAATCTATAATTTTTTTTAATCTCCAGTTGTAATAGCTAAATGGTTTTGCTTCATCATGGCTCCCAAGAGAACTTTTTTCAAATATGCAGTCGAGAAAAATGTTCCAGCTGAGTATCCACTATGTAAAAAACCCAAATAAGCATTTCCCCCACATCTGAATTTTATCATTCACCATCAAAAAGGAAATGCCATTGCAGGGTTAATTTAAAAAACTTTACCTCTATATGGGTAGCACTTAAACACATTAAAAAATAAAAATCAAAGTTGTTGGTAATATTAGAATACCCAGTTGAGCTACACTGCACTAGAATTACGGTTTAGCTTCATTTTATTCAGTCTCCTCAATTAAAATATTTAGCTGTTAAAATGAAAGCCTCTACATTAAAAAGAAAAAAAAGGAAAAAAATACAAAACCTTGCCTAAGTTTTGTTAAATTCAGCAACTTGACAGTTTGACTGATGTGTATTATATATAGCTCAATTATTTCTTTTTTTAATGCTAACTAGGCAAGCCAACCACACATGTTGGCCTAAATGTGTAATTACAATGAAATGTCTCCTCTCTATACTATTGGCCTTTAGGTATAATCCTTGCTAGTGATGTGGAAATAAGTAAAGGATGAAAAGCTATTTGCTATTGCTTCTTGTAACTCTGCCGCAGGTTCACAGGCCAAGACAACATGCAGCATATTTATATCGGCTGTATCATTGGGAAAAGGACCAACCATACCAGGCACCTTATATTATTCATCAGATTTGCTACCACATTAAAATGCTGTTGTTTTCCAGGGGAGTGATCCTGCAGCCTTTCCTCAAGCTGCTGGTCAGGCACTGGAGGCTGCCTGAGCAAGGGCTGTGGGAGAAGCCCCAGCCCTCTGTCTCCAGGATGTCCCTCTGCCATGTGGTCAGTGGCAGCAGCCTCTTCCTCAGCACATCACTCTAAATGCACTTCCTGGGCTCTTTCCATCAAGGAGAAATCCTGCTTTTCCACGAGCTACTTCTGGAGACTGCTCCACTTTCCTCTTGCCCTGCCAGTCCAGCCTGTTGCCGGGCTCACCAGGCTCTGTGCCCTATCCCGCTGCCAGCGAAGGACAACTCAGACCGCTTCCATCATCCACTCTCTAGGGCACTTGCAGGATGGTGAGCCTTGGCCAGTGCCTTGTTCAGGAGGAGGTGTTAGCATACCATAGACAGCATCTCGTGGGTGTGACGTTGGAAGCAGGTTGGAAATCTCAGCCACGGAGAACTGCAATACTTTGATCAGAAAGAAATGATGCTGCGATGCAGCTCTGGCACGCCCAGCCCCCCTTCCCCAAGTCAATTTATGCAAGCCATATTCATAACACTGCCTGTGGGAGACAAGTAGTTTGTGTGCTATCATGGTGTGTTTTATAAGGACAACAACGATGATGATGATTTATGGAGAATTTCATGCTATTGGGAGTTAATTCCTGCTATGAAGCTAAATGTCTGCTGCCCGTATTCTGAATAGTGGAAAGTCAATGGTTCAGTGCCTCAGTGCGTGTGGATTTAGTGTTAATGACTCAGTCCTGTTAACTAACAAGCCAGCTGTAACTGTTGTTAAATACCCAACTTTTGAGGATTCATATTTTTTTAAGCAACAATATTTAGTGTTGAAAACTAGCCTTTTAGTTTAGGCAAAATGTGCTTTTTAGCAGCTAATACCTTTTTTAAAAAAAAAGCGTATAGAGTGAATTTATGAAAATTCATGAGGACCAAAGCAATTTTAAAACAGGAATCTATTAATTTAGTATTCACATAGAATTTTATAAAGTATTTATTAATAAATGTTATTTTAACACATTCCATTTGAACAGTATTCTTGTACAGAATCTGTTTGTTGTTTTTTTTTAAGTTACAATATTAGTTTTGCAATAAACTACTCTAGGTGTGTGTGCATCTTAATCTTTCAGGGTCTCGAGCAGAAGTCATCCATCTAAGATGGAAAAGTTTGCTGAGGTCAGTTGTACAGAAATTCCTAGAATTAAATGTTTTCCTTAAAGCAGCATCTGCTTTTTTTTTTTTTTTTTNACCAATGTCTTCCACTAAGGATTGCTTTTATTTCAGACTTGTTTTTTTTTTTTTTTTTTTTTTTTTTTAACAATGAAACAAATTATAAGCCTTCAGTTGTTTCCTTTGTATTTCAAAATGTGCTTTCTCATTTTAGAAAGCCTGAGTCAACGTATAACTGGAAAGCCTGTCTCTTTTTTTCTGCTTTTTTTTTAGGGCTGATTTTATACATCACCACAGAAGATCTAACCCCATCCTCATTTCTTGTCTAATATCACATAGTGAGTTGCACTATACTGCCTTATCATTGCCTCTTCAGTCCTCTTACTAAGCAGTGTTCGTTAGATTTAGACCATCGAAGCTCCATTATACATCAGATAAAATTACTAGAGGGGGAAGAAGAGAAAAAAATTGATCTGTAGACATAAAACCTAAACTGTGCCTATAAAACAAAACCAGTTACAACTAATTAGTATCTTATTTCTACATTTCAATTATTTATATTCTTTTAAAATTGCACTTTAGCTCTTGCTCTCTTTCTTGCTCTCCCTTGTTGAATCATTTATAAATACTCTTGTAAAAGTTTTGCACCAGATACATTTATATGCTTTCACTGGTGGCATATCTACAACTTGTCTCTCACACCTGCCCAAGCGGAGAAGCTGAGACCAGCCAGTCTGCAGTGTGACTTAGACTTTACACCCTCTTCATGACAGCATATAAATGTTTTATTATGCAATGTGTGTGATGTGAGGCAGCATCTAAGCTACATTTATAATCTCTCATCCCAAGAACCAAAGTGTCCTGTATATCGTAAGGTCAGGAGACTGGCTCTGTTGTGCATTGTGAGGCACTTTGACTGTTGTCCAACTCACAGTAGCTGCAAAGCTGCAGTGGTAACAGTGGCCATACTATGTATTAGAGTTCTGAATCAGTAAAATATGTTGCCTTATAACTTGACTAGGGACAGCACCTTTAAAAAGAAAAAAAGAAGAAGAGACAAAAAACTTCTAAGAACAAATAAAAGCAATAAAATCTCAAGCGATTTGAACACCAAAAAAAAAAAAAAAGGTTCAATTTTTCAGCATCTGAAATGATCACCTTACTGCATAGACAAAAGAGACTGTTTACATCCATAAACTCTTTTTGTTGTTTTTTTGGGTTTTTTTTTTTTTTCAGAGCTTACAGCTATCTCAGTTTTATCAGTGGCTTTACACTTAAGAGCTAAATTGCTCACCATTATTGGTTTTCCATAGCTTTCAAAATGACTTTATAGCAAATCCTAAACTGCATGAGGCCAAAAATGTCAGTGTTCACACACACTCAGAGACAAGATTGATTCTTTAAGTGGAAATCTGATCCTTTCCCAGGCTCTCCTTGGACTGGAATCAATAACTGCAACTCATTGTATTTAGACCAATGTGTAATACCTGGGATTCAGGATCTCCAGTTCTACATTTATGCAAGTTAAATTTTAGTATTGCTGAGTTTCACCTGGTGGAACTGTTCACAAAGCCCATGGTCAGAGCCTGCTGTCTGATGCCGTGAGGGTCTTAGACCCAAATATCTTTTTTGAATGAAAATATGCATGACAGCCTTCTGAATGAAGACTGAAAGCTCCTTCCAGCTTTGCAGAAACTGCAGCAGTGTCCTGGGGTGAGGGAGGTGGGAGGATAGACTGGGCATTTCAAGGGAAATGCTTTCCTTGCTGGAATCTAGGAAATTTCAGAGAAATATTTTCCCCACCCCACAGAGCTGAGATTGCAAGGAGTTCCCTGACAGAGATCACCTTTAGCATGCTTCCACAAGGCAAACTACTTTGCAGGAAAGGTGTATTTGATCTTCTGAGTAGGAACAATTGCCACTGAGAGTTTTGCCAAGGATTTTATCATTGGGACCCAAGTGTTTCCCAGCCCATGGCCATGAGCTCTGTATCCTTCTCTCTGTAGCAGCTCTCTTCAAACACTCGGTAGCACTCATCAGTGAACATTGCTTCTTTGGACTATTGCCATTGTCCTGGTTTTGAGGAACTTTTAGCACTGCTTGGAGTAAGCCTAAACTATCGAAGTTTATATATAAATATATATATATATATATATATAATATTAAAAAAAGGTGCTGTCACAGTAAGTTTTGGGCTTGAGGTTGTTTGTATTGTATGCAAAGGTTTTGTGTTTGTATGTCTGTTTTATTCTGTAAAGCAACCACCTTCCTTACTGGAGGGAGATACTTTTTTTTTTGGTACATAAATGTAAATACTTGCTGCAGCATTTAATATGTTTAATTTTATGTTAAGCTTTTTGTTGCATTGTGAACCCATTATTGTTACAAATGGACAATGAGTTCATTGAGACTGTTCAACTAGGTCAGATTTTTACATCTCTTTCTAGCTAGAAGAGAAAGGATTTTTGTGCATTTGTACAAATGTTAATAATATCACTGCAATTCCAATATAATAAAGCACTCAAATACAAGTAATTCCAATAGTTTGTCTGTATCTATACTCCAGACATTTTACCATACGTGTAACTCCTGCAATTAAACCAAGCTACTCTACACTGATTTCTATTATGACCTACAACCCCTCATCTCCCTCCAGACTGGAGGAGGACCATGGTACAGGGCACACTCCTGTCTGGTGGCAGGAGCAAGGCGGCTCACCATCGCTCTCCAGCAGCTGAGGTGACTTGGTAAGAACAAGTTCTCTGAACTTCTTCCAAGCAGGGAGGCTGCAAAGCCTCAAACAAAAAGACTTACGTGGTGGAGCCTGACATGAGGCCTCCGCATAAGGATGAGACAAGCTGTTACTTTACTTTTCCTTGCAGCTGGAGTGTGCTTGTATCAAAATACACTCCATGCTTGTTATCCCGCCAACCTCTCGTCTTGCCAAAAGCTGCCTGGAAATGGATTTCCTGCTGGGCTAATTAGCTCTAATTGTGATGCCCCTGTTATCTTGCCAACCTCATTTCTCACTATAAATTGGTCCAATACAGACCTTGGCACAATAATGCGCAAACTGTAATCTAAAGTTAGTCGGGATGAACCCACCTCTCCAGTGGGAATTAGATTAGCTGTAGATTAACGCAACTTGATGTCTTGCTGGCAGTCCCAGAGCGAGGGCCTGACCCAAGCTGTGCAGCCTCAGTGACAAGGACCAGCCAGCCTGCAAGTGCTCTGTGCTGGTGTCACACTGCAGGGAATGGGCCCCATGCGGTGTGACCGTGCTGCTCCCTTGGGGGCCCTGGCACAGGCACCGCTTCTGCTGCTCTCCCCCCTGGTTTTTAAAGGGCTAAATCTGGCCAAGAGCATTCACCCTCCTAAAATGGGTAGGAAAAAGGCAGATCCATGCCCCTGTTCCCATCCTCCCCTTGTACCAGCTGGAAGATGGGGCAGTGGGTGCACAGGGCTCCCTCTTTAAGGGACTACAGCAGATGTTTTCCCCAAACATCAAGGCCTGGTATTAGCTGGATCCTTTTCTGAGGTCATATACTCCTGCATTGCCTTTAAAGCAGGGATGTCATGCCACTGCTTAACATGTATTTATAAAGCAGGGCTCTTGCTCTGGTGCCAAATACTGAAAGAGGATCATCATATCTGTAAAAATAGGTGCCTCTCATGAAGACATTTCACAGGATAACTTTATTGTCCACACAGTTATATTTACACCTGACAGTATGAGCTAAGCAAGATGTATTCAGGCTGAGGTAACACTGCCCTTTACAGCTGATTCATGGTTTCCCAAACCTGATCGTAGTATTTGTTCCTCTTCCAAGCAGTCCACTGTTACTATTGCTCTCTCCAGGCTGCTCTGGACATCATAACAAAGTTATTATTAGCAAGAAAATGAATCAGTGTGAACACACACTCTTCTTCTTTGCAGGGATGCAGCCAGAACTAGACTAAGCTGAGGACACTGCATCAGCATGAAGGTTGTCCCAGGTTATACTGGTCAGAGCAGCTGTACAGACTCATTCCCTCTGCCACACCAGCCTCTTGTGCTTTGGCTGGACTCAGCCCTTCAGCAGGAGGATAGAAAAACATGGCAGACACGAGTGGTATTTTGTTAAAAATAATTTACAAATACTGGGAGAGAGGGAACGCTGAACCTGCAAGGATGCAAAGCTCTTCGCTATCACACTGACCCTCAGCATAAAAGAGACAAAGCATGTCTGATCTCCTTTTGGAGAATCTCCCCACATGAAGCTAGTGGGGAATCTCCCCACATGCAGCCCTTGGGGACAGGCTCAGAAACTATGTGCTTGGTTAGGTCCCCTCATCAGCAACCCTTTCTACCCACAGCTCTAGCAAAGGCTTGCAGGACAGACCTAGCTCTCAGTTTTCCCTGCCCACCTGGAGTCACTGTCCAGCTGGAGGCAGGCAATGGATGTTTTCTTCTCCACAATAGCTACCGGCTGCTGAGGGCCCACTACAGGAGACTCCAGCTCTGGGCCTACCCCCAGAATTAACCTGTTACACCCACTTTCTTCACACTTTACTTTGTTCACAGGCACTTGTGGGCTTACCCACAGGGAATAGGCACAAGATAAATCACAAAAATTTACGGAGAACTTTTTTCTAGAGAGTCAAAAAATTAATCAGAAAGGAAGGGTCAAAGTTAAACCAGGACCACCACTACCATTTAAGTTAGAGCCAACAACTGATGGTCCGAGACTATTTGCTCAATTCTTTAGTCTGCTTTGTTATTGCATTTGCCCTAACTTTTTTTTTTTTTTTTTTTTTTTTTTTTTCTCTTTTTTTTTTTTTTTTTTTTTTTTTTTTTTTTTTTTTTTTTTTTGCCTCTGAGCTGCTGTGCAGCAGCAAGGACATTTGTTTCAGTGGGTCTAAGAAGGGCATTAGCACTGCCACACACTGAAAACTGTCTTTCTGCAGCATTCTTGAGCAGTATTTTTCCTCCAGCCTCTATTCTCCAGCAATACAATGCCACAGTATGAGAATGACCCAGCGAAGCTGATAAAATATTTAAGACACGTGTTCTGATTGTGTTAGGTAAGAAAATACCACCAGAGCCCGACCATTAGTGAACCTGATCAGTCCATTCCCCCAGGAATCAGTCCATTCCTGCCAGCAGAGCAAGCCAGAGCAGTCTGAACTAAAATCAGTGAAGCAGCTGCCTTTCCCAAAAGAGACGGAAGCTTGAAGGTGTATTTTGCAGAGATGAGGAATTTTCAACCTGTGGGTCCTGCTCCAAAAGCAAGAAAAAGAGATATATAGGTATATAGATAGGCAGACATAGATTCTATAGACACATACAGATGATACAGATATATAGACAGAGACAGCAGAGAAGTGTGCCTGTGTATGTGTGTATACAGCAGGTCAGCAGGTGTTTTCACAGGGCATTGCATTCAGCTGACAGCAAGTCAACTTAAAAGAAAAAAAAATATTTGACATAACTGGCCAGTTCATGTAGGAAATTGAGTCAAGAAAAAATAAATAAAGGCAGAAACGGATTAGTTTAAATTTGGGGCCCTCTGGATTATAATGGATCCCATAGGAAGACAGGAGGCTTTGTATGGAAGGACTCTATATCCTCCTTGCACTTTCCCTTTTGTTTCACTAATCATTTTCATTCTGTGTTATAAGGTGGTTGAGCCAATTCCAGCTTAGAAGAAGTTTTTCTTAGCCTTAAGAAGCTGTGCTACA
This sequence comes from Urocynchramus pylzowi, assembly GCA_013397555.1. Taxonomy (NCBI): domain Eukaryota; kingdom Metazoa; phylum Chordata; class Aves; order Passeriformes; family Fringillidae; genus Urocynchramus; species Urocynchramus pylzowi. Next base: position 906,402 of record VZRH01007516.1, read on the forward strand.
AAGACAACACATAGCCATGGATAAGAAAAAGGAACTGTCCACAGTGGGACATGGCTGTGGACTCTGGTTACACTGGTTTGTGTAGAGTATCACAACACCAGCTGTTGTTTTCACTTGGGTTTTTTGTTGTTGGTATTTTGCTGTGGCTGCTCCCTGTACTTTGATCTATACATTAAATTGTCAGAATTAAAGTCAGGCAGTTTTCACATGCTGGATGGGGAGGATGAGGAAGGGGTATTTTTGCTACCAGTGCCCTCCTGCAATGGTGGCTGCCTTTAGAGGCAAGGTTTTATCGTTCAGATGGAGTAAGAGCAACCTGCAATGACTGACTCCCCCTTGGGTGCCTAATTCCTGCAATCCTAAACTCATCCCCTAGAATAGCTGAGGGACTATCTGCCCTTTGTGAAGGTGTTTCTGCTACCTCTTTGTGGTAATACTGTGTGGCATGAGCTGAAGGGCCTGAGGGGACACCCACAGCCCCACAATTCCACAGCAATAGAATGTGGTAACATCCTGGCCATGCTGGCAGCAAGGTTTGCAGGGCTCCCACTTTTCTGACACACTTGACACTGGCACTGCAGGGGACTTCTGCAACTACACTGCAAAAGCTGAGCTAAACCAATGCCCTGCCATTAGTCTGACTGTGCTTCAAGCCAATCTGACTGACTAAAACTAGGGAAAAATGCAGTGGAAAAGTATTTTATCCTGTTGCCAGTGTAGCTAACTGGTGTGGCAAACCATGCAGCTCATTGTGTGCAGAGCCTGTGTCCAGGAAGGACAGTGGGCAGGGAGTGAGCAGAGAATAGAAAGATGGCCAAAATGTTTGTGAATAGCTGTGTGGTGAAGCTGTACTCCTAGGCTGTGCCCAGGGTACCAACAGAAACTCAAGTGAAATGGTGTCTGCATCTTGTGCCACTAGTGGCAGTGGTTCTGCCCTGTTGTTCCTGTAAGGTTTCTATATTGACCCATCACCAAGGCTTTACCCAGAATTGTCCTCCCCCTCCAAAGCCCATGAAGCCAAAAGTAGCTTTAAAACATGACCTGCTCTCTGCCTTGAAAGAGCCAGCAATACTCACTTTACAGAGACAGGGTTACCCAAGCTACTGATTACAATGTGCTTTTAATTTTTTTTACAGTGGATTTCCAGAGCAGAACTCACATTTTTAATTGATTAGAAAGACCTTCATGCATATCTCCATCAGGGCAATTTCCTCTGTCATGTTATGCCTCATGTCACTCCAGGAGCATTGTACAAAGATCCTTTTTAGCAGCAGCAAAAAGAGGTACCATCTTGATCTGCCCACAAAACCAGGTCTGTTTTCCTTGCAAGCCCACGCTGAGCAAAGGGAGCATACGGGGCTGAGCCCTGTCAAGGGACAGTACCACAGAAGGAAGCACAGCATCCACAGCCCTGGCACTCACAGCTTGTTTCTGGGACGGGATGAGAAAGGCCTGTTTCTCCCAACCAGAAAACAAGACCCTTTGGCTTGCTGAAGCCATAGAAGTCAGAAACAAGTTTCCCTTTTCTAGGAAAACTCTACTTCAGTAGAACAGTAGGAACCCATCAGAGCTGCAAAGCAGAGCTCCATCACTGCTGCTGGGCTAATCGAAGCCAGCAGCTGGGAGCGAAAGCCAAGGACAGCTTTTAAATACACACGGCAGAAAGAGGAATGAAAAATATTAATTTTAAATGGATCGACACTGGCCCTGGAACTAGGCAGGCAAACATCCAAACCTGTCAGGAGGGAGTAATGAGGGCTTTAAAATGAGATGTGATCACCTATCTGCGGCTGTACAGAGTGTTTGCTGTGTATCCCTCATACCTTAGGGAGAACCCCAGACATGTGAGGTTACAAGTGGGCTGTCTGTCTATGGGCTCTTTCATCTGAAAGTTTCAAGTGCTTCTCAGGCTTTAATTTAGTGCCTTAATTACCCAGGGATTTAGGTAAATATAATTGTCTTCATTTTTCCCAGCAGTACACAGAGAGGAATAGACTGACAGAGAAACCAGAAAGCGTGAGCCCGTCCCCCACTTTCCTACCCCCCCTTCCTGCTCTTGCCAACAGCCCGTACATCAGGGCCCTGCCAGGAGACTGCGGGCAGGCAAAGCTTTACCTTCTGAAGGCATATCCATGCAGTCCTCCCTAAGAACTGTAATCCTTGCCCTCAAGGAGAAATGAGCTGTTTTGCTTTCCATTTGTCTTCTTCAAAGCTCTGGCCAAGCTCATCCTCATTAGGAGGCCATTAAAACACCGATGTTCTTCACATTACGATTTCCTCTTGGATTAGATGGGGAGATTTTTATACGCTGTAAAAAGATTCTCCGGTTCTGACATCTCCTTTTTTATTTGCCCAGACCAAAAGCTTGTAAGGAACAGGAATGGGAAACCATACCAGCATTCAAATAAAATGCCACAATCATCCACAGAGGCGAGGGGAAAGCCCTACAGTCTCGTTAGCCAAACTTGCACATGGTTCTAATCAAATGGGTGGGAGGGAGACATTCCCTTGGCCACGGATACCAACGATTTTTTCCTTAGGTTCCAATTCTGTAACTCTTATTCATCCAAAGATAAACGGGCTTTTCAGGCAGGGAAAGAGGGCTTTGGGACCGGGCTCTAAGGCTTTTCATGTATTCATGAAGTTGTCACTTGCCTTTTACATTCAAATTCTGATGGGTCAGACTTCCTAGACGGTGTCTTTCAACACCTAATAACTCACCCAGCAAGCTCCAGTGCTAATACAGACGTCTTCTTATCAAGCTTGAGACTGAGAGGTTTGAGGATTATTTTAAAGACACTTTTTGGATTTATACTGAATCCTTCACAGGGATTATTTATGTGGCATTTCTTTCCCATTACACAGTTGAAAACATCACCTGTTTTAGCAGGAGATTTCTGGGGTGAGAGCAGAAATATTTTGAGGAATTCGGTCATTGCCATTTGCTAATGGAAAATGTAGCAATCGAAGCAGTTTTTTTAAAACCACAATAAATTTTATATTTGTTACTGCTGGATTCCCATTAAATGCATTAATTACAGGAATGTTTAATGAAACAAGCGAAAAAAAACCCCCTCCATTATGCATAGAGCACTGTGAAAAACATGGTATTCAGCAGCGTGTGCTCTTACATACTCTTAATAAAGGACCTTACCATAAGGTAAAAACCCAATAAAGTATGCTATAATGTGCTATGGGACCCACCATTGATTTACAATACATTTACTCCTTTAGCACTAAGCGAGTTTTGCACAATACACAGCCAGCTTTTATGTATTTATATATGAGACCCGTTTTCTTCTCACAAAGATTTATTGAATTTCCCCAGAGCATATTCATTTTCTAAAAAGTTCTTTGTTTTGCTCTATATTCATTGTAATAAAGGCAACAATCTTCTTCCTGCTGATTGACACCCGCGATATTAAAATTACAAAAAAAATGAGAGCTGATATGGTAATACTTTATGTGGAAATATTATTTTGTAGGCTCTGTGAGACTAAATGCAGAGTTTTGCTAATATGTGGCATTTTGCAAAACTGCAGCATGTTGGGCGAGGTCTAGAAATACATGGCAAAATTATTGTGAAGTTCCAGCTTCTAATTCTTCCAAGGAACTATAAATGAGTAATTTTAAACATAAGTTCCTACACCTTCTCTTCCCCCAAATTTAAATGACGAACATATAAAACCCATAGCAGCAAGTTCAATATAACTGCTGAGAAAGTTAAATTATGCATAACATAATGAACATGGGTTGAAATCCTTGAAGAAATGAAGGAGAATTCTCTGAAATGCGCTTGCCAATCCTTTGCATGTCATCAAAGACTATTTTTTCAAGCACGATGTAATGTCTCATGATATAATGGAACAGTTCTTGGTGTTCCCTATTAGTCACACAGATTATTATGGTTGGCAGAGGGTCCTCTCTGCATTCCTTCCTTAGAGGTACATTTGCTCTCCGATGCCCATTCAGTCCACTATAAAATTCAGCCCCTTGGTATTTAAAAGGGCCCCCTTCTGCCTCAGCCTCACCTGTAATAATGGCAGGGGAACGTGCAAGACGCTCGTCCTGCAGGCTCCGCAGGGCTCGCCCCATGTGCACAGAGCTGTGGCCGGCAGCAAACCTAGTGCGGGAGGCTTTGAGAGGAAGAGGCCTCTCCGCTTGCCTTGCCCAACTGAGGAAGGTCAGCTTTGCTGACAGCGAGTGTCGCCCTGTTTTCGCACACCTTTGGGGCAGCCGAGCTGGGCCGAGATGCTTCTCTGCCTTCCACAAATCTTCCAGCTCCCGCACGGGCACTGCCGAGGCCGCTGCCCCGCGCTCCCGGGCCCCGGGGCCGGCGGTGAGTGTGAGCCCGGCTCCTCACCCTCAGCTTTCTCACACCCTCACCTGCGGCCATCGAGGCCCGGCGGGCATCGGCCCCGCTCCCACTCGCGCCGCGCGGGCCGGTGGCCGAGGGCGAACCCGGAGGGGCCCCAAATTCTGCACCGTGTCGGGCAGGTGCTTTTGCCGGGCCCCGCCGCACGGGCCCTTCGCAGACGGGGCCTCTCCCCGAGCCCGAACCCGCGCTACCGGACCGGCCCGGGCAGCTGCGGCACTGCGGGGCGAGGGGCGCTGGGCGCACCGGGACACAGAGCTGATGCGGGTCGGCGCGGTACGGCTCAGCTCGGCTCGGCTCGTTTCGCTCGGCTGGTGGCGGCGCGTTCCCGGTGCGGCCGTGCCCCCCTGTGGCG
>VZRH01007516.1:911163-934263 GCA_013397555.1 Urocynchramus pylzowi
GTCAGCACCTCTGCTGCGGCTGGTTTTCTCCCCTCGGTTTTTTCTTTCCCCGGCGGCTGCGGGGCAAACTGCCCCGCGAACTGAGCCGACCGACAACTAACTGATCAAACCGCAGCAAAGGCAAAAGTTAATACCAAAAAGTCTGGAATTGTTTCCTCCCCGCGTCGGCCAGCAGTGACTGCGTGGTCACTGGGTTTCAGGGGAGGAAGAGACAGAGCAATGTGCTTTTTGCCGGAGTAGGGAACCGTTCATCACTTTGGTGGGAGACCCACGAGACACCAGGGTAGCAGCAAGGGGGAAATGCTGCCCTGACCCATGGAATGGCTCTTCTTTCTCATAGCTGCTCTTTGTCTGGGGCAGGGCACATGGGTTCAAAGGGGCTGGCTTCTCACTCTGCCTCCAAATCCCCCCAAAGAGGAAGGAATAGGGTTTACTCTGGTGGTTTCTTCCTTTTCATATTTCAGAGCAGACAGTTTGCAGCAAGAAACCAAATATGAGGCTACAAATGTAAAAGTGTGAATGAAGACTTTCAGCCAAAGAGTGAAAGCAAGGGAATTAAGAGTTATTAGAAGTAGCATCCTTACTCTTTATATATAACTATGTGATCTTCAAGGGTTCTTCCAACCCTAACCATTCAATCATTCTATGAAATATATATCTCAGCTGCTTTCTGTGTGGACTGTGCAGACTATTTCTGTTCTTGGCTTCAACCATTTTAGAAATGACAAATTTAAAATTTGACGAGAAAATGCTCTGTTGGAGTAAAGCTCTGGAGCTTATTAAAGAGCACACACAGCCACATTCCGTGAATGATGCATCTCTCTATTCAGCACAGCAAGGACAGTCTTCAGCTTTCTGAAGCATTTCCTGTTAAAATGCTAACCCTGGAAGAACTTAAATGAGGAGCATTGAGTGAGGTCTCTATGGAGGGGACAGCACAGCCTGCAGAGGGACCCCTGTGCACTGGGGATAAGTGCAGGGGTTTGGTAGCAGGCAATGACCAGTGTGGAAGGATGGCATGAATCACAGAATCATCAAGGGTGGAAAAGACCTCCAAGATTGTCAAGTCCAACCATTAACCCAGCACTGCTGTGTGACTGCTAAAGTAGGTCCCAAAGTGCCACATACACAATAAATACCTCCAGGTATTGAAATGGTGATTCCCTAGGTGGCCTGTTCCAGTATTTGACCACTCTTTCCATGAAGAAATGATCCTAATATCATATAGAAACCTCCCCTGGTGCAACTGTCACTTGTTACTTGGGAGAAGAGACCAACCCCCACCTCATTACAGTCTCCTTTCAGATAGCTGCAGAGAGCAATAAAGTTCTCCCTGGCTCTCCTTTTCTCCAGCATAAACAACCCCAGCTCACTCAGACACTCCTCATAAAACTTGTGCTCCAAAGCATTCACCAGCTCCAATGCCCTTCTCTGGATACTCTCCAGCACTTCCATGTCTTATAGTGAGGGGCCCAAAACTGAACACAGAATTGAAGGTGTGGCCTCACCAGTGCCCAGAACAGAGGGACAGTCACTGCCCTGGTCCTTGTGGCCACACTGATACAGGCCAGGGTGCCATTGACCTTCTGGCTGGCTCATGTTCAGCTGCTGTCAACCAGCACCTTTTCCTCTGGGCAGCTTTCCAGCCCCTCTGTCCCAGCCTGTGTTGTTGTTGTGACCCAAATGCAGGACCCAACATTTTGTTTTGTTGAACAGCAGACCATGGGCTTTGGTCAATCCAACCTGTCCAAATCTTCCTGCAGAGCCTTCCTACCCTCATGCAGATATACACTCCTGCCCTACTTTTTCCTCAGTACTCTCTAATTAGTAATAATAGATTTATGTTAATTTGCAATAAGTAATAAAGTAAAAATTCCACAAATTGAGCCTGTTTTGCCCATAACACCCTGAGCACATTATGGTGGCTTACATGAATAAGGAGGCCATAACCCCTTGTAACCTATTTGCATTGTAAATCTACCCCATTACAACATACCCTGCACTCACCATCTTGGAAACTACATTATTCATCACAGAAGTTTCTCATGCATTTCCAGTGATTTAATTTGTCTTTGGACCTGTATCTTATGGGAGTCTGGTAATTTATCATTTAGGTGATTAAGGCTTGAGGCATCACTGGGAAGAGCAGGAACTGAGAAGAAACCCAAATCTTTTGGTCACACGGGACTTCTCAAAGAAGCCAGATGAATTTTGCATGAAAGTATCTGAAAGTTTTCAGGCCATGTGCAAAGATTTCAGTCCAAAAGAGTGCTCATGCCTTTTAGGTAAAACCACTAAAAGAAGGGGGTTTAGGAACTAAGAGGAATGTCAAATATCTGAATAAAATTCTGAGTTGCACACATCTTACAGTTAAATCATTGTAAAGTTAATAGGAAAGAAAAATGTTGTTACTATTCACCAGGAATTTTTTTTTTTTCCCATTTTGCTGTTTTTCAGCAACTCCTTTTTATTGAAGGGATCCTTAACAATACAGCACAGCCTCTTAATTCTGTTGTTTGGAATGAAAACCTGAAGCGGAAAACCCAGACAAATAAAGCAGCCCTTTGAATTGTGCTACTGAGAGTAGTTTTTGCTGGAAACTACTTCTAAAAAACAGTCATTAGGTTAAAACCCAAACTGAAACTCTCCTTCTTTATACTGATACTCCAAAACAGTACAAAAGATACCTGTGCAAGTGCTGATTTTTATGCCTGTGTTGAACATTTAGTATCATGGGACTATTTGTGGTAGTGCAGATAAGCCCACATGTGAGTGTTTGCAGAAACTGAGCTTATCTCCAGCCCCTGTTAGATGGATTCAGGGTGCTCGAGCAGACACACACTGCTTTCTCTCAGGAGCCATGGGGTGAATACCCTCCGAGTTTCAGATCTTCTTTTCCACTCTAAAGTTAAAACTTCAAAAGTCTGCAATAAGAACCTTTGGGGATTAATGTAATTCATTCTTTCCTGTCCAAGTTTTACATTGTGGGGTTATTACGCTGCTCACCACAACTGCAAGCTCTGGGCCAGAGACAACTGTTTCAGTTTATTTTAACAGGGTGTTTACCTTATTAAAGTAATAACAAAGAGGGATGATTGCATTAATTACTACATCAAACTAGCTGCCATGGCACTCCCCTGCCAACCCTCAAATCAATTAGGTTCATCTGTCAGTTAAGTGATTGAAGGTTTTTTATCATTATTCCTTTCCCCCCCTGTTTTTCTTTAAATCCATTTTGCCACTTAATAGTGTCTCTTCAAGTGAAAGTCCTTCACTGAGAGGATGAGAAGATTTAGATGGACTCCTAACATGTGGTAAGAGGTTCAAAGCTTGATTCATTGTTACTCAGACCCATCTGGAGTGATACATACCCCACAAAGTGATTTTAAAATGCTGCTTTTCTACTGATAGCAATTTAGACATGCCTTGCCCTGGTGTAATTGGTTACAGGGGTTCAAAAAAGCAGTAAACCTTGGGGGTTGTCATATCGCTATGAACGAGTGGCATTGGTGGTGTCACACTAATGTAAATTCAGCTTTAAGAACGTGACCAAATTTCTTGTTTTTATGATAAATCTAGTTTCTTAATGAAACAGTGCAATGTGCTGCATGCAGGGCAGTGAGCGTACATCTTTATCTCCCTCTTAGTAAAGATGAAACCATCAGACAATTTCAAAAAAGCAGATGGGCAGCAGTCACAGAGCTCCAGCCAGTTTAATGAAAGGAATGGGCTGGATGAAGAGCAGAGAATGCTTGTCTCATCATTGAGGGAGAAGTGAGCAGAGACCTCCTTGTCCACACGTGAGGCACAAAGCCACAGCTCCACCAATAGTCTGGGGGATTTGGAGACACCCACTTCACTTCCCCACACAGCAGCCTTTCAGAGGAGCACACAGGGGGTTTTCTTTGCTCCCAGGACTTTGAAGGGACATGTGCAATCAGGGTTTCTTAGGAGTGGAGGTAATTTTTAGATTAGAGAGAGAGGGAGTACCTCTTTATAGGAAACTGCCTGCCAAGACAGCAGCAGGCATGGCACAACCTCCTGAATATCTGATGGGGATAAGCAGCAAGCCTCTCAGCATTTTTAGCAGTACCCTACAGCTGCCAGTTGCAGATATAAGGTAGAAGGATGACAATGGAGCTGGCTGCTGCTTCCCAGTTCTAATTTGATCTAAATCAGATCATGAGCAGTTAAAAAAAAAAAAGGCTTGGGGCTGCTTTAAGCTAAGCCAGCTGTTTATCAATAGCCTGCAAGCACAGGGAACAGCAATACTAGTCCTGTCATCTCCTGTCTTCAGCGTTCTGCCTGCCACCAGCTGCAGAAGCCACTGGGGCTACAGATTTCCCAACAATGGAATGAACTGCTCTGTGGGAAGATCCATCTCCTTTTGGTCCTATTGTTCTAACAACACAGAATGTCTCAGTGCAGCTGAGAATCTGGCTTTTCACATCTCTCCCAGCTTCTAATAGGTTTCAGTAAGAAAAGTTGCCTGTCTCATTTTACTGAGAGTGCATAATTGCTGTCAGAGACATCCAAATTGATTTTTTATTTTTGTGAAAAATTGTTGCACATTGGACATGTCACCTAAAGTTGCTTGAGATGGGAATAGGGGGAAATATAGGAGAGGCTTCTGCCTGTTTCATGGGGGAGATCTTCACAGCAAATTTATTATGGTGGGGGACAGCACTTTTTAGTGTTATTATTAACCTCAGCATCACCATTGCAGTCAATTAACGGGACTAGGAATTCCTCTGATATCTCTGGGCCAAATTCTGCCAGTTGATGCCCCATTTGGCTTCCATTTTCCTCAGCTGGGTCTCATGTATGCATCTAAGAGTAGCATTTGGCTCAAAAAGAGGAAGGGCCACTTCTGTTACAAGCAGAAGTATTTGGTACACCTCATGTGGGTTTTCATTCCTACATGGAAAAGTCTGGGGAGATCAACAGGGTTCTTTTGTTGCCCAGTGATTTAAGGTGTTGCATGACACCTTAATTTAAGGTAGGTTTGCATGACTTTATCTTCTACCTTCCAACACTCACGAGGCTTTACTGAGTTAACTGAAAGAGAGGTAGCACAGGAGTGGGAGAGTTGGACCATCTTACATAGATAATTCCTGTGTACTTAAAGCATGAGAGCATTCCTGTGTTTAGGAAGAAGAAGAGAGCCCACCCACCATTGCTGTGCCCAGGTGCTTATGGCATTATGCCATGCAATAATGTAATAGAGGGTATATTTGTCTTTAAAAGAGTGTCAAAGCCAAGTGTGGTAAAGAAAATACCCAGTCTGATAATAAATCACTTAAAATGTTTGCAATCTTACAAAACAGGGATTGTTGAGAATTTTTGTGTTTCACTCCACATTTTCTTTCAAAGGAGTGGGAGGAGAAAAAGTTTTCAGTTTGTCTTGCAGACATGTAATTTTCATGTTCATGTTATGTCTTTAATTATGTCATTGAAAAGCACTCAGCAGAATTTGCCTCCCTTGCAATACCTTCCAAAATTAAATTTTGTTAAATTAAAAAATTAAATTTTGTTCTAGTTGTAATAATAGGAGAATTTTCATCTTCAAAAGAAGAAAAAAAAACGTATTTGGGCCAAGGCATTTAACCAGGACTCGGGGCATATAAAGAACAATCTGAGTGCCAAAGCACAGGCACTTAATGCAATAGATGTAAAGTAGCCTTTGATGCCCTTTGGTAGCTCCAAGACACCTGCTTGAGGCTGGCAAATGTGACACAGCACATCTGCAGCCTCCAGAAAGGGAGGTGAAGGGCAGGCAGGGTGTCTAAAATGGAACTGGTTACCATTGCTTAGGCACTAGAGTTTCTACACACTATTGTAATTTATTCCTGCATAGGTTTGACATTCATCTGATTATATATTTGATGGGAAGCACATGTTACATTGTAGTGACTCCAGAGTAGACATACATGAGCAAAAGATGCACAAAAATGATGCCATAGTGTCCTTCTTTGTTATTGACAAAATTAAGATTCTTCAGGAATTAACTGTAGGTGGGAAACCTAGAGAAAGGCCAGGGATGTAAAGTGTGCTCAAAGGCATAAAGACAAATTCAGGAGTATTTTCTTGACCTAAGTTACCTTATGAAAACAGTATGTTCTAATTGACAACAGTTAATCAGCTTCTGGTCTGAGGGGAAAAAAAACTTCACTGGTCTTTTCTACAGTTGAGCATTTAGTGAAATAGTGACTCCAGAATAAGTGTCCTTAGCAGCACTTACCCAAAGTAAACAGAGTTGAAATCAGAATTGTATAGAATAACACTGTTTATGAGCTTATAACAAAATAGCAATTCTGAAAATGTTATCCTGGAGAAACTCAAGATTAATTAAACCTATGGCCTTGCAAAGAAAATGAACATAACTTTAAACAAAATCTATTGGCATAGAGCTTCAAAAGTTTCCCTCACCTTTTTGGTTTTAGTCTAGGAATTACATTTCAGCTTGAGCTTTACTGCTTTTGGAAGGTAGCAAACAGAGTACTCAAGTGTACAAAATTGTGGAAATTAGGACTCCTTTGGCTGCCCAGTGTGGTACTGTTCCCCATGGGCTCATTTGAAGGAGAGCTGCCCAAAGGCCAAACTGTACCCGTGACTGGGAGCACACACATTTCTCACTCTTGCCAAGAGAAATTCCATGCACAGACCAAGGTAGTAAATTGTGCTGCATACTTACTCTAAAAATTGGTGATAAGGAGAAACATAGGACATTTTTAAGGAGTTTGTGCTTTTTAAGAATGATTGATATCATCGTGCATAAAGTATTGAATATTTAAATGGGCTGTGGAATCTCATCTGCTGATTACTTGATGTTAAAATATGTCATTTCAGAACTCAGAATACCCTTTCAAAAATTTTGTAACTTTCTCAGTCTCTCTGGAGTAATTAATTATACGGTTTTGAGAATCAGTCAAGGGACGTACTCAGTTTCTTTCTCCACTAGGCAGAGAAATATAGTTCAAAGTACTCTACCTAGTCTCTCAGCAAATTAATAGACTGGCATATGTGCTTCCTTGGCTAACACTTTTCACCTGTGACAACTGCAGGTAATTATTTTGCCCAAGTGAAACTGATTCTGGGCATTCTCAATGAGAAAACCTTTCTTTCCAGGTTCAATAAAATTTGGTATGCATTTCACCCTTGGAACCTAGATCTTTCATTATAAAGTTGTATGGCAGAAAGAACTGACTCTTTGCATTTGAATATTGGTCTCCAAAGAGACAGCGAGAGTGGGAGCAGGAGTGCCAATGTTATTCTTTAAAGATGAGGTAAGTTACATCCTGCCCAAACTTAGGAGATAAATGAGTTTGTGACAGTTATATTTATTATGACAGGGCTGCCTGCAATGCTTAGAAAAAAGCATCTGCACCAAGATGCATTTTTAGGATAAAGTTTGGCAAAAAGTTGAGTGATTCCCTTATTTCAGGTAAAACTGCCTGCAAATTTATCCTAAAAGCTGAAGGCCAACAGAGCTCTGGCAAACCCACTATTTTAAAACTACTGATTGTTGTCCAGATATTTACAGAAATCCCATCAGAGCAACATTGGATTAAATATTATGGCTTTCAGGTAGACTTTTGAAAAAGTGTGTTCTCCTTTGCAAACAAAAAAAAAACCCCTCTGACAACAACAACACCACAACCCCAAATCAAACAAAGCAAGTCTCACAAAGAAACAAACCAAACCCAAAAAACAAAGAGAAAGCCACGGTTTCAAAACTAGAAGCAAAGTAAGGGTCCTCCGGCCATTGCAGACCACACTGGTAATGCCTGCCTTCCATACTCTTTTCAGCCTGATACTGCCATGTGGTGACATTCCTGATGGTGATGCCACACCTCATGTCCCAGTGAGTTTCCCCACCTTGTTTCTGTCCTGCTTCCTGAGCTGTATGGCTGTTTCAGCATCCTGCTGCAGAGTAGTTCAGGTAGACTCCTAGAAATGTTAGGGCTGGTGTAAGGAAGGAAGGAAACAATGGATCTGCTCAACTTCTGTTATGTCTTACACCAATAACCTTGTCTGTTCATCTGAATGATCTGAGAAGAAGTAAACATTATACTAAGGAGACAGTATAGAAAAATCATGGTGTTCTGAGACTTGTTTATAAAGCACTTTCAAATTCTCAAATGAAATACGGGGGTGTCAGGTTATTGCTAATAAAATCTGAGTAAATTATTGAAGTATTCATAAGGTGAATGAAATACTTGTATCATTAGTCTTCTTAAAACTTTTCACAATTGAATTCTACAAATCAGCAAACAATGAAATTGGTTATTGGGTGTGGTAATATCTACTTCACCACTTCAAGTTGCTTTTATTGGGCATTATTACATCAGCTAATCATAAGCAGGTCTGCCCTTAGGAAATTTTATTTAGCAAACCAAAATTATATCTCCTTTTAATGTGAAACAGTTGACATGAAGGATTATAGATATTACATGAGGATTTGTGTTTCGAAAGGGGGAGTTGGAATGTGAGAGGCCTCAAAGCACATATATTCCTGAGCCATCTGTTGTGCCAGCTACACAAAAGCCAAAGAGGGACAGGAGCTGCTTGAGCTTGGGAGTGCTGCCATGAATACCAAGGGAAGAAAGATCCACAGACAGTACCCTAACAACCACAGACTTTAGGGCTGGGAGGAAAGAGGAGCATCTTAGGCAAGCTGATGATCCAAACTGCATCCACTTTGGCTTTTGGACTCCAGTACTCCCTCACCCACATGCTAGAAACAATTGTAATCTTAAGAACAATGAATACTTCAAAAACCTTTGGGGGCAATACTGGAATTTGGATGCTGAGGAGTGCTCCAAAAATTCATTTGCCCTACCTCATGTTGAGACTCTCTGCTATTTTTTTTTCTTCAATAGCCAGCCTCTCTCTCCCCTGGAAAAAAACCTAATACAGATGAAGACTGAGAAGAAATTTGAAAAAACCCTAAGAAACAGAAAAAGGCTTTCGCCTGTCATCCAGGTAAAGAGGGATCCCAACTCACTTTCCATGACTGTCAGAAACACCAGAGCTGTTTGTTTTCTTTTTGAAATAACCACTGGAATTTTTTCCTCAGTTATTTTACAATTCTTTAAAAGCTGGATTCTATCATAAACTTCTGGAAATCAAGTATTACTTTCTTTAAAGGTCAAAAAGTACTATAGGATCCATTAAAATGTAGCAAAATAGACATACAAAATAAATTTAAAATCATAGATGCACTTGGTGATAACTTCTGCTGCAGCAGAAATATACACTACTCACACCCCAATGAGTAGAAACATGGGAACTGTTATTTTCAAACCCCGCATTTTCCCTCACAAGACTCAAACACTTTTGAATGCCAGTGTGGTTTTCAATGAGTGTTTAACTGAGATTTAGTGTTGAATGCTATTTGTGGGAAAAGCACATATATTTCTCAGCCATTCTGTGGCTGACTCATATCTTCTTGATTTCTAGGCTGGCAGGTATAGCATTGATGAGGAGCTTTTCACTGTTCCTGTCCTCTTTGGCTGACCCAAAAGCCAAGAAGACGAAATGCATACAGTGTTGGGAATCCATGGCTTAGCAACCTCAAACACTCTGCCTCTGTCCACATACTCACCACTTGGTAAGGGCACCACCATAGGTGATGAAGAGCTAATGTCTCACTTGTGTGGAGAGCCATAATTTCTTTACCCGAAACCACCACTTGTTTATTTTGATATATATTTACTGTGATGTAACTGGTGCCTTGCTTCCTTTTACACACATGCCACCATAGCTCCCTCTCTTCCCAGCACTTTATCCCCACTTTACTGCATGTGGGTGCAGCTCAGCTGGGCACCCAGACTTTCTGGGGTTGATATCTTGATACAAATGGCTTACAGCAGCCAACACTTGAAGATGCACAAGGTGGATTCAAAATATTGTATTTTTCTCTTCTTTTTACAATTAAGGAGGCAGTAGTTCACTGCTGCTGCCAGATGGGTTATAGTTCATCTACTGACATGGAAATCAGCAGATAAAAATCACAAAAGAGAGACAGCTTGGCTCTCATGGTGTCTGCTGCAGCACTATCACTGACTTCAGGGTGGCTGTGAAGTCACCTCATACCTTTTACGTGAGCTAAGTACATTGCATGATACCTCTGCTCCTTATGGTCAATTTGTTATGTATCTTTCAAGCTGTTGACAAAGGACTTGATTTCCTTTAATTTGGCAAGCAAAGGAGATGGGATTTTCAAAATAAATTCTCCATTGCACTTAAAAAAATAAAATTCAAAAAAAGAGATAAAAAAACTGCAACAGACTTCTATTAGGAAAGTATGAAAAGTAAGATCTAATGGGTTTCTACAATTTTATTTGTAGTTAACTTAGTTTTTAGAGAAGTTAGATAAGGTGTCTAGATAGATAATGCTCCATATGGCATCACACAGATTGTACTAGAGATGTCTTAGTTTTCACTGAACCACACTTTATTTAACTTCATTTATATAAATAACACAAATGATTTATTTGCTTTTCATCAAGAGAAAGTTAGATAAATATTACTGAAACACAACATGATCTTTTGAGCTTTTATTTACACTGCTTTCACAGCCATGCATGTCTTATAAACAAATGTTCTTCAGCACAGAGGCTTGATGCCTGAAGAAGTATTTGATCACGAAACTTCAAAGGCAAGACAGGGAACAGAAATTCAGAAACATCTTTCACATTTAAAGAAACCATTGACTAGGCTCTAATAATTGAGATAATTCAGTTAAAGCTTGACCAGTTGCTGACCAGATCTCACCTGCATTTCAGGATTAAGAGATTCACTGTAAGAAATGCCCAAGGAATCTCAAACCAAGACACTTATTATCCCAATGGTACAGCTATAAAACAGCATAGAAACATTGTAAAAATTTAGTACTGTAAGAGTGTTGTGTATCTGAGGAGAAGCTTTTGAATATATCAAATGTATGCAGGATGTGTGGGTATGAAATGTTTCACTGAGCTTTCTGAAAGGATATAGACCACATCAATCCTAATGTTCAGCAGAATTCTAATTGTATCAATTACTTTACTCTGAAGAGTAAAAATGGGATTCAACTGAAAATAGCTTCAAATGGTAACATATCCCATCAAGGTTCATCCAAATCCTCTCACAGTTGCTCCTATGACTGCTGTCACAGAATTAATGAAATTTTCTACATTTCAAAGAGCACTCCCAAACAAATGGCTCCTTTTTAGAATTGCCTTAATCCCGGTGAACTTCATTCATGAAAGTCACACGTTGTGAAATCAGATTTCCAAAACTGAAACAGTGTCACACTTGTAGAAAGTGAAAGCCAAAAACTTTATTTGGTGTCCCAAGCATTTGTGTGGTTCCTGTGAAAAGAAGCCAGACCTTCCCAAACACACACATGACATGTGCAACTGACATTTTGGAGACTGCTGAAGAATGTAAATTCATTCATCACAAAGGGCACAATTACATTTTTATGATACTTTAGGAGATACCTATACTATTCCTTACCTCACTGTCCCTCAGTAGGGGTTCAATTTATAAGAGTGTTTTATTGGCCTCGCTGAGTTTTTAGGGAAAACCAAAGAATAAATTTATTGAGAGACCATTATTAAAATAAAAGCTTTGTTTACTAAATAGAAGCAGGCATTTCAAAGAGGCTTCTGATTCTGAGTGCACCATGCTGGCCTACTTTTCAAAAATGCTCAGCACCTGCAGTTCCCCCTGCAAAGGAGGTTGGAGAATGAGACATTCAACACTTCAATTAGTGTACTGAAAGCACAAAAGCTTTAATTAACATAAGATCCAATGCAGTGATTTATGCAGATTAACCTTATTTACAAAGTTGAACTCTAACAGGTGTTTTGCTGTACTCCCTCCAAATTTAACAGTGTTTTAATTTTTCACTTAGGCAATCAAACTCAAACAGAAACTCAGTTGAATAAGTACATGGATCTGCTTTGCCATTCTCACATCACAAAGATCATTAAATTACAGAAGATTGGACATCATCATAACAAGAAAGAATGCCTTACAAAAAAGGGGAAAAGAGTTATGAACAATCCTGCATGTGTAAGAATGCCTTTCAAAGAAGACAGAATACTGAACGAACTCTTGCAGTCCTTGCAGTAAAGCTTCATGTATTGTACCTCCACTCGTGGACTGTCAGCATTATGCCTTGCCAATTCATAATTAACATCTGCTGTAGCCAAAGAACCCAATGCCAGATGCAAACTGCTAAAGGTCCGATTCAATTGTGGCGCCACAAGTGCAGAAAATGATTTTCCGCTGAGAGGGAGAAAGTTTCAGAACATGCTCTACAGAATGATTCACTTAAAAGTCATGCATGGCACTATTTAGCTTGGTTTTTTTCTGTAGTTATCTGAAAAATAGGGATATGGAGTCAGCTGGTGAGAAGGCTCCAGACTCTCATGCTTGTGTCAACCATCACCTCAGTGGCCTGCCTTTGAGTCTTCATCTTCACCTGACACCTTAAATCAGAGAGGTTGTTTTGCCTATGTCTTACCCAGAGGAAAGACTTCAACTCCATTTGGCCTATTTGGCTGTTCATGAAGAATTTTGTTAGGATCACCTGCAAAGCTTTTTAGATGGTGATGTATAAACCCAAGAATCAGATGTAAGAAAATAACCTGGAGATCTCTGATCAAAAACATCCTCATATCCAGTAAATTAGGAGGTGAATTTAAGGGTGACAAGAACCAGAACCTCCTCCAAAATTGAAATTCACTGTGGTATCTGCAAGCAAAGCTGTGTGTGTGCATACAAAATTAACACTGTCTGTGAAAATAAATAGCCTTGGCAGCAACACTCCAGAGCTAGAGCATAATTGGCCTGCATTTTACTCCCCTTTTTTTCCTTGTAATTTCTTTGTGCTGTGTTTCTTTGTGTAAAGAAACCCTCATTCGAGGGATTTATAGCCTTTCAGGGAGGAAATTAAAGATTCAGTGTCTCTCCATCACTCACAAAGAGCAAGATTTGATTTTTTAAATATTGTTGTTATTTGTGACTGCAGTTTATCTGCATATCTGCAGACAACTTTAACTGTTCTTGCATGAGAATTTGAAATACAACAACTAGTGAGTGCAATGGGATGGAGTTAAAATAGGAAGCCCTTTCTTTTCCCTCCAAGGCATATTAGAGCATGGTGTTCACTGAACATCATGGAGACAGCCCATATTTGTACTTTCCCCCTCACACTTGTGTGGATCAGCCTGATGAAAGATCCAGATTTAGGTTCATAGCATTCCTTGCCATACTCCTCTGAACACTTGATAAAAATAAAACTCAGGCAACTGATTATGGATAATTCAACACCCCCCACCCCCAGACATTACATAGAAACTTCAAAAAAGCGTATTCTAAAGGGGCCTTAAAGAGCAGGATGAGAGGTTATTCATTGCCTCCTGTGAACTGGACTGCGTTAAGTGCCTGGTCCTCAAATAGATCCAATCCTGCAAGAGGGGGAAGGCCTGGGTCCCACAATGGGCTCAGTGTGGCAGCCCCCCCCTGCCTACACAGAATCCCATTGACAGCATTCAAACAATCTCGCCCACTGATGGGTGTTTAAAGGTCTACACTGGCCATGAGGTTTTTTTCCAAGAATAGCTATGGTTATTCATCCTAAATGGCCCAGAAAGCCTGGAGAAAGCTCACATATTTTTGTTGAACATGATGTGCACAAACATGAGCTCACAAGGGTTAGCTGCAGACTTGAGGAGGGAAAAATCTTCAGTGTAGATTTGTTCTACGTGTTTAGATCCAATTGATCAGAAAACTTTGAGAATTAGTCCCATCTCTGAAGATTGTGGCAAATGGAAACAATGAGAAGTGCTAAAGCTAAGTCGACCCCTGGGTAAATGACATAATCCTCCCCAGTGCCAAAACATTGTCTGAGGAATTCCTCAGTTTTATACTAACCTGCTGTAATTCTTTTAGGTGTCCCTTAGCTCTCGTACCACTCCCCCAGGCACATGAAACCTGGCTATTTTACTGGACTCAAGTGCTGGGACTGCACAGAGAGCAAAACAGAATTTCATAGGGAAAAGGAGCAGGTATGTTATGAAAACAGTTTTCCAGGTTTTTTTCCAATTTTCCAAGACAGTTTTTCCAATACAAATAGCCTACAGATTGTCAGTCTTTCCTGTAAAAATTTCATGCAAAAAGAAGGTAGCTGCTCTTCTGACCTTGTTCACCATGGCTAATTTCATTCCTAGTTCATTTTCCCTCATCATTCTAGGACAGCTGTCCAATATTTCCCTTATTGGAAATGGACCTTTTACTTCTCATTTGAAAAATCTAATTAGCAGAAGAAAATTTCTTTGGTTTAAATTTAACTAGACTTCAACCTGCTTGATGCAGACTTATACTTTCAAAATAATACACCTCTTTGGGCATATATATCTGTTTCATACAGCAGCATCCCAAAACGTCACCAAAAGTGGTAAGGATTTCTAGTGGCAGTACTCTTAGGAGTTAAATCCAAAAGCAGTTTTCCTGGAGGCCCTCAGAAACAGACCTAAGAAAGGCCCTGAAGTACAGAGTAACACCCTAGCCAACCCTTGCCACCCTTTCCCTAGGCAAAGGGAAATCATTGCTTCTTCTAAAGAAGCCATACAGAGAGCATTCGAAATATCTTCCATAAAATACCAGTTTTGTGGCTCGAAGTCTTTAGTGGTAGATGCAATGAAGTTATGTTTAAGGAGTATTGTGATCATCTGAATAATTTCATGGAAAATAGGGAAGAAAAGGCTCTGGTACTTCATGAATATATTTGAGTTTATAAATAAACCAGTTAGCCCATGGGAAGACTATTAGGAAGCTAAACTGCCACAGAGCATGAGGAAAGGCTTTTCCAGAGAGTATGAAGAAAAACTCAGGTTTCTCTGTTGGAGAACATCAAATGCTCTGGTAGAGTCTGGTTCTGGGAGCCACACTACTCAACAAATTCCTAAAAGTGTAGAAAGACAGGTGGGTAGTGAAGCAACAAAATTGTTGAGAATTGTAAGAATAAAGGGCAGCTGGGAAGAACTGAACAAACATCATAAGATAGTAACTGGGTAAAGAAATGGCAAGATGAAATCTACAAGGAATTGAGGAAAACAGGAAAACTAGCCATCAGTTGTATATTATGTACATGATGGAGACTTCTAACAATTCACAGCTACTCAGGAAAGAGATTTTGAAATTAAAAATGTGTACAAATATGTATCAGTTAAGAAAGGCAGATCATATTACATAAAGAAGGAGGAAAAAAGGGAAAGAATAAAAAGGAGAACGCTCCACTGCTGCAGATATGAAATGGATATCACTGTGCAGTTCTAATTCTGCTCCACTTGAGATGTTACAGAGGACCTAGAAAAGGTGTGGAAAAGTCAACAAAGGTGATCTGGGCTAAGGTACAGCTGTCACCTCAGTGATGATTAGGGAGGCAGATTCCCCAGACCTGATTGCAGGGTGGTATGCAACAGGCTAATGAAATCATTAGTGACAAGAATAAGGTAAATAGGGAAAGAAATATTGTTTATTGCCTTCTAATCCAAGAACTAAACAGCCATCTAAAGGTGAAAGCAAGCAGCAAGTTCAGATGATCAAAGGAAAATACTTTTTCATTTATCATATTCTAAGCCATAGGACTGTGCTAGGCCTAAAAGTACCTATGTTATTTTGGAGTTCAAATTTATGGAGATAAGTCTACAGCACCACCTTGGGTCCAGGCAATCCCTGAGCATGAGCAGCTGGAAGAGCCTGTCAGGGAAGCATCACTACATGTTTTCCTCTCCTAAAACTCTCCCCCAGGCATTTATTGTTGACCAATGTCAGACACTAATAGTTTTGGCTTCTATATATGAATGGAAACAAGAGAAGAGCCTCATGAACTAGAGCTACAGGAGAGCTGGGACTTAATGCTATGAGCCAGCATTTTGGAACACCAGTGAAAAAAACAGACATTTGAACAGTAAATAAAACAATGCATTAGTCATGGAACAGAGGCCAAAGAGAAGTTCCTAATCTGTTTTGTAACATGAGCTTGAGGAGGCATTCAGTCAAAATTAAGTGTTGAAAAAACTCCAAGCTGGCTGAGGAAAACACCTTTCCGCATGATGTGCAAACAGGCTTCAGCATTCAGCTGTCAAGGCCATGAACTTAGCAAGAGTCAAAAATGAAACAAATATTCATGTGGATAAATCACTGTTAATGATGATAACTTTGGATGGGACATGGAAATCCACACTTCTGAGGTTAAGCCTATCCTTAGGGGTTAACTCTAATGAGGGAGACAAGTCATCCAAAGCATGCTGATGCAGGATTCTCACACCTTCCCTTCTCATAAGGCAGGACACAAACACCCGTAGTTCCTTGGACCAAATCACAAGCTCTACAATGGGAACAATTCCGTAGCCTTTTAAAAAAAGGTTTTGCACCAGTTGTATTTTCCAAACGGATTTATTATGTGCTTTGTCCTGTTTTTAATAAGAATTAGTAAAAATATTTTTGGTGTCTCTATCCTTTTCTGTTCTTTGAGGAATCTAAGAGTGGGAGAAGTGTGGAGGCTCCAAAAGCATATTGTCTGTGACCATTTGCCTGGACCAGGAATTTGATTTATTAGTTACGTCACCACATTCTCGGTAATAATCATAATAACCAACCTGTGAGAAAGGGATGGAAGTGTTCAGCCATATCAAAAAGGAAATCACAGAAAAAAACAAGGTCAAAGTGATAAAGCATGGAACTATTACCCAGTGCCTACAGAGCAAGTACAGTTATGGTACTCATAAAAGGAACTTTAATGATAGCAAAAAACAGCACCAAATGAATCTATCCAATTAACAAAGATCACACTTAAAATAATAGCTAGAAAATACTAAATAGCCTATTGAGTCTGTCACATATAAGCACTACCTTGGATTATGATTTCTGGGCAGTCAATAAATCCCCAACAAAGTTTCATCAGGCTGGGAATTATGCAAATTATTTTCAAGCACAGATAACTGGTTAATTTAAAACAAAACATTTGTTTTCATAAAGCTGAAGTCAGTCTAAATCCAGAAATGTTTTCAGGTTAGAAATTAAAACAAAATTGATCTCTCCAGAAAGCAGTGCATGAAAAGACTTTTCTGTCTCAGCAACACTGTATCATTCTGTGACATGAACTGAAAAAGGAGGCAAAATAAATCCTATTAATATATTTGCATGTATAAACAATGGAAAAACTGAATACAGTAAACCTAAGTAATAAAAAATGTTTTCATATTTTAAAGCGTTTCAACAACCACGGTTACTGGTAAAAACAGACATAATTCACACCTTTTTTTCTTTTTTTTTTCCACACATGTGAAACACTCAAAGCTACTAATTTAGTCAATGGTGTGACCTGTTGACCCAAAGCTATCATGTTTCATTATCCTCAAATTGGAGACAGTTTGACTCCGTGGCAGGAGGCACCTGCATCACTCCAACCAACACCAGCCAGCCAAGGGTTGGGCTGGGAGCATGAATAAGCAGATATGGGTGAAGAAAGGAGGACGTGGGTAGGACACGGCAGGCAGGACACAGCTAAAGCAGGGAGGTGGAGATTTCCTAGGAAGGGTTATGGAAAGACACTTAAGGAGTACTAAACTTCAGTTCTGCTCCTTGTTCCCCACTCTTTCCCAAGTTATCACATTTGTAAACTGCATAAAGGTGGCAGGAGGCTTCACTAACATCTGTGAAGTACTTTAAAATTACGTCATGTTATTAAATGTGCATTGTACATGCCAAAAGTAAATCCTGCAACTCTGGCTCACCCAAATGGTTCAGATAAAGCCAATGGGAACAATAATATATGGGTGAGCAGGGAAAAAATTCTCTTAAGGAATAACACAGAGCAAACTCCAAGGCATTTTGAGAAGAAGGGAAAATGCATATTTTATTCATTTTGTGACAAATATTGCACAAAGCTGCCCTCGCTTACCCCCAAGGGGTTATACCCTTTCCAGCAATAATGGTATTTGCCACTTGCATCAGCCATTTTGGTCTCAAGCTCTGTTCCTGTCAAAGTTAAAAGAAATTTCACAGGGTCCTCCGAGGGCAGACTCCCCAGCCTGGCTGTCATTGCCATTTTGTGCAATTAATCTTATTTCTATCACTGAAGTGAGGAACTGGGTAACCTTCTGTGCACATAGTTATCAAAATAAGCATTTATAAATGAATATACAAAGGACTTATTTAAAAGCCACACAAAGAGGACTTGAGAGGGTGCTGGACTTTATGACCCCAGTACACAGCTAAAGAGGATGAACAAAGGAGTGGGAGGAGATATGAAAGAGTTAAAGGTTTGTAAGGGTAGACGTTTAAGAAGTTATTTGGCATAGTAATTAACATGAAAGGGACACCCAAAAGATTCCTTTTCTTGGATGAAAACCTGTCCTGTGTATGTTTAAGGAAGGCTTGTGATTCAGTATTTGCCTTAACCCATCCTGCTGCAGTCAGAGATGTTTCTCTCATCCCTCTTCATGCTGCTGGCCCTCACCACCTCTCTCATGCCAAGGTGGTTCAGTGGAACTGATCCAGCTGAAAGCCCCCATCTTTTCTGGTTTACTCATCAGCTAGCTCAGTTTTCAGACCCATCTTCTTCCATAGATATTGGTGTCACAAGGTGGTGCAGGCAAGGAAGGAGCTAAACCACAAACAAGGAAGAGACAGAAAGCAGGAAGACCAATCTACACTACCAGGTGAACTGATTTACTAGGAATTTCAAGAGAGATCCTTTCCCACTCAAAAAAATGCAACAAACCAAGAGTAAAATGATGAAACTTCACAACCTCACTAACTTGCTGGCCTTGACAGCAATTTACAACAGTTTGCAAAGGTATATATTGCTCCCAAAAGAGCAGCATACAAAATAGGCAGAGACTCCCATGTTCCCACATACCTAGCTCCCACCTTTTTAGAGGCTGAAACAGGGTAACTCCACCTGGATTTATACTACAGTAGTAGAACCAAAAACCCTACAAGAGTAACAAGAAAGTAGGTTTTAAGCAAGTGTCTTACTAAGTATCTATTTAACCTAGTTCTGGTGGGAATACGCTGCATGAAACCTTTGTGAACACTTTGTGCAGCACTGGTGAGAGTCCTCTGTAAAGCTTCAAGCTCCCCTCTGGTCAGCTGCTGGAATATCAGTGTAAGCTCTGACATGAGCATCTCTTAACCACAGCACAAAAGCAGAAATACATCAGCAACACCAAAGGAGATTATTGCCAGTCTCAGTGGACTCGATAGGTTTCAGTACATTGAAAGAACAAGTTAAAGTTAATTGCATACTTAAAATAATCCTATAACATTATCTCCCACTTATACCTTCATTTATTATGTCCTATATTAAAAAAAAAAGTTGTTTATGAACAGCTTCTATTATGGTGTAGTAGATGAATCTCTCCCTCTCCTTAGTTTGTTTTTTGTTACTGTTTTGATTTGCTTGTTTTTAATTTCCAAACTAGAGAGTTGAAGCATAGCACCAGGAATCGTGTTAAAATATTGTAGGACCAGACCTGCTGTTGAAATTTGGACTAAAGCCTAATGAAAACCACAGGGTCTTCAAAACCCTACATGTCTGCACACATCTCTAGTGACAGGTTGGGGGCATGAATAAATTCTTACATTAAAATAAAAGAAAAAAGAATTATAAAGTTATTAAAAGTTATAGATTGGAAAACCTTATTATATCATTTAAATAATCACTCACCCTACATTCTCTGGCACTCTCCATGCTCTACAACTTTAGTCCAAGTCTGAAATAGTTTAGATTGCAATGAAGGCCTTGCTGAAATAAAATAATTTTAGTTGGCTGTTTTTGTATGTGACTAGGAAGACTTTAGACTCTTCCCAATGAAGATAAAAAGGGGGGAAAAAAGCACTCTGTTAAGTATTTTTCACTGTCAATGGTACATTTCCTTTTTACTTTAGCTTTGTTTCTGATCTAATTTTCCCAGTTCACACAGACCAACTAATCACACAATAAATATACTAGGTTGAAGGTGGGGTTTTTTATACTTTTGCTGCTAGGTTTTTAGTTTCATGAAAACCACCTGTTGTATTCAAGATCTTATTTTCACAGTCTATACAGAAATAAAATAATTATATTTTAAAACATTTTTGCTCTGGCAGAGATAAAACAGGTTCAGATCTGAAGGCTTTGTGTAAACATAATATAGTATTGATCTTTGCAAATGTAAAATCAACAGAATAATGCAGTTAATGATAATACATCAAGTACAATATATGATCAGTTATATCTGTTTTCATTCTTGCACCATTTAACAATCATTTTCTCCATTCCTTGTAACTCCATTGAAAAAATATTGAGAGGGGTTTGCAGCACTTGAACAGTCTTTGAAACCTTGTTAAAGCTTTCCACACATTAGATGACATTTTTATTTCCCATTTACAAAGAAGCTGTGATCACTGACAACATTACAATTTTTTTTGAAGATACATAGAACTTGTGGGCGACCAAAGACCTGAAGTTTTGCAGAAGAATTTGACAAAACCAAAGTAGGACAGCTTGAAACACCCCAAGCACAAGCAATTTATTTGCACCTGAAGGAGGTATAAATATATACCACATACCTTTATGACCCTCTAGTGCTTTTATGTTTGCAACCCCAGGAAGGACATGGGAATCTCATGAGGTTAAACAAGGCCAAGTGCAAAGTTCTGAGCTTGGATCAGGGCAATTCCCAGTACCAATACAGTCTTTGGGATGAAGGAATTGAGATCAGCCCCACTGAGAAGGACTTGGGGGGTACTGGTGGATGAAAAACTGCCCATGAGTTGGCATGTGCACTCATCACAGGAGTATCCTGGGCTACATCCAAAGCAATGTGGCCAGCAGGTCAAGGGAGATAATTCTGTCATGAGATCCCACTTGGAGTGCTTCTTCCAGCTCTGGGGTCCTCAGCAGAAGAAAGGCATGGACCTGTTGGAATGGGTCCAGAGGAGGGCGATTAGAGGGTGAGTAGAGGGATGTTTCATGTCTCCTGTGAAGACCGTGTGAGAGAATGGGGGTTTTTCCAACAGAAGAAGAAAAGTGGAAATGATTGTAGCCTTTTATTAGTTAAAGGGGCCTTGTAAGTAAAATGGGGACAATCTTGGTAGTAGGGCCTGCTGCAATAGGACAAAGAGTAAGGGCTTAAAAATAAAAAAGGGTTGATTTTGTTTAGATATAAGGAAGAAGATTTTGACAATGAGGGCAGTAAAATACCGAAACAGGTTGCCCAGAGAGGTGGTAGATGTGGAAATATTTACGGCCAGGTTAAACAGGGCTCTGAGCTACTTGATCTAATTCAAGATGTCCCTTCTCCTTGCAGGGGGGTTGGATTAGCTGACCTTCAAACCCACCCTTTTCTTGTGATTCTACGATTGCACAGCAACGAACTTAGAGGTGTTGCCCCCGTTTCTCCGCTGCCCAGCAGACCGGGGCGTTTGTCAGGACAAAAGGCGGTCGCCGCCGGCGCCGCTGGGTGGCGCTGGGAGCCCGCGGGAGCGCATCCCGCATTATCCGCGCATCCCGCATTATCCGCGCATCCCGCATCGCCCGCGCATCCCGCATTATCAGCGCATCCCGCATTATCCGCGCATCCCACACCATCCGCGCATCCCGCATTATCCGCGCATCCCGCACCATCCGCGCATCCCGCACTATCCGCGCATCCCGCATTATCCGCGCATCCCGCATTATCCGCGCATCCCACACCGTCCGCGCATCCCACACCATCCGCTCATCCCGCATCGCCCGCGCATCCCGCATTATCCGCGCATCCCGCATCGCTCGCGCATCCCGCACCATCCGCTCGGCGTTCGCGGGAGCCGCGGGTCGCCGCCGGCTCAGCTCCTATCCCTGGACAGGATAGCCCGCGAACGCTCTCGTCCGGTCCGTGAAAGCTCCGGTTCGCTCGAGGGCAGAGGGTGGCAACGCGCTGGTAGCGCTGCTTGCATGCGTGCTTAGTGGCTCCGGCACGGCTGGCTCAATCCTCTCTGCAGGTTAAAAAACAAAGTTTGTCTAGACACAAATACCGTCTGGAGTACCATGAGTGAAGATGTTCTTATATGGCAATCACTGAAATATATCATAATGTAGACACATATGCTTTTAAATTTTTTTTTTTTTTTTGCAACTTCAATTTCTTCAAGTATATAATCAGCATTGCTCCTTAATCCCAAAGAAACTCTTTTATTTTAGTAACTACCAATCTTAACGAGCCAAGTACCTTCAGTTATTCTAACCACTGCTGAGTCTGGAAAGACAGCTCACTTGTAAGCAGACAGTGTCAGTGTTAGAATCACAAGCAGAAACACTGAGTAAACTATGCTGAGCTCCAGTGGGGTCAGTAGGGCTCCACAGGTATTTTCAGCTTGCAGAAATCTTATAACTAGTGATAGATGAGCTGGAAAAACAGCTTCTATCTCAAACACAGCTGAATCCTGGGACCAGAAGTTACCAAAACCACTATTCTACTTCTAAACCAAAGAAATACCTTATAAAATGATTGGAGAAAGCTAAACATAAAAGTAATGTACCTCCTTTCTAGACTTCTTAAACAGGCCAATGAGTCTTAGTACAGCTTGTTTGCTTTTACCAAAATGACTTTGAAATCTTAGCACACTGAGGACATTTTTCTCAAAATCATGTAATATTCTTTCACACTTCTGGAGCAGTAAGCAATTTCTATAAGCTTGACCACACTGTGGCTCAAGTGAGGGCTGCTGGTTTTGTCTGCCACAAGCAACACACTGGGGGAAAAAAAAAGTGAACAGTAAGGGAGATGCTGGATTAGCAGCCAGTGAACTGTTGTAATGATCCATTGCAGCAGCTCTGTGGCCTTGCTGTCTTGAGCCATTAATCACCAAAGTTTCATCATCCTCTCTAGCACAGGTCAGTCAGCTGATGCTTAAAACACCATATAATCATACTGTGCAGGCTTGTGCTTCAGGGCTGAAATTTGGGATTATGGTTGAAGATAATCCATTCAGGTTTTGGAAGCCTTTGTGCTTTTTTCTTTTTTTTTTTTTTTTTTTTTTTTTTTTTTTTTTTTTTTTTTTTTTTTTTTT
>VZRH01007516.1:934310-953057 GCA_013397555.1 Urocynchramus pylzowi
TTTTCTACTGCAGAATGCATTTATTTGATTGCACACCAAGCCAGAAGAAGCACAGAAACTCTGTGACCATCTCACTGATTTTAGATTCCTCTCCATCTCTGGACATTGAGTCTGTGAGCTGCTCTTCAGTGAAACTGAGTATTTGAAAGCCAAATTGTCTCATGCAGCCCCTGTCTGCAATTCAAGGATGATCCTAAGACTTATTTTCAGTTTTCCACTCCAAAGACAACAGCAGGACTTTTACTCTTGAGATCCTATTAGAGCTGGAGTTGGTGGGGTTGCAGCAAATATACTTAAAATGCATTTATGTGATTTAGTTTCTGTGCAATTCCCCCCCTACCATGCACTCTCTGCAAAAAGGGCTGTAATTAGTGCTACTCAGTGCACTGTGGATATCTTTATTTAATTAGCGTTGTTAAGTTACATGGCAAAAAAGCAACTCCTCCTCTCCTTTCATGTCCACGAAGGCTCCCACAGACAGCAGAACCAGTATCTTCCTGGGAAGCAAAGTTTTTTGACACCAGGCAGGAATTGTATATTCCTTAACATACTACATATGGGCTGGACAGGCTCTGTGTGTGACTGGAGACAGAAGCAAGGGCCTGAGGAGGGCAAACTTCAGTTCTTAGAGCCAGGGCTCATACACTGTTGATTTCTTTCAGCCCTGTTGCTGGATCACTACTGTCTGAAACCAGGATTACTTTTTGCCCTATTTCTACATTTATTTTCAAATACTAAGTTTGGACAAGGTATAGAGGGTCATTGTTGAGTGTTCAATTAGCACAACAACAGGAGACCTACTATTCAAACCAATGAGTAGGAAGTAACTTTTGGGCACATTTTAAGATTCTATGATCTTAAAACATGATCTCAAAACATGATCTCTCACTAATGCATCCCACTTTCAGAAAGATGCAGATTCCAGTACTTCATCAAGGTTGGTTACCAGCTTGACACCCAAATAAAATAACTTTCTTGCAAGCATTTGACCACTGAAGCTGAATTTTTTATTACTGTTGTTTCCTTTAAATCAAACTGACCTTCTCTAAGAGCAGTGTATCTTTCTTTGGTTTGGAAGTACCACTCCAGCCCATAAGAGTAGTTTTATCCTGCAACAAAACTGTTCAGTGCAAGGAAATGAGAGGGGGGTCTCCTCCATCTGGCAGATGATCCTTAGAAGTAGAAAAGAAGATGTGCAGGCTTATGCTATTAAACTTTTTGAGTTCAAATGAGATCCAGCTGTTTGGGATCCACAGCATTCTTGCAGTTTAACCGTTCACAGTATGCATACTTTCAATTCCTTTATTTTTGTTTTCTTTAATTGTTGGGGCCTGAGATCATAAACGCCTCAGCCTTTCAAACGTGAAGTGCAGCTCTTGGTAATTTGTTCTAATCAACTGCAGTAAGAAAAGTCTGCTCCATAACCTTGAATGCTTTTTCTCTCCCTTGACAACAGAATAGACTTCTTACAAAAAAATAAACATCTGGTTTGAGTTGAACATCAAATTGCAGTTGCTTTAAGTGCCAACTATTAAATTACCTCAAATGTTTTATGTTTGAACATGATTTTTCAAGACAGCTAAATTTTTTAACTGTAGCACAAATGTACATTTAAAATTGCTTTAGAAGGTTAAATCCTTTGAACATAGGGAGGTTTTTTTTTAATCATGTGTAGTTTGGTCACTCTTCTTGCTTTCTATTTACAGAAATTATTATTGAGACAGGTTTTTATACTACCAAATATGCCTCATCAGCTGGTAAGCAGAAGCAAAGCTTTGTCTAGAACTCAGGGACTTAATTCTAAACTCTGGAACGTAGCAAGTTACTGTCAAGACTGTCCAGACCTTACTAAGTCAAGCCAAAAAATCATAGGGACCAAGAATACAGCCTGTATTTTCATCAGGAAGCTAAACATTAAAACTCATATATAAGACTTCCCGCATTTGAAAAAAAACCAATCCTCTTTCCTTATCTAACGTTATTTTCTGGAGATGAGTTTTACAGTCTGATTTGCATGACAGCATTTCAAATTTACAGCTTTACATAAATGCTGCTATTTTCCTGAAACTACCTGGTTCTTGATCCACCACACTTTTGCAGGAGAGATTTTTCTTTTTTTTTGTTTCTTTTTTTTTTTTCTCTAAGTAGGTTTCCAGTTCTCTCAGAGGGATTTTTAAAGATAGAGAACAGTACAATTTGAACTATTGAAAGCAAATTAAAATGAACAGCAAATTTGCTGTTTTGCTAATGCTTGCAATTTCTGTATGACTGGAATTGACAGTGTTGCTGAGCATTTTTTGAGCGCTTTTTATGATGTTTCAGGGAGAAGAAAAAAAAAAAAAAAGAATGTTTTATTCATTGTGAGAGGGCTCTAAAAGGGCACCAGGGAAGTGTAAATGAAAACCATTTTCATATTCCCTTCAGTATTTCTGCAAAACCCTTCTCCAAACCAAAACACTGTAACTACAAGTGCCGCCCAATAATAGCATTGTTTACTTCTTCCCTGATCAAAGTGAAACCACAAGGAGAATTAACAGAAAAAAAATTTAAATTAAAGCACAGATGACTGCAGCTGGGCAAATTACTGGCAATTACTCTGGTGACTTCTAAATTGGCTGTGACCCAGTGTCAGTGGTTGTCTGTGCTTGTGTTTTCACCCAAGGTGATTGTAATTGTTGTGATGATAGTTACTCCAAGGAGAAATTAGTAACTACCAAGGTGGGGCCACCTGATTAAAGTTTCCATATTATTTAGATGGCTATTATCTAGAATAATGACTTTATCTAGCCTATTTGAATTCTGTGACACAGCTCAATTCTCAGATTCACTGAGGAACACACTGAAACCTTGATCATAATAAAAATCAGATTGTTTCACGTACTGCATAGGAAAAACAGTGACTGTGGACTGTACATAGATAGGAAGAATGACTTAATTTACCAACTGGTTTTTGCTGAAAGTGATCTGAACAAATTCAAGGGACACAGGCCCAAGTGATCTTTGAAATCCACCACAGACAACCAAGAGCACATTTTCATTCCAAAAAATGTCTAAACCAAGCCTGACTAACCAATCCTACTATTGCTAGACATTCACAGTGTCTGGAAAATTGATGTACTTGATTTTCTTTTACTGAACCTGATCAGCAGATATATTCTGGTGTATGTGATTAGAGAAAAAACCACCACATGTCTTCAACTAACAGTTCTTCTTGTAGCTTGATGAAAATGGCTTCAGGTACCACTTAAATAATGCAAATGGATGAGGATGAAAATTAAGTCACAAAATCACAAGAGGTGAAGAGGTGAAATTGGAAGAGACCTCTGAGGTTGTGTGGTCCAACGCTCTTCTCAAGCAGGGACACACAGAGCCAGTTGCCCAGGACTGTGCCTAGATGGCTTTGAAGTCAATTTCTCACTAAATCTGTTCTCTAAATCCCCTAATCTGATGAAGTTATTTCATGTTACTTATGAAGTTATGCTACTTATTAGAAAAACTTGCTAATAGAAATTTGCTGATAGAAAACATGATAAAAACTCTGGTTTCCTTCAGTACACTGAAAGAGGTGACACTGTTATTTAGGTTCTAGAGAAAAACTGGATCAGGAAGTAACATGAAAATTGTTGCCACAGAAACAACAAAACTTGCAAGAAAAATATTAAATGAGGAGATAAGTCCTGGAGGCAATGCCCCTTCTCATCAGAAGTGCCATAGGGCTTTTAGGTGAAGAAGAAGCTGAGAGAGCTGAAGAAGCATTATGGAATATAGTGGCTAGCATGGAGTACTCAAACAGGAATGCAGACAATACTCTTTGCACCCCCATATCCTATCAAATAGATATATTCCCTAATATCTACTCAATTACCTAAGACAATTTTTTATAGAAGGTGTTTATTACTTTTCATCCACTTTTCCCCCAAAATTCACATGCCTGGTTAATGTTAACAGTAAAAAACAAGAATAACCAATAAACTTCAGCTAGTTTTCAGCTGAGATATGTTACTGGTTTTGAAAACTGCTGAAGAAAGCCCCAATTTCCTCAAGAAGCTTGCTTTCAACCTAATGCATGAGGCTGGACAGGCCCTAAGGATCTGAGCTATGTTACCCTGTTTAAATGTTCTCCTGTTGAAATAATTTGTAGAAATCTATTTCAGTTGAACTTATGACATAATAATGGAATAGCAATCAATATCAGAGCAGGAGTATTTCATTACTTTACCACCCAAGAGTCTCTAGTCAGTCTTTAAACCAAACATCATCTACTGAACTTCATGTGCCTCCAGCAACAGGGAGGATGAAAACAAAGGAAGATGTTTTTTCTGTATCTTGAAAGTGGTTAGAGACTGAGTGTTACTAATTTCAGAATAAATATGCTTCCAAATTTTATGAAGGAGACATAAACTCATTCACCAATTCAAGTAAGGATATTTGAACAAAGAAGAAAAATTAATAAGTGGGCTTTTGTATTGGGAAAGGGAATCAAAGTAAAACAGGAAGAAAAGGGTCAAAGAAAACTAGCTGCCTTAGAAATGTTCCACTGTTTTCTGGAGAAACCATGTACAGTGATAAAAGGCCTTGAGACATGGAAGTTGCAGACTATTAGGGCAACTCAAGCAGAGTATACATGTGCCAAGATTTTTTGTGTCATTCTGTTTTGTATATACATTATCAAATTAATTACTTGGCTTGTTTATAATCTTAATACATCAACTCTGTAATTACGTGTGACAGCATCAAAATTCTGATGAGGTAAATTGTGCATCCCCAAGGATGAACTTGTGAGGAAATGTGTGTGAACTAAGACTTTCAAAGGGGTTTAAATGAGTTGATTTTTAAGCTTCATATCTCTTTTGAAGGAAGGAGAAGTGAAGCTGTGCTCAGGAGAGGGTCAAAGTTACCATGAGAAAATCTGTCAAGACAGATGCTGGGAATCTTCACAACATAATTAATCCACTTTTTTTCTGCAATATAACATAAAAGGTTAATGAACACTCAGCCAAAAAGAACACTATAAGGGCTCTAACAGATGTGTGGGAACAATGTCAGTAAGAAAGTATTAAGAGAAAAAATAGAAGAAAAAAAGGGTGAACAAAAAAAGAGAAGAAAAGAGAAAGAAGCAGAAAAAGCCAAAAGAGCATAAGGGTTGCATTTTAACAAATGTATGTATGTTTGTGCTCCCTTCTCTCTATCCCTAGTTCCAAAAATTCAGCTACTATTTTGGACATCTAGTATGGTGTTCTCCTTCAGTCAGCGCCTCTGGCCTTACAGAATCTGTAGGGGTTTTGGCTTTTACCAAGCTCTGACTCTGAGTAGAAAAGAAGGGAGATTCAAGGAGGAGAGGTACATGCAGAAAATCTGCACAGTGCCTGCAGTGAGTAGCCTGACTGTTTGAATTGATGATTAAATAAATAACTGTATGCCTTGTGTTCCTCTCAGGGCTGAGCCCGCCACATGCTCCAGGGGTATGCACTACTGCCAGTCAAACTCTCTGTCTAGGAAACTCCTTCTCCTGAGGCCAAATCTTCACCCAAGAGCTTTTCTACCAATCTGAGCAAATCAGCAGCAGCAGGGAATTTCTCCACACCCTATACATTGCAGTGAGATCTCCTGTGAGAGCAGAGGAAGATCACATTCATACTAGAACACCATCTACAGGACTCAATTACCTTCTTGGTTTGTGGCTGAAATAATAATTGAGTTTAGTTCTATGTACCTACCCACATATCATCATGTCTAATCAGTAGAAGAGAACTCCATGACAGTATACCTTCACTTGATAAAAATTATCCTAATAGCATCCAAGCAACAGCAACATCACCCTAATGGGAGCTTACAAATAGACCTCATGCAGCAATGCAAGTTTCCCATGACTTTCAGCAGCTTTAAAGAAATTGCTTTTATTTCCAAGAAATGTGATATTTGCCATTACTTGTAATTTGACAGCATCAACCCACAGCTGCAGGGCTCATGCCAAGAGCCTGGGAAAGAGAGTGCGACGTACGGCAACCTGTTCAGGGAGAAAGAGAGAAGCAGAAATGCTGTATGGCATAGATGGAACTTGGGTGTGGAACCTCTCCTTCCAGCTGCCCCAGAGCCAGGAAGAGTTTCTGATCCTATTTAAACTGCCTTTAGACCTGCTTACTGCTATGATACTTTGCTGCCAGAGGCAGCAGCAGTGTGTATGGACCTTATTTTTTCAAGAGAATTCTGTCCTCAGTGGACTCTGACTACTCAGAGCACAGATGGGCAAGAGAGGTTTTAGGGTGGTGAGAGAGTTGAAACACCCATATTCCTTTCTTCTAAAAAAGCCCAAGCAAACAGAAAGATCTGTCTCCTGTGTGTTAGACAGAGATGGAAGAATGAAACTATTCATCTGGCCAAAACAACCCTATGAGCACTTTTGGCCTTGAATTTTCATAACCCAGTCAAAGGTTCTGCATGCTGCTACCCTGTTTTCCTCCCCAAGCCCTTGTTTGGCCATCATTCTTGTGGTTGCTGAAGCTTTGTCTCCAGGCAAAATCTCCCTTTTCTTGTTTTCCCATCCCTGCCTACTGGCTACACAACTGGTCTGGAAGCTGCAGTTGGTCTTCTGGGCTTCTTGCCCACATATGGCTGTGGTGGAAATCTCAATGTCCTCGTGTCTTCCCACTCTTCTTGCAGCTGCTCCCCTCTGGAAGGAGGAGGAAGGGTGTCCATGGCATCCCATCCAGTTAGGAGAAGCCTGCAGTTGTTAAGCCCTTGCACACAGGGAAGGACTCCAAGATCTGAGCATGCTTGGACAGAAGGCAACAGCACAGAGCGAGGCACCACAGAGGCAGGCTGCAACAGGCAGAGAATCACCTCTGGTATTGAACAAGCAGCTTGAGCAAACCAAACCAAGAAATCCCTACTGCACAGAAGGTCTAAGATTTAACCTCCTGAAGTGGGTCCTTGGTGTACTAAGGACTACTGCATAATAATGCAAATCATTATAACAGGTAAACATTTGCCTTCATCCTCCCTTCCCTGAGGACTGCCTTATCCATTCACCTTTTAGAGTGGGATGTCCTTTGATCATAGATCTATAATTTGCTTAGTTGAGCTGACTATCCCTATCATTTGTGCGTTGTCAGATGCAAATAAACAACCCAGTTACCTTGCCAACAAGCAGCAAGCAGCAGCAATGTATATTATCAGTAGTGTTATTACCCATCATGTTCTGGATGGACAGATGGAGGGGATGAGCATCCACCAGCAAACAGGACTGTCATTTTAACAGCATTCTGAAAAGTTTGTGCCAGCTTAACCTTACTGGGTAACTGCAATTTGTTTCCCTCCTCCAGCTTTGCTTAGCACACCCACAAACAAGGGAGTCGCAGAATAACCAAGGTGCAGGGAAATCCACACAGTGTTTTAAAGAAATATGTGAAAAAAGTATTTAAACCCAGTATGTTTACATGCAACAAGAACACTGATACCAAAACTGCAGTCCACTGGGACGTTCACCCCCTAAGAAATAGCTTTTGAAATAAACCCATTTCTCATAATGTTTTCTAGTACTTTTTTTTTCTCCATCCCCTCCAGTCTTATTGCTGCTTGAGATAGCCCTTGTCAGGACAATCTAGACAGTCTTCAAGAGGTGCCAAATTGCAGGGACCTCAGGTTTTTCACAGTTAGTTGTTCTTTCCACTGCTGGACTCTTCTAAAGCAAACGAGATTGAATTAATATGTTTTTACTGTATCTGTTCCTCTGCTCTGCTGTTTCCCATGGCCTAGCAGAGGAAGTGTGATTGCCAAGTGTTTTCTCATTTTGTTTAATCTGATACAAAAGGTCACCTCAAGTATCCTTTTGGTATTTGCTCCAGAGCTGAATGTAAGCGGTGGCAGCCCCAAGAAGAATTCATGTTGCTAAACTTCAGAAATATTTGGGTTTTTAGATACAAACAGATGTTTCCTTTTGGTAGCTTGATTTTCCGTGTGATATTCCAAGAAGTGTAACGGGTGTAGCTGAATCACAGATTAATATTTTCCGGAAATCCATTAGTTTCACACGCTGCTTCACCAATTATGAGAGTATAGCTTCACAATTACGTGAAAGAGATAAACAATTGATTTGTTTAATCAGATTCCTCTTTAAATGGACCACCAATTCTTCTTAATATCCACAGCTAAATTTTGCAGCAGAAGTAGGGAAATAGAAAAATTGGCTCAAGTTCAGGTCTGATGTAGATCCATTGAAATTAGCAAAAAACTGGGCTGCCTTGGGGCCAGTTGTGCTACACCAGTTTGGCACAATATATTTGCACTAATAAAACAAATAATTCTAGGAATAACTATTTAATCTGGAGGATTCATAAACAACTGTGGGTTTATGCTCTAATCCTGTAGTTTAAATTTGTTTTTAATAT
Source organism: Urocynchramus pylzowi (assembly GCA_013397555.1). Lineage (NCBI taxonomy): Eukaryota > Metazoa > Chordata > Aves > Passeriformes > Fringillidae > Urocynchramus > Urocynchramus pylzowi. The sequence goes on from VZRH01007516.1 coordinate 942,698, forward strand.
ATAATAAACATAGTTTCGGTTATATCCAATGCTGTTCTTCAAAACAATCCCTTATGCAAAGAGATATATAACTTCACATTATTTTGAATGGATGGTTAATAAAGTCTTCCTGAATATAGAGAGGGCTTCTGTCCCCTCAGGAAAATACATGCCATTCCGACCTTTTCAGATGAAAAATATGTGCTCTTTGGAAGTTTGTATTTATGGGTCACACATAATGAATTTACATGGAAAAGATGAGTCAGGAAAACTCCACTTAATTTTTCAGAAGAGTAAATTGACCATTTGAGGACACTAAAAGGGCAGAGGAATTATGAAACAAAGGTTGTTTAAAATGTTTCAGCATTGCAGTTAAGCAGATAAAGCATCAATTCTGACCCCTGACTTCAAAACACAGAGGTCGTGACTCAGTTTTGGCAGCTCTGCTGTAATGACCCAGTTGCCATAATCCTGATGTTTAAAAACCTGAAAAGGCAAAGAAGGAGGGGACATGGACAAGGCCTATTATACAGCAGAAAAAAAACCCAAACCAAAACCCAAGCATCAAATCAACTGCCAAAGGCTTCTGAGAAATGCAGGCTGATGCCAGCAGTGCACAGAGGGGTGGCATGGGAGAGAGGGAAAGCGCTGCGGGGGAGACCAGCAAAAGCAGCTGCCTAAAATGAAATGAGTGCCTTAGAGAATGATGCCAGATCCAGAACTCCTCTTTATAATGTATGAATTACTCTTGTTTTGAATATTCAGATTCCTGAACAAAAATTAATTTCTGGCTGTTCTTGTCTGATTTTGATCACTCTTGGTCCAAAGGGCACTGTCTGAAAAACAGGAGCTACGCAAGCTCTTTGAAGTGAAAACACACACAGGTGATAAAAGCTCTACCACTGGCCTGTGTGTCAGGATTTTACCTCTGTCTGTCAAGAAACTTAAGAAACTAGTTTCAACCAAAACAAAAAGATCACAAACATAGAACAGGAGAGGTCCAACAGCTTTTCCTCTCAGGAGGGGCAGCAGTTGTTCTGAAGAATGAGACCAAATAGATCACATAGATCACTGGGGCTGTCTGCCTGCATTATTGTCAGCTGAATGATAAAGCTTTAGGCAAGAACCACGTTTCCTAAATCCATAATTCCTCTTCCCTTGTACTTCATTGATACTGCATAAAAGCAATACCCAATATTTTTACTTGCCATGCTGCAGAAAAATGCAACCTCAGTGGCTACAGAAGAACCAGGTCAAAACACAATGTAAGAGGTACAAAATGTGACACCTCATTACAGACCACAAAGAGAAACAAAAAGCAGCTAATAGTGATATACAGGGAGGATAACAAGAGAGACACAGTGGGAAATACAGGGAGTATAACACATGAATTTGGACAGCTATCAGTGTAATGACCACAATGTCGAACTTGGATGCCTCTTGAAATCTGTATTTTGCACATTTTGTAAGGCAACACATTTTCTAAGCACCTCCAGCTTCTCAGACACATTGAGAGGATGCTCAGCATCCTTAAGCACATATTCCAGTCATTCTTACTGTATTAATCCAAAAGCCTCTAGCCAGGTGGAGAAGCAAAACAAAATAGGGAAGAGGACAAAGAACATTTCAGTGGAAAAACCCCACAATATAGTAACTTTTAAGTCCTAAAGTATAAAATCAATTCTAGTGATGTTTTTCACATGCTCAAATTTTGCAGTGTTCCAAATCTGAACAGCCAAATGATTATTCTAGTGCACACACATTTGAATACCACTGCCACTACTCTCACTTCTGGTAGACTTTGGCAAATGCAGTATATGGCAAAGCTCTAATCCATCATGGATTTTACCACGAGAGTGTGGAAACAAAAATAAAAACAAACCTGTTCTGATTGTTAGAGTTTTGTATTTGGAAGGTTGGAAAAAATTGTCAATTCTCCTGTTTCATAAGCAACTGCCTACCTCAAGGCCTAGGAGGCTGTAAATTAAGATAATTTTCTACCACAGTATAAGTGAAAACGCTAAAAGTAAAAACTTGTAAGTGAGAATGGCAGAGATTTACAGGTACAGCTGTGCTAATTGGAATGGTGGGTGATTTTAGCAGCTTGGATAAAAGCATATGATCAGACTGAAATTCAGGTATGCCTCAGGTGCACTTGCAAGTGCCAATAAAAACAAATGAATCCAACATCTGAGTAGATCAGTATCACTGCAAGCTAACAGTTTGGAATTCATTAGTATTTTCTGCCGGGGACTTATTCTAAATACTTTTGAATAAAATATATGAGAGACTATTTGAAAGTGCACCCAATTATATACTACAGACACCTCAAAGAGCTGTTAGCACCTTCAGCAAACTGCCAGTTACTTCAGCTTGTGCTGACTTCACTTTTACAGAGGAAAACTAAGGAGACTTCAAAAATGTCAGGTTTTTGATGTTCCCTTTAGTGTGAATACTATTTATAACCCTCCAGTTACTAAATCAGCTTAGGTCAATACATATGTTGTAGAATAAATAAAGTTCTTAGCCATTCTGGTGACAAAGATGCTGAGCCTGAATCTCTTTTCCATTTGAGCCACAGAAATGGAAGGAAGGGATGCCTTTATTTTGGGCTGGACTTCTACAGTCTCAGGTTCTTAGGGAGATATCTTAGCAGGAAAACCAAAAGGCTCTGCACTTTATGCAGCAGAAGAGTGTCAGTGGGATCCCAGTGAACCATTCCAATCACAAATCATTCTTTAACAAAACAACTTACATTTAAGCAGGATTTATTGAAAATTCAATACTCCTTCCTTTTCTTACTAAGAACAGACTGCATTTTGGCTGTTATCTGTAGGCTTTAAAAGGCTGTTATCTGTTATTTCAAAACAGATAAAACAAACCAAAACAAACTCCCTTTATACAAAATTTAAAAATGAGATAGGAAAAAATAAACATCTGCTGGCCTGAATGCCTCAAATTTCTTGAAAAAAACCCCTATGCCAAGGAGTGAGAGATGCCAGGAGAAGGTAGTGCTACACCAGGAAGAGCACTCAGGTGGAAGGCACAAGTAGAACTGTACAGAAAGGATCCCAGCACCTTCACCAGGCTTACAGGAACTACTGGGATGTTCCAATTTTTGGCTCATTTACTACTTCATTCATTTTCATATTGAACTCAGTGAGCACAGGTAGCTCTGAGTTATTTCTGCTACCCTCACATTAAAAAGTTGCAACAGAGTTTTGTACTGCCAATACCTAATACAGGAGGGATGATGGGAGAAAGAAAAAACAAATGTTTTGACAAAACGTTTTAAATAATATGGTTTTAGGCAACAAGAAGAAGAGGAGAAATTTGGTTTGGGGAAAATTAATTAATTGGGTCCTTATGGGAATGTCTTTAAATTTCTGAGTTAACAACTTACAGCAATGCTCATGAAAGATTCTCCCTCTTTGGTAATTATCAGCTGAGACAGACATTTCCATGTCAGTTAACACTAAAGTCCATCTCTCCAATTTGATCAGATCTGAGAAGTTATGTATTTCTTTTTTAGATGAACGTCTTAGAGCACAGTCCTCCAATACAATTAATTCCATCACCACAGACCTATTACTGATGGGTACCTACATTAAGAGTCTTGAAGTCTTTTCACTCTCATGGAGTGAAAACAGAAGGATTAAGCTGTTGCTGAAAAAAAAGGCAAGCTAGAACATCTGCTGTATGTACTGAGCAACACTCCAAACTGTCTCATAAGTCTAACATATGCTCCCTGTCTTGCAGCATGCTTGTTCAAGATTTAGATCATGACATAGGAACAGCAAATAAACCATGTTATCCTTCAGTTATAAACAACTTTTTTTTTTTTTTTCTGAAAATATTATTTTCCTGAGAGTGTTCCTCTACAGTGAAATGTCTTTTGACCTTTCATCTGATTGGTATCACTACTGTGTAAAACCCCCTACTTCAGATTTTTTTTACAGCAGTCAGACTGAGGCTGCTACAGTGCTGAGCAACTTTAAAATTTTAACTTCAATATTTAGCAAGATGAGGAAAATTAATGGTAATATAGATATGTCAATGGTACAATGACAGATGGGAGGCTAAAGATTGTACTAAAATATGGATTTGGACATACCAAAAGAGGTCTTTCTTACTGTCAGGATGAAGTACAGCAGTGTAACAAAAATGAAACACAGATACAATTTCAGTGAACTTTTCTGGATCCAGATAGGATACACGTGTATCTCCATGTAATATAATTTGTTAACAAATGCTGATCTTGGCTCTTGTTGGCAAGGAATTAAATAAGAACACCATGTAACTATTTACAACCTTCCTACCTTCTTCATATTCCAGGGAAAGTCCTTTCTTGACTTAAAACTGACATTCATGTTTATTTCAAAGACAACATCCCTGAACTATTTGTCCTTTAGGAGATAAATCAATCTCTCAATGAGAAAACTTGTCTCATTATCTTTCTGTATATGATTACTATCTATTATATTTATCCAGGCCTTCTTCAGCTATTCAAATTACTTCTAAATATTTACTACAAGTAAACAAACATATACTGAACTAATGACAATGAAATAAATTGCACACATAAGAAGCTAAGTGAACCAGGAAAATCCTGGCTAACAGGATTTTTGCCAAGGACTTCATAAAAAGTTTGTCTGCTCTATTTCCTTGAATTCTTGTCTTATAGTCAAGTTTTTGGGTTTTTTTCCTAGTCTCACTTGGTGAAGCAAAACGAGCTAGACTAGCCCAGATTGATGTATCAGGTGCTACATTACAGTAAGACATTTGCCATCACAAGAAGGCACAGCTGTGACTCTGCATGAATGTTTTGTTGGGCATTCATTCTCACAATATTCTAAAAAATAAACCATTCACTTCACAACCTCTGAGCAGTTGCTACATTACAAAGTGCTATGCATATGTTGACTGACAGATTGCTTTAATGTTTGTTCAGATTCTCTCTTGGTACAGGTTCCAAGTGGGTGGATCTCAGAAGTGCAATAAAGTATTTTGAAATACTAAATATACACAAAATTGAAATATTTTGGGGGAAAAAAGTGATTAGAGATTATGTTTGTCTGGACATTAAAAAAAAACACCTCAGTAAAGTAAAGAACAGGATTACACTTATATCTGAGATCAAGAAACACCACAATTTATTAGCTAAGGACTGCTTTACTTGGCAACAGCTTCAAATGCACTTTGCAATGAAAAATCAGGTTTTGCTTTGGTGAGAATAAATACTTTTAACAGCATGCCAACTTTCTTTTTCACACTCAATAGCTTCTGAGATTTATTTATGCAGGGGTCTTCCCATTTCTGGACAACAAACAGTTTATTTCTACAACACAGACTTATTAAACCTAGATTATCAAACTATACATAAATGTACCTTTAAAAATCCAACAACAAAGGAGATGTGTTTCACAGCATAAAAACTCATAAAATCTCTTTAAAGTGTCAGATTCCTCTGTTATTAAATATCTCTATTATGTTTCAAACAGTTTTTTTCCAACTATTTATTCATACTGTATTATTCATTCTAATTCTTATGGTCTTGTTTGTAAAAACAAATGAGATATCAATTTTTTTAAAGAGACTTATCAAGGAGCATCTCTATAAATAAAGTCATGTACAATGATACTAAGATAAATATTTGTGTTTAAAGACAATTGACTATTTTTCTACAGGAATTTAATTTCTATGGGAATTAAAGTATGCACTTGAGAAAACTCAACTTTTTATGGAGAAAAACACAACAGCAGTATTTGGACAGGCTGCCAAAACGATACTATATTTAGCATGGAGCAAAAAGGACAAATCCAACATCCAGCACACACTGTTTCCTGATACTTACTCCTCATTTCTGCTTAGAAAATATCAGATTATAGATTCAACATTTATAAAACAACTTGTCTCAAAGGAGTTGCCCACATGAAAAAAATCAGGTACAACCCTATGCGTGCATAATTTGTCTGATTTAATTAATTAATTTTTAAAATATTTTTTTAAACCAAAACTTCACTCATGGACCTTACACAACTTATGTACACCCTTGGTGGCCAGAGAAATATTAACATATTGGGAGCAGGAAAGTTTTTGGAAATCAAGCAGTATTTCTCTTGTTCACTGGTGGAGTTTTCTACAAATATGTATACTGTCATGGAAACAAATGATTTTTGTAGACTCATTCCCTACAATCAGAATGTTAGTTTACTAGCTAAATAAATATCCTGATAAGTAGACAAATAAATATCCTGGAGCAGACTTTTTTTTTTTTTTTCCCTCCCAAATCCTCATTTTTCTAATCTCTTCCAGGAAGGAGCAGAAAGGAGAAGGCACGAGAGACATGCATACTTTACCCAGTCCCTTCTTCTGAGGGTTCAAATGGTGATGATATTTTAAAACACACTTGCAGTGCATTGTGAAAAGTAAACAGCACAGCATAAAGAAATCAACATTTTTATAAATTTAACTGTGCTAACTCAGGCTCTGATAGTCAAGCAGTGCTTTTTGACAAGGGGCATTCACCCACATGCAGACATTACTGACACCATTTCAACTCTGTTCTGTCCAGATTGTTTCTCTCTAGCCCCGTGCTGTAACCTCAATATTTCTAGTATCTTAAAGAGAAGTTCTAAGCATTTTCAATTCTGCTGATCATTAACAATTTCCAGGAATGTTATATCACCTACAGAGGATTTTTCTCTAATGTGAATAGTCTAGATTTTCTTAGACTGTGGCCAAACTGAATGTCAAGACTAACTGAGATTGTTTAAGCAGCTTCCCATCCTTGACTGTTTTTTCCTGCCTCTGAACTCCACACCCAGTACTTTTGTGAGTTAAGCAGAATCAAAGAGACTGAGCTGGATGAAAAATAGGGGAGAGGGGAGGTGCTAGGAAAGGTTGTTTTCCAGAAGGATCACTTTCATAGTTCACCTTCCAGCTGCACAACCAACCATGCCAGGTGGATGAAGTGAAGTCAGGAATTGAAGAGCAGGAGGTGACAGAGGCTGCCAAATCAGGCAGTGCTGACACTAGGGAAGCCCTGGTACCTCTTGCAGACCCCCCAGCAGCAGCCCTCTTAATCTGATGGGGCAGTATTTTGGTGATTTTCAATCTTTGATATATACCACGTTCAGTAATTACTCAGCAGAACACTACTCAGTTCACCCTTCCCTGAGCTGCATGCATTCCATGAGAGGACACAGCAGTAAAACTCTATTTCTGCTAGAAGGATAAACATTTTGAGAACAAATTGAGGGCAGATTCATCCATTTAGAAAGGGCTATTTTTGCAGTCATTCTTTAGGAAGGAGCTTACTTTAAAAAAGGCCCAAATACATATAAATACTACTGGTAAAAACAGAGCTATGTTATATTTACATTATTCAGTCATTCAAGGTCACTGACATTTCTTTCTTCAACCACCTGCTAGTACAGTTCCCTCCCTGCAAAGATGCTGCAAGTAATATCTGCAGACAAAGCCTGTAAGTATTCCTAGAGTTACAGAAGTTGTGGCTTTTAAAAAGCCAACAGCTTCATTCTGTTAACTCTTTTTGTTGTTGCTGTTGCGCAGATCTATGTATCTACTTCTCCTAGGCCAGAACAAAAAGCCAGTTCCATTTCATTCTAGCATTTCTCCAGCTGTTTGCAAAAATTCAAATAGAAGCAGTGCATTCTAAATTAGAACAACATGCATATGCTGAACAAGACACGCTGATATCATTAGCCTGATAACACTGAAAAACCCTCAGAGCTGTAACTTCCAATGAGCATAAACAACTGGTATGATCCCAAACAGTCATTTTTCCTTAACTTTCCTCATAAAGGATCAAAAGTTCACTGATATAGCAGCACCTTATTAGCCTATCTTGAGACAGTGGTCTACCTGTTTCAGAACTGCCTGTTGTATTTATTTTTCTGTTTGCACTGTCCAAACATATTAAAAACAAAGCAGGAAACATTATGTATGTTCTTTCATATCAAAATATATTAAAAGAATGATGAAACATTGTCCAGAGCCCTCGTGCTCATAAAATGAAGAAGTTACAGCCAATCTATGATTGAAGAAGGATGCGTTATGAGAGACAAGGTAAGACACAAATTTTCTTTCAGCAAATGGATTTATTGACAATTGACTATAACCATGTACAGCATCTATGCATCTCCCATTGGAAGAATATCCAGTGATAGAGCTAACGTTAGTGTGATACACAGCTTTACTCAATAATCCCACTGCATTTCTAACAACAAACAGTGGTGTATTCCACAATCATAAATGGCCAAAAGCACCCAGGTGTTCAAAAGAACAGAAATTTTAAATTCTTAACAAAAAAATGAAACCTGATGCTGCCCTTCCTCAATTTTAATTCCATTCAACATGGTGTCTATTGCAGTGAATTTTAATCTATACACTGACGACCGAGTTTGGCCCCTGATATTCATGAAAACTACAGCCTATCGAAATGAAATCCTGAAGGATTTTTTGCTACTGACCTAAGAAACAAGACTTTGATTTTTTCTTTCTCCATGGAAAAGACAAAGATTAAGGCAAATGATCTCTACACTCTCTCCCTCAGAACATAAAATCTTTTCTCTCTGTTCAGTCACTGAACTCCAACCAAAGGTACCAGTTACTATGGTATCTTTTGTAAACACTTGTTCATCTGAAAAAAATGAAAAAAAAAAAAAAAGAAAAAGAAAGAAACCCCCCAAATTGCTTACTTGCAATTATGGTAATAAAGGACTTGTAGTCACGAACACCTCGGGTCAGCAATGAATGCATGATATTGAGACAAATGTCTCCATAGTACACTAACACTTCCTTCAAGCCATTCAGTTCCACAAGAGTTCATCTGAGGTTGCACATTAAATTCAAAGGAGCAGAAGTTGTATCAATGGTCTCAGCAATTTACCAAACTCCATCAAAAACATTTGCATTTAAAGTGCAATCCTGATTTGGACCTCTTTAACTAGCTCATTTGTAGACCACACAGAGAGAATTATTAATGTAAACTAAACCACCATATTTTGTAATAACAGAACCACATTCTGTAAATATTTAGGAAAAAGTCTGAGAAGAAGAGAGCAACTGACCATAAAATGATTAGCATTGCTCTGAAACCAAAAGCAAAATCCTAATTTAAAAAAAAACCACAACAACCAACAAACCAAAACAACTCAAACATTATATACTAACTGCATAAGGGTTTAACTCTAGCATTACTCACTCAGCTACACAAAACACATAATCTAGATTAATACACAAAATGTTTTATTTCACAGTGAGGTACATAAAGCTTCTAACTTTAGTAGGCTAAGGCTAGGAGAGAATTGCCTGTTAGGATAAAGATTGTTTCACATTCCTGAAATATTCTCACCTATTATTGTTTCTGAAGTAAGGCACCAATGATTATTTATCCATCAACAGTTCACCTCTGCACCCACCCATTTAGAAATGAAGATGGATTATGTGAGGGTCAGCAATCTGCTGACCATCATGGACCCAGACAACTACAGCACACATTAATGTGTACAAGTACCAAGCAGTATTTATTCAAAATCAATTAAAAAATAGCTCATTTGTAAACACTCTACAAAAATCTGTTAGTTTTTTCTCAGTGGTGTCAGCGATATATTCCTGTAGAACTAACCAGCTGCATTATTGTTTCTCATTTACAGAAAAGTATAAAAGCACACTTGTGCACATTAAATTGCCTCACATTCAGTTTGAGTTGAAACGGCACAGCCTTCAAACTACTCAGCAAACACCCCTACATTTCCAGCCCTCCAGACAACTCCCTGGTTGCAAACAGTTCGATGAAAAGATAACCCTCGATCCAAATTTTTGATTAGGAAGGGCTGGTGCTTTGAAAAAAACCTGTTCAAAGCTCCTCACACAGGGCCAGGCCGCTCACTGGAACTTGTTCCCCACCTGCAGTCGGAGGAAACCACCTGTAAAATAGCACACTTAAATTAACAGCTCTGAGTTTCCCAAAGGGAGGCACTGGCTGCTGTTGGCAGTAGCTCCTGCCGTTTGCTCCTCACGGCAAGGCAGGGTGACGGCCTGTCAGGGCTTTTCCTTGGGTTAGTGACCATTCCTGACCAAACGGTGAGGTGCCGGCAGAAGTAACCCCGTCCCACAGGCAGCCTCAGCCCCGGCCCGCGGTGAGGGCGGCTGAACGCAGCCCCGGAGCCGCACCATCCCCTCGGAGGCCGCGACCCCTGGGCCCGCACCGTCCCCTCGAGAGCGGCGGCCGCCTTCCCCGCCGCGCTGCCGCGGGGCCTGGCGGCCTCAGTCGGCGAAGCGCTGCAGCAGGTGCTCCTCGCCGTGCCGGCCGCTGCCGCTGTCCAGGAAGCGCTCACAGGGGAACTCGATGAGG
>VZRH01007517.1:0-29145 GCA_013397555.1 Urocynchramus pylzowi
TCCTTCCTTCCTTCCCTCACTCCCTGTTTCTCCTCTCATAAACATACTCTCACATATACAAGCACCACTGTCTGTTTTAGAGCTTGAACTCTGAAATATTTTCCGGCTTTATTTTTGCCACATGAAATGCCTCTCATGAGACAAATCAAGAAAGAAAAATTTAGTACATGCCTTGTACATAAACCAACCTTTATTACTCCTAAAATAATATGATGTCAATCTATTTTTTTCCCCAAACTGCCACATTAAGGAGTATACTGTAAGGGTTTTTTTTCCTAATGCCAACTGGTTCAGCATTAGTGGAAAAAGGAAGAGGGGAAAGAATATTCCTTTCAGCTCTGAACAGCCACAGGTGCAGTCAAAGGGTGGGCATATGCTTTGAGATTTTAAGTGTAGTATTCTGACTTTTGCCCAGAATTATGTTGTGGTAAGTCAGTTTTTGATTCTTCATGGAGGGGACACTGTCTCCCCATATTGGTAGATCCAGAACTGGTTCTTTCTTGTGCCAGCTGTATCGTGGCAGAAACATTTGAGGTTCTCCCAGCCAGCAGGATGCAAATGTAACAAAGGGATGGTGGTGAAGTGGGACAGGAAAGCCCAAAATTCATTCATATCTCAGTGTTTCCACCTCAGTCATGGAATATCACACATGAAATAATGGATGAAGTCATTCTGGTGAGCAGCTGCTCTTTCCCAACCAGCTTTTCCTGCAGAGTTGTCCTTCCCTCTACACACACCCAGACACACCAGCTAAGTCAGATACAGCCTGACTCCTTGCTTTGTTTTGGGTTCCATCTGGAGAAAAATGATTTATTGCATGGCAGTTTTTTGGGTTTGTGGTTATTTAGCCCTGCAGAGCTTTAGAATTTTCTGCTCTGTAGGCAGTGAGAGAAGTGTTGTCATTGGAAGGATGCTCACACCCAGGACTACTCAGGAGGAGGCACCACGGGCTGGAGTCGTGTTTTGTCAGTGACATATTGGAGCAGAAAGGAAGTGGGAATGACTGCCCTCAGAATGTTGCATGACAAATATCCAGGAATTATCCAGGGAGCTGTACCCTGCCCGTGCTGGGGCTCAGCTTCAACATGCCAGAGCTGCCATTTTTAATAACTTGACATTTCACTCAGTCTTTTTCTTTTTAACAAATTTATGGTTGGGTGGGGGCGAAGAACAAAGGAAACACCAGGGATTGCCAGAGGGGCTCCATGATATGCTTTTATAATAAAACAGTTCCTTTCTTTCTGACATGGTTTCTGCATCATCCTGTCTGCTGCTTTGGAGTTTGGCAGGACTGAGTGAGCCCAGAGCCCTGTGCAGAGCAGATGTCCACCTAAGAGACATCCCCTTTCCACAGGTGCCTCTGGCTGTGGCCAGCAGCTCCAGCCTGGGGTCTGTAAAAAGGCTGCAGGGCAGGAACATGCCAGAAATTGATACTCATGGATTTTGCATGAAAACCCCCAAATATGGTAAAGCAGATGGACTGGATAAGTGAATTTCAGTAGGCAAGACTGACCACCCACCTTGAATTGCTTTCAATTCCTACACAGCCAGCTGTGCAAAAGTCACTCCTTACAATTACTTTCTTCCGGAAGTTTACCTGAATCATTGAGACTTTTATGCAAGATAAATTTATGTATATGTGTGTAATGTAATAATTTCTTTTGACTCTCAGAGTGATAGCAAAAGATAAATTTTGATAAAATTTAGAAGGTTAAAAAAACCCCCAAACAATCCAAACCTCAAATTATTGAAAACTGCCCTACATACTTAAGGATTTTTAAAGGGAGCCAAAGTTAACAAAATTTTAGAAATATATATATGTCCAGCTGGGAAACATTTTAAAGTGAACTAAATAAAACCTTTTGTTTATTTAGAGTGAACAGTAATCAAGAGCTGGATTTTACTAGACCTCATCATGTATAGTAGTCATGTTACTGTGAGGTAGAAGGATTAAAAGCATCAAAAATTTAATTATTTCTGAATTTTTTTTTTTTTTTTTTGGCTTAGGTGTGTATAATAGTACCCATATTTCTTTAATGCCTTAGACCAGTTCCTTGGCAGTATTCCTACTTTTTCCTGAAGAGGAGAAGGGGTATGCCTGGAGCACTGTTGCACTTTGACCATGTTTAGGTGGGATAATGATACTACAAGATGGCACAAGTTAGAGGAATTGCATATTCCAAAGGCTGACACTTGGAATTTTGGTTCACCAGGAAATATTTCACCAGTATTTCAAAATCTTCATTTTTTTTAATTAAATAAAATAACAATATACTTTAAAAAAACAAAAACAAAAACCAGACCTCTTCTGCAAAGCAAAACAGCCCAAAAGATGTTATCAGATTAATTTATTTCTGTAAAATTGAATAGTTTTGTTCCAGTTTGAATGTAATATCTTAAGGGGAAAGAACACCCTACTTAATAGAAAGGATTTTTTTTTTTTTTTTTTTTTTTACTGGGGACAGCTTTTCAAATCCCTTTTTTATTTCCTTGCCATGCTTTTAAAACAGAATATATTCAATGAAACTGACACATTCCTGTGGAATTGGTTGAGGTTTAGGATTTTTTTTTTCCTGCTGTAAGAGTTTCAGCAAGCCAAGGTCATAAAGCTGCTCAAATCCAAGCAGACTGCAGATCAGGTTCCTGGCAGAGCTGAGGTTCAGGGGAGTCAGGGCATCACATAAAAGTGGTTTAAGTCTTTCTTCATCCTAGAGCCTCTCCCAAGCCTGGGCGTGAAGCTTCACTGATTTTTCAGAGGGTTTGCACCATCTCCACTCTCTTCTGCTTTGAGGACTCCTCGTTGTTTTCCAGGTGAAGCAGAGTGGAATTTAGCTGTCCATAGGCTCTCTCTGGTGGGTAACCTTTGTGGTCCCACCATGAGCATCCCAAAAATAAGCAGGGGTTTTGGAACAGCTCATTAAAGCCATTTACAACTATACTTGTGTTTTATCAAGGTCTTCATAGAACCATAGAAAATTGAATGGTTTGGGTTGGGATGGACTTAAATCCCATCCAGTGCCCCCCCTGCCATGGCAGGGACACTTTCCACTGTCCCAGGCTGCTCCAAGCCCCAGTGTCCAATCTGGCCTTGGGCACTGCCAGGGATCCAGGGGCAGCCACAGCTGCTCCGGGCACCCTGTGCCAGGGCCTGCCCCCCCTGCCAGGGAACAATTCCTAATTCCCAATGTCCCATCCAGCCCTGCCCTCTGGCAGTGGCAGCCATTCCCTGTGTCCTGTCCCTCCAGCCCTTGTCAATTGTCTCTCTCCATCTTCCCTGCAGCCCCTTCAGGCCCTGCAAGGCCACAATGAGCTCAGCCCAAAGCTTCTCCTGCCCAGGTGAGCAGTGCCAGCTGTGCCAGCCTTTCCTGCCAGCAGAGCTGCTCCATCCCTCTGATCAGCTCTGGCCTCCTCTGTGCTCTCTCCAACAATAACTAATAACATTTTAATCTTGATATAACTTTATTGAAGCCAAGCCCAAAGAAATTAAGCTTATCAAGTGCGGGAAATAATTTGACTAATGCAAACTCTTTTGATTTTTCATGCAAACCTGTCTCGTGGTTATGAATTCTTGATGGTGAACATTAAGGATTTTCTGTTAGTGTCTCATTATGCAATGGACTCTTTCAACACAAAGAGTCCAAAATGGTTTTAGACTTCTAACTAAAATCAATTATTTTGTTTCCTATTTAGCTGTATTCTTGTCAAAATATAGGGCCTGATTTAAAGTCCACAGAACATTTTGTGTAAGTCTCATGGCTTTATCAGACCTCTAGTCCTTCTACAAAAGACTGAACTGTACTGCTGTCACAAATAAGTGAGCATGTGGCTCTGAAGAAATAAGTGGACAAATTGCATAAGTGTGAAATTCCATTATCTGCAGGACACCAGATTAGATGTTAAGAGCCCCATTTTGAAAGGAACTTCACAAAACCATAAGCCTTCTGAATGAAATATTTTGTGTTTTGAAAGTTTGGAAAACATCATAATATGTTTTCTATTTAATTCCCTATTAATTCTTTTTCAAATGCTTAATCTGATGGATTTTGAGAGACAAAATGCTTTTTACTGCCTGCCCCCTCAAAGACAGTCTTGGAAAAGCTCTTTGTAGAATATTAAAAGTCTTCCCAAGAAAAGAAATATCGCTGCACATTACACATTTTTGGATGTTATCTTGTGCACCACTAACAGGGAGGCAACTTTTCTGTTTGATCCACTGAAAAACTGACGTGGTTTTGGAACCAGACATGATGGATTGGAAGGATTGTAAGGAGAATTAATGACACCTTGGTCCGTGGCTCTGTGATTATGTGCAGTAGCAGGCTAAAATCACCCTTTAGCCAGAGGGATTTCCATTTCTTACATACAAGAACTGTTACTGAGATAGATGCCTGCTCCTTGCAGGTCATTTGGAACATCTAGATGTATTAAATGGATTAAGAAACACTCCTGGCTGGATATACCTATCCTTTCCATCTCCATTCCAGTGCATACCTCATCACTTCCCTCCAAGAGAGGCTTTGCTGATAAATCTCTCCCAGGACTTGTTTGGGTTGGCACTCTGAGCTGACAACCCTTGGCTGTTTCTCCCTTTTAGCTACTTGTTTTCACTTTCCTTCACTTGAAGCCAGAATAGCAAAGCACCTCTTTGAACAAGGGCTCCTTTTGGCTTGTTTTCCATGAGCTATTGATAAGCATATTTGATAGCCAAACTCCTTCCCTTTAAAGCCCTGGTTTCATCTCTTTTTTAGTAGTCTTTGTTCTGTATGTGTTTACCTGCAGCAGGAATGGGTGTGAAATAAGCAGGAGCAGCATAACTCAGTGGCATCTGGGCAGTTTAAAATGCATTCAAGTGTCTGTGTTCCTGTCCTCAGATTATAACAAACCAGTTCAATAGAGAAAGAATTCTTCTTGTTAGTTATATCTCTAGTATCTATATTTTATGGTAGGTTTTCATCCCAGGGTCTTATACCCATTTGACAAAGATGCATGAGCCACATCATTATGTAGATTATTTGCCATCTCAGGAGTTATGGAGCATTTTTCATTGTTCTTAACCCTGAACAACCTGAATGCTAACACGGAATAATCAAACCTGTAGGAAGGAAAAGAATTTCTAATTAAAAGCAAACAATTAAAAAAAATCAATTACATTCTTTACTATTTCCTGAAAAGCTCATTATTTTTTTCTTTGGAAAAAAACCAAAACATTAAAAAAAAATCCTCCAAACATACTTGTTATTTAATAAAAGAGCCTCCTGAAAGTTTATTATCAGAAATATCATACCTTTTGCTAAGGTTCTTTTATGTGGATTGTTGTGGCATGTGAGATCTTGAAAAAGCTAACAAAGTAAAAGCAGGCTCTGATAGAGATCTCTGCATGTGTAAGAATTTGTATTTGTCTTCTAGGTGAATTTGGAACAGATGCTGTTCACTAAATTTATTGCCTACCATAAATGACTTAGTGTGAGCTACTAATTTGAGGGACTCCCAGGTGTGCACTGCTGCAAAAATTCTGCACTGTTGGTCAGGACTTGTTAGTCACGGTGCCCGCCTACAAATTACAGCCCATCCAGTCCCATCTAGACTTTATAATTTATTTATTTTTTTAATGTACAATTTCCGTGCAAACCTGCATGCTTTGTTCACAGTCTTAATTGCTGTGTGTGAAGTCATAATTAATCTTTATGGCATACAGATTGTTTATGCACATTCCTCCTTCAGCTGTTCACACAGCACGAGGCTTCTTTCCTGGCCATTCAAGTTTCTGTGTGTGGTTGAAGTTATTTTATAGAGAATCTACCAAAAATCAGAGACTCTCAGAGCTCCCTATCATCTCTGTCTCGCCATTCCTCTCTCACTGACTGAATTCCCATGGGTTTTTGCATGCACAGATTTGAAAGGAAGTGTGAAATTCTGTCTCAATTGAAACTTCTGCTTTTATGAAGACATGGTTTCTCAGTATGTGTATTTCTCAGGGTGGCCTTTTGCTGAAATTCATGGATTCTGAAAGGGTTGTTATTAGACATGCTCCTCAAAGTCATGCTGCCAGTCTTGGAGAGATTACCAAATTCCTGCTCTTCACAAAATTTGAAAGGGAGATCTTGGAGAGCCCAAGTAAATGGCTGCAGAAAATTTATTCTTCTGTGGCATTGGGCAACCTTTCTCAATATTTCTAATTTACTGGAGAAAAGTATTCATTCTTTACAAGCATTGCATAAAATAACTCCCAACAAGCACATGTGAGGGAGAGAGAAGAAATCTCAGCTCTGTAGCCATGTGATAGAGCTGTCATAGTACATGGTAAACACTAGGCTTGCTTCTCTGGGAAATATACAACAGCCGAGCAGGCACAAGGTTAAAAACAACCTTTTTTTGGTTGCACTGGGAGCCCTGAGCTTAGTGTTGTACAAACTTGACATTATAGCTGAAATAACACAGAAGGTGATTTATTCTCTGTATTCTTCAGCTGGAGCTTTAGCAAAGCTGAGATCAAGTAATACTTCATGAGTTTAGCTGTAAACACAGTGTGAGATATTAGAACATTAATTCTCAATGGAGTTGCAGTGACCTTTTCAAAACCAAATTGAAGTCAATTTGCACACACAAGGCAGCCCAGGCCAAAGAATCACAAACCTTTCGTAGTGCTCTGTGTCAGTTTAATTTGATTGAATACATTTTTTTCCAGAATGATCACCTGATGACTCTGTCTCTGAGGACTCAGTAGTCACAGAGGTTAAATGATCTTCATAGGCAGGGAATTACTTCAAATTGATGAAGTGCTTCACCTCAAGTTCTCATTGTTTTATGACTTGTAGATAGTTTTAGTGAGGAAGATGTACTGCAGTCATGTACTGCAGATATTTTTTCAGGGAGCAGTGTTTGCTGACATTGTGCTCTAAGGCAGAAGTCCTCAGATCCTCTCCTGGCAGATGTGGGCAAAGCTCCATTGCCCATTCCAGTTTGTACCAGCAAGAAAGTAATCCTCTCTGGCCAAAATGGTTATAAATATAGATCCAGAAGAAAGAAACACTCATGGAATAGGATGTCAGCCCAAGGTTCCCAATTTGAAATATGGGGCTTTTTTCTGAGTCTGTTATACCTTTTTTTTTTTTTTTTTTTATTTTTTTTTTTTTTATTTTTTTTTTTTTTTTCATTTTAATTAGGATAGCTTCCATTGTCTGGAATAGAAGGTTTGAAGTAATGTTTGTACTGAAAGGGCAAGTTTAAAAAGTGTCTATGGAATTTGGGATCATAAATCTTGGAGGAATTAATGAGGCTTTCTGCAGCGAAAATCTTGCCTTCTTAGATTTCCTTTCCTCCTCTTTATCTGCCTGGCCACCTAGAAAAAAACTGTGAGAGGTCTGCAACCTGTAGGAGTATGTAAATAATTCAGAGTTAGTGGTAAACAGAAGAAAATTACTGGACTTCAGTCATGTTACCCTCTGAGTGGGAGTTGACCTTTGAATCTGTGATATTTTTTCTTATTTGCTGCATAATGATTTAAAATTCCAAATAGCAACAACTTTGTAAAGCAAGACTTTATTCACTGTCCTAGGGTCCGAGTCTAGTGAAGAGTGATTGATGTAGATGTTATGATGTTCCTAGTAATTTGAATTACTCTATACTAAAAGGAAAAGGAAGATGCAGAGGGAGTTTTTTGTGTCTTATTTTATTTTAGACTTTGCCTTGATTAGCTTTGTCTAGGTTCAGTTATTGGTGGAGGTTAGTTAGCGTCTAACTGGAAGCCGTTGCAGCAGGTTGGTCTGAAAATGGTTTTCATCTTATCCATTCCTTATCTTTGCTGAAAATGTAGGGGCAGGTAACTCAGGCATGGGTATGGGATCAAGGGCACATGGCAATCAACAGTACTGAATAATCAACGTGTTCAATATGCAGAGAGGCTCCAGCTAGAAAGACACACCTCATGGCAGAGTTTAACTTTGTGTCAACAGGAGAGCACACTGGATTTACAACAAATTGTTGAATTTCAGATTTTTTTGGTTTGGGTTTTTTTTTTTTCTCCCATGGATTGCTTGTACTTCGTGTGTGTACTGTTAATTAGGGATTATGAAAAGCTCTCTTTTTCTTGCAGATCACCCGGTGAATGAATTTTTGGATCTGTTCAATCGCCACATGCTTCCTCATGCAATAGATGAAACCCACATTGATGCAGAGTCAGCTCAGACTGAGCCCTGTACTTCAGACTCTGTGCAGGATTCGTCTGAATATATAATATTGGATCCTTTCTTTCCAAACTATGCAGAGTTTGAAGAAGATGAAGACTGTGAAAATAGTACTGATGTTACAACCCCTCCAGCTTTGCAGTTCATCAATGGGAAGCAGCAAGTTACGAGTGCACCTAAGAGCACAAAAGCTGAGGAAGCGAGAAGTGACCAAATCGAAAGCGTTGCACATTCCAAAAACGTAACCTTTTCTCAAATCAACGAGACAAACACATTTATAATTAATGAATCTGAAGCTTCTGGTACTATGCAACCAAGCAAAGCTGGAGAAGTAATAGGGGCATTTGAGGTCACACAACCAACTTCAGGGGCTACAATGTTAGAACCTGTCTATAGTGGGGAGTCTGAAGTTGTTACAACAGATAAATCAATAGCCACCACTTCTTCACACGAGCAGTCTCTGCAAAACAGTAGAGAGACCATGACATGGCAGGGAACTGAGGAGACCTCTACTAAAGATAGCAAAAACCTGCTTTTGATTTCTAGTGAATCCTCTGGAGATGGCTCCACTGAATCTGATCTGTCCGCTGCAGTCTTAGAAGTTGTGACAGGGTTAAGAAAGGAAGATGATGAAAAAAATTCTGGAATAACGTCTTCTCCTGATGCATTTATTGTGGAAAGTTCTGCTGTAACTGCTTCTCTGGAGGCAGTTTTTATTCCTGCTACAGTAGACAATGTTGTAACTGACCTTATTTCAAAAGAGGCAACTGCTGCTCCAGGAGACCCTTATAAAACAACTCTTAAACTTAATGCAAATTTCCTTGTTGAAAACATTCTGGAAACAAGTCATACAGCAAAGCCTGAGATGAGTGCTGCTTCTTTTATGGTTCTGGAAGGCTCTGGAGATGTGAAAGATAGCATCACTGTACCTTCAGCTGTGACAGAGGAAATAGCAGTAACAGAAACACTTTCAGTGCAAGACATTTCTTTGGGCTCCGGCACAGCACTGCTGACAGAATTTTCTGTAACTGATTCAGGAATCACCTCTGCTTTGCCCCGAGCTATAAGTAGTCCTTATTCTGTTTTTGATCAAAGTCCTCAAGTAACTGTTGCCACCAACTCTGTGTCTGAGCTAATTACGGAAAAAGTGTTTGCCAGTTCTCTTGTAACTGAAAGGAGTATTGATGATGAAAAAGAAATGCACACCACTGTTTATGCAGGTCACCAAAATTCAGCTACTGCTGCAGAGGAAAGTTTGGATTTGAATGAACTAGGGAGCACTACAAGTGAAGTCAGAACTGTAAGTCAAGAGCCACTCAGAAAAACAGTACTAGGTACCATAAGTTCTGAAATCAAAAAGGTCACCACCATTCCTCTCTTGAGGGAGAAGAAGCTTTTTGTAAATGAAGGATCAGCAGAAGAGCCAGCAGACATATTTTCAGGGGGTTCCACAAGCAGAGTGGTAAGTATTGGCTCCCCATTTATTGATCCAGGTTCTGGAGACATAGATTTTGTCGTTGAGTCTGCTACTTTGACTTCGGTCTCGTTAAGGCCTGTCACTGAAACACAAACAGAAATGTATGAAGGAAAAATTTACAGCACAGATGATGCTTCACCAAAGGATACAACAGCAGAATATGAAAAACATGCAAGAGCAGAGGAATCTGCAGTAACAGTTTTGAGTACTGGGCCAGAGAGCTTCACAGAGGGATCTGGAGTAGAAAGTCAGATGTCCCTGGGTATGTTTAGTACCAAAAGCCCAGGAGAACCAAATGTGGAAACAAAACCAACCTACACAGCTCCTTCTGACATAAAATCTGGTGCCATAAAAGAGATAACATCTCACATTGCACCAGGAATTGAAACTGGAGATTCAGAAACAAGTGAGGCCACATCATCTCCAGGATCTGTGGTCAGTAACAACCCTCATGAGGGCTTGGTGTCACATGGTACTGGCAGTATAAAAGCAGTAGCTGAATCTACAGAAAGCAAAGACACAAAAGTTGGTTCTTCAACTGTCTCCTTGGGCAAGATTTTTCTGATTGAACATGGCTCTGGAGAAGAATTCAAAGATGACAGCAGCACCACAAAACTTATGTCTAGTGGACCTACGGAAGAAATACTTGGGGGTCATTTCTCAATTACTGACCAGGGATCTGGAGAACCAGCCTCATCCACTGGTTCATTTGCAGAAACAGCAGTTTCCCCTACTTGGAGACCAGAAACATGGGAAAAGGATGACAGACAAGCTGTCAGCACGTCACCTCTGGATCTTGCCTTCACTACAGATCCTAATGAGCAGGTCACAAGTTCTGAACAGGAGGTAACCTCCATGGGGACTGCAAGGGACGTGAGAACTGAGGAGAAAATTGTTGATGAGCTGACAGTGAGAACCTTTTCTACGAAGATTCCTTTGATGGAAGAGATACATTCTGGGGAAGAGATGCCAAGCGAAATTTCACCAAAAGCTACGGAATCTTCTGAAGAAACAACAACAGACCCATTCTTTAGAAGTACACAGACTATCCATGAACATCTGGGATTTTTAAATGTTCCAACTCTCAGTCCTTATCTGGAAGAAAAGGAATTAGAAACTGAGCCTGTTAAAGAAATTATTTTGCCATTTAATGATGACAGAATAACTGAGCCTGTAACAATTGAAAGGAAATACATAAGCTCTCCTGTCACAGTAATAGAGCAAGAGGAAGAATTAGTGCAAAACATCTCTACAAAAGATATTCCCAGAACATTCCTGACACCTACGGAAGAAAAACTGCCAAATAATGAGCTCATTGATGATCCCCTGTTTTCAGGACAGGGATCAGGAGACAACCTTGCTGTTCTTCCTTCTGTAGTGCCATTTGTTGTCCAAAAAATCAAGAGTACCTCAAGCCCTGAAACTTCTCACCCTGCAAACACGGGACCTGAACTTTCCACTCACATGGCACAAGACTTTGAACGAGGAAGCACTCCAGCAAATGTTGAAGTTAATGAAGAAGTCACAAGTGCTGTAGCTGAGCTGCTGCCAGAAACTGGAGACCCATTCCCCACCTTCACGTTCCCCAGTTCCTCAGTTTTAGCAGAAGACAGTTCCAACAGCTTCATCTCTAAAGAGGTTGAAGACACCACACATTATTTTGTTGCGAATGAAGAACCACAGGAAAAGGAAACTGACTATAGGAGGAGAGAAAATGAAACAGATAAGACAACACCCACTTCCAAAGCTATTTCTCAAGAGGAAAATTCACATTTTCTTATTAAAGGTGGCACAACTCCTGTGTCTGTTATACTGAATGCAACTCCCAGTCCTGAAACAGAGGAATCTCTTGTAACATCAGCAACAAAAACACTGGGAAGAATATTACCTGAGGGCTCTGGGGAAGGATCTGGCTGGGTTGGTGTTTCAGATTCATCTTCCCCTGATATGTTTACCCATTTCTCAATACCCACTGCATCCAAAGTAGAACTAAATGTTTCATCTAGTGTTCCTGGACATGTTTATTCCAAAGTTATGACCACAGAGGCACCAAGAGATGGGCCACAGACCGCAATCATAGGACTAGCCTCCCTTTTTACAGAAGAAACAGAGGTTTTGGCAAATCCATCTGCTGCTCATCCAAAGACAGCTTCATCAGAGGAACTAACAAGTGACACTGGATTATATGAAAAGATTATTCCCATGATTGATGACAAAAGAAGTGTTATATTGAACGTTTCTGTTTATGATGATATTACCCTGATTGAAGAACGATTGCAAACCCCACCAGAAGAAACAACTATTATAGACATGGATCACTCCAAATCAATGCCTGAGGATATAATAAGTGTGCAGACAATGCCAAATCCTGTTACACAGTCAACATATGGCTATGATGATAGCATGACAGCTGAAGGGGAAAAATATTATTCCACTCCCAGGTTTTCCATAGCCAAAGAAAGGACACTTGGATCTGGTGATAATCTTCCTCTGACTACTTCCAGTCCACCAAGTAGAGAGTTGGTGACTTCTGGGCACAGACCAACCTCAGGTGACATGGATTTGGGTTCAGGGAATGACATGAATTTTGCCACAGAAACTCTTACCACCACAGAACTCTCTGAACTGGGCATTTTCCTTCCGACAGTGCCATCTCTGGCAAGCCCTCAGGTGCCTCATGAGTCTAAACCTGTTGTAACCAGCCCCACAGAAGACACCTATGAGCCAAGTACTTCAGTGAACAGCCAAGTAATAGCAGATCAAAGTGAAACAATCTCTGGCTTTTCTGGGATGGGCCAAGAAGAGCTGGCTGATAATCAGCCTGTGGTTCCTTCTCTTACACCACTTGTAACTGGTGAGCCAGAAAAGGCTTTGACAACTGGCAAGCTTGAGTTAAGTGTTGTCACCACACAGCCTACATCCCAGCTGACAGCTGTGTCGCCTACCAAGGGTGTAGGGAATCATCCCATGGTGTACACGAACACAAAATCAGCATCAACAGAGTATGAGGAAACAGATTCAGTGAGTTTTTATTCTGTTCCTCAAACTCCTATGTCCTCAGTAACTGTTCATTTAGTAAACAGAGTATCTGAGTACCCTGGGGTAATCATTACGAGCACATCATCATCATCATCATCATCATCATCATCCAGGGATTCACATCAGTCCAATCATTCATCAGGAGGAATCTTCAAAGAGATTAGTTCTGATATTACAGCAACATATAAACCACCCACTACTGACCTTCTTGACACAACAGAGTCCTCTCTGCTGGAGCTTTCTCCTGAGCCTCTTTCAGACAGCACAAGCACAGAAAGCACTCCTCAGTTTGGTAGGTTTCTAACAGGTGGGACAGAGGAGACAGAAACCCCTGCAACTGATTTAGCTGGCGAGGAAGAAGCTGCTGTTTCTGGAGATTCTCCATCAATACATGTCTTGCCTACTGCTTTTCTGAATTTTGGAGAAAGAATGAGCACAGATATTCCAAAAGTCAGCACAACAGAAGTTGTTGAAGCTTCCTCAGGGAGAGTAAATAATCCCCACCAAGAGGAAGACAGGACTACTGAGAGACAGAACCCCTGGCTCGTGTCCACAACAGTTTCAGACTCACCCAACAGTATCGAAAGTGAAGGATTTAAACCTGGCCAGGAAGCAGTTACAATGCTAACCTCACCTTCCCAGCTTTTGGATGGAGGCACAGAAACACAGGCAGCTTTGTTTGGTCAGGGGGAGATCACAACCATCTCTTCTAACATTGCAACAAACAGCATTGCCCCTGGAAACAGTCCCTACCAAAATCAGCCATCAACACTGAGCTCTGACAAGCCAAGCACTGTGGAAGCCGTGACTTCATCATTTTCCCTTCCGGAAGTCACGAACGGATCAGATTTCATGATTGGCACCAGTGTGGGTTCAGTTGAAGGCACAGCAGTGCAGATTCCAGGTAACTTCCCAAATATGATCCATGTTGTGTTATGTGTGTTGTGGTACTTGTGGAGGTGTTGCCTGGGCTCTGGTGAGAGGTGTGACAATCAGAGCTCCGCATGAAATGGCAACGGACCTCATCACCCACCAGCTGAGAAATCAGCCTGGTTGTGGCCCCTACAAAGTGGAAGAGGATGGGGGGTGCCAAAAAACCCAAGCCCAGTGACTTTCCATCAGTGTTTGCATCGTGGAGCTCTGGATCAGACTGGAGGTAACCAGCCAATTCTAAAAGACAGGAAGGTAACACTGGTTGTAGTAGGGAATTGGGCTGGAGTGATTTCATTTTCCAATTTACAACAGATTATTTTATCTGACGGCTTTTCTTGTGAGTGTGGTGATAGTTCTTACACAATTGGTTTCTAGGAAGGGTTGTTTTTAACATCTTGCAGTTGACTTAGAAAGCAACAGTGCACATTTTAGGATCAGAATTTTCTATAAAAATGAACTTCTCTTGACCTACAAGATGGCTTTCCACACAAGAGAAAACCTAGACCTTCTTTTCAGCCTGTCTGTAGCTTTAAGTGGTTGATACAGTGTCAGTCTTAAAAATTACAGAACTTTTTGTTAGACATCATTTGCCACACTATTTTGTTTTCCATGACGGTGTTGGGAACCATTTCATCAAATACATGGGTGATGTCAGTAGTATCACTTCAATTCATATTTTTTAGATCTAGCTGAGGAAAGAACTGGTCTGATTTTATAAGTTTGCTATTTTTTTTCCTCAAATAATCCAGGTAGCTGGTAATTTGAAAATGTTTACAGTGGAAATATCCAGTCTGTAGAAGGATAAACAGACAGCAAACACACAAAAAACACCATTTAGGTGCTTAACAGAGCCCTGCATTTGTGACTTTCAGTGAAGCAGTCTTAAAACAAGCACCCTATTTAATGGACGGGATCAGATCTTTTCCAAAACCTCAATTACTTAATAACAATCCTAAACTTTTGCACATAGGATTTTCTTCTGGATGCTTTCAGCTGGACCTTCTGCATTCTCATGCCTAGACAGGGAACTTGGTACTATAAGAAGACTTTGAATCTCTAATTTGCAAGAGTAAAATAGACAGTCTTACTCTTTTTTTTGTTTGTTTTTTGGTCATAAATCCTAGTCAGATTGTTTTGGGAAAACATGACCAAAAAATCTTAATTTTTCTCATGCCTCTGATTTACAAAACTCTCTTATCCATCTTGTAAGTTTTCAAAGGCAGGGCTTTATTTTTGCCTATCAGAAGGGCTGTCTTCAGGATTTCCCTCTCACTGTGAGAAACTAACTCTTAGAAATGGTTTAGTGTGGACTTGTCTGTGTGAGTGAGTGCTCCTAGGCATGAAATCAAATGCAAATACCCAGGTATCTAAACTCAGTGGAAATAAACATCACTGGAAGGCATAAAGCTCTCCAAGGAAATGCTAACTCCTGTAACAACTGAGGATTTCACAGCAGGTAAGTTTTTATCTTAATGTTCAGTCCAGAATCAAATGTATTCAGAGCCTTTGTTTGTATTCTTCAAATGTATTTTTAAGAAAAGCAGCTGGGAAACACACATGTGAGAAAAGAAATAAGACTTTGTGGGGATTGAATATAAGCAGCCAGTCAGTATGTTCTGTGTACCCTGTCATTCTGCATAAACTAACCCTATTCAAGAAAACAGCATTTTCCATTCATTTTGCATATGTTTAACTGTTTTCAGCTATAATTAATTGTCATGTCATGCAAACTAAATCCTCAACAGAGTATCATGACTGCCAAATACAGCACAAATTGCTGTGGGAAAAAAAAAAAGTAATTCCAAGGATAATTTACGTTGTTCATAGTAAATGCCATATTGTTGTTCAAATTGAAGGTAGTGATGCCTGAAGACCAGCTTTACTGTTTCATAAATCATACTTTGAGTAGTTGAGTATGTTAATAGAGTTTCTGTAACTACAGTAAAGCCTGCACCACCAATGCAGCAATGAAGAAAGATTTTTTTTTCCTCCTGAAAATCAAAAATACACCATTTCCTTGAAACTAGGCAGTCAAATTTCTTTTCCTACTTGTTCAACAGGCCAAGATCCATGCAAGAGCAGCCCCTGCCTCAATGGTGGTACCTGCTACCCACGTGGTTCCTTCTACATCTGTACCTGTCTGCCAGGTTTCAATGGGGAGCAGTGTGAATTAGGTAAACTGGTGCCATCTGGCTGCTGATTAACTCGAATTTAAAGCTCTTGTACATGAGATCTGGTGTGCTTTAAAGTTGAAGGCTGCATGGACTTTTGAAAAATTCTACACTGAGGCCTTACTTTGGGACAATTAAATGGAGAGAACCTCATTGTCTCTCCCCTTTTCCCTCTCCCCATAAAGTGCACAGATATGTGCCCACACCCAGGGGTTAAGGGAACTGTAAATGGACTGCAGGAGCTGGAATTCACAGCATGGAATTCAAGAATACACCAAATAAAAAAAAATAGACATTAATATTTGGGATAGTTCCCTAAGAGCTTCCCATAGTTATTTGAAAGGCTGGTAAGATAAAATATTCTCAAATATGAATGGGAAGCTGAGAACTGAACACAAACTTGAAAATTTTTGCAGGAAATTTTAGATACTATCATAATCATATGCATCTTTGGCACAAATTAGTATTTTGGTAACAATTTCAGCTGAGGAACCTCTTTCAGTTGCCTGTGACATCTTCATACCTCCTGTGACTGTAGAAAATCAATTTTCCTTCCAGAAAACCAGCCAAAATATGATAAAATGACTGGAACAAGTAATACCTAGCATAAAATTTGACCAGAGTATATTTTAAAATAGAAACATATATATTTTAAGCCTTCTACATGATGCAGCAATTATTCCTAGTTGTTTGTAGATATGTCCAGCTTCTCTTTTATATTTTAATGAGTGAACCATAACCAGCAGTTCATTTTTGAATGGAGATGTTTGCAAAATCTGTGTTGAAGTTTATGCTGTGATTGTTTCAGAGCAACAGTACTCATTAGGAAACTTCATATGAAGAGACACACTGGCTTACAACCTGTGCAAAAGCAATATGTAATGAAAATAATTATATAAAATGAAGTTGTGCTCAAATTTAAAAGGTGAAGACAAGGTATTTTAGCACCTAGAGGAGGCAGGGACAAACACATTGTTTGTTTACTGTGCAAGACCATGAGTGCTATGATGTTTTGTCCTTATCTCGATAAGATTAGACAAGAAAAAATTAGAAATGCAAACCAAGGAGATTCCAGAGCCTGCTGCTCTGCAGACTGAAATTAGCAGTCTGTTTAATGCTACATGATAAGAATTCCAATATTTGAGTTTTGTGAAGACATTCGAAGTCCCTGGTGGTTAATGGGAATTTTTGTCGTGCCAGGGTCACATACACAAGTCAGATTTTCCACCAGGAGAAGGCTACATGGCATTCCTCTTTCTCATCCATGCAGCCACCACTGGGATCTTTTGCAATACTTCCTCCTTCTGCTCTGAACTGGTCCCAGTCACCAGCCTGACTAAGGCTGCAGAGCATTTCCCTCCTGGGAGTTGGGTGGGTGATGAAACCACTTTTATTTTCTGCTGCAGATATCGACGAGTGCCAGTCCAACCCGTGCCGGAACGGAGCCACCTGCATTGACAGCCTCAACACTTTCACCTGCCTGTGCCTGCCCAGCTATGTTGGGGCTCTCTGTGAGCAAGGTAAGGGCTGTTCCCTCACCTGTGCTGCTGGACACTCATTTCCAGCCCAAAATCCTTCTGGAGTAACAGGGCAAGGCCTCCTAAAAATGAGAAGGTGGAAGAAACTGACAAAAATCTGCGGGAAGTCACTCACGGTGAGGAGAGCTCCTAATTTTTGTTAGACTTCCCTGACTTGTGGTTCAGGTTTTTTTCCCCATCTCTAACTTTGCACGAGCCCTGTCCACATGCTAACCTGAGTGGAAGCCATGTACAAAATATAAATTGATATATGGGGCAATTTCTGTGTCAGAACAACAGCTCTCAGGTGTTGCTTTTCAGCAACAGTTTTCAGGTGGCTCCAAGCCTGCTTTCTTATGCTGCCTTGCAAACTGCTGGGAAGACACATAATGAGGCTCTCTCATTACTGTAGTGTTGCTTAATGAGTGGGAGCAGGGTTACTTTGTAGCTGAGTTTCTCTCTTAAAAAATTACATGTGGTGTGAAAGAACCCATCACATCCGAAAAGCATCAGTGAGATGTAGGAATAGTTTAGTGAATAAGACAGATTATATATTCCTCCACTGGAGACCACAGGTTTGACAACTTCATCCTACAATTTTCAAAATTATTTGGTCTGGGATTATTTCAGGAAAAGTAGGTGAAGGATTATCATTATATGGAGATTGTAAAAGGCTTTCTGAGCTGGACAGCTGAAATAAGATTGAATATCCAAGTGCCTGTAGTTGTTAGAAAATTACCTTCTAGAAACCCTACAGCATTTACAGGAAACATTTGCAGTGCAAGATGCTTACTCAATATGTGGGAGGAGGAATAGGGTAGCGATATTTGTTCTGTCAATAAAATTAATGAAGGCATTTCCGTGGGAAAAAGAAATGGTGCTTGCTAAACTTTGGAAAATATTTTTTTCCTTTTCCTTCAGTGGAATGATTTTGGTCACAGGTGAATGAACTAAACCTTTGGATTTGTTTAATTAATATTGTGTATTTTCATGTTTGTTTCTCAGTTTCAGTGAAGAGTGGTTTGCAAACTCTTCCAGCTCAACCTGTAGAGATCTGTTTGTTAGAGATGAAAAATCTCAGAGCTGATCTGCTCCAGCATTTTTACTGTTTAACCTTTTCAGCAGTCTGGCTAACCTTGTAACTTGAGAAGGTTTTCTGAATCTTGCCTCCCAAATTAAAAATTGACAGTGTTTTCACACCAAAAGAAATAAATGTTCTCACTCCCTTCCTCCTCCCCTTCATTTCAGCAAATCCATAGCAGTGAGTGGCTCTGAGTGCCATGGTAGCTTTAAGCTGGTTTTTATGACCAACCTGAGAGTGCATTTTAGGTGGTTAATGGGAACATTTCCTAGTTTGTCAATCAGAACCAGAGCTGTGATCTCTCAGCTTTGGAATTTAAATTTCCTCCACTTAAAGTCCTGCAGCGGTTTGGGACTTGGGAAAAGTTTGAGTGCCAAATTTCCACTCCACCAGACAAAATAAAACTGTGTTGGCGATTCAGACATGGTTGTCTGGCAAGCAGGCTTTATTTCAAGGCATCAGTCCTGACCTCCCTAGATTTAAAGACCAGCCAGGACAACAGAATGTGCACCTCCGTGCTACAGGAAAGGTGGAGCTCAGCACACCAAGATTATATTTAATTACTTTTTATTTATTTTTTTTAAATTTCAAAGATACTATTCATTTTATAAAGCTTCAAGAAAAAAAAAAAAAAGTCAGGCTGAAGGGATTTCTTTGGCACAGTGCTGAGCATTCAAAATGCCGTGGGAGGGAATGGGAGCAGGAAGCAGGCACTGCCTTTGGAAATGAAGCTCAGAGTAGGGGGTCACCACATCTGGACCCATTGCACTGGTGCAGAAGGAAAAGCAGAGCTCAGAATTCCATCCAAATGCCCCTGTGGGACTGCTCTGGACTAAGGGATCTTTGACAGGGGTATCATGCTTGTGTCAGCATTTGGAGGGGATGTGACAAGGGGACAGCACAGCTGCAAGCCAGGCAGCTCTGGCAGGTGGTGAAGTTAAAGGAACCTTCTGGGTGATCTAATCCAGGCTGAGACTCAGGGAGCTGGAACTGGCTCCCTGACAGCCCTTCCTCTTGCCAGGTGGAAAGAGTTCAGCAATCTGAGCCCGGGAACATCTTGCTGAAGCAAACTGAATTTGTCAGATGTTAGAACTAGTGCAGCTGAAAGTTCCCTCAAAAGTTTGCCTTTAAACTAGATTGTTAGCTCAGTTAAGACAGCATCACTGCTAGTGCAGGTGAGATTAAAAGGGACAATATCCTCTTCTGCCCACCACCTGTATCTTTTCAGACGAAAGATGGATATTCTGCTTGTCACTTTTTGACACT
This sequence comes from Urocynchramus pylzowi, assembly GCA_013397555.1. Classification (NCBI taxonomy): domain Eukaryota; kingdom Metazoa; phylum Chordata; class Aves; order Passeriformes; family Fringillidae; genus Urocynchramus; species Urocynchramus pylzowi. Next base: position 19,668 of record VZRH01007517.1, read on the forward strand.
TGAACATTGGCCCTTAATAATTCATAAATATCCCTAAAACACTTTTCCAAAGAGTGACAGAAGATTACAGTAAATTTTGGTGTGAGTTTTATTCTGGGAGAGCCATCAGTCTTTCCATTGTCATCGCTCTGTGAAAAGCCCCTCTGACACCTCTCAGGAAATGGTAGAGACTTGCAATTTGAACCTTAATTTTAAGGGTGAGTTCTCTTTATGAGAACTGGATGGACACCTCTGTGAATTTTCCTCTTCCTTCCTTGACTGGCTTGAGTTTCCTTTTCTTTTTCTCTTTTTTTCTGCTCTAGCTGGTGTTTACCTGCTCTCAAGGAATGTTTTAAGCCTAAGATTTGGCTTGCTTGCTTGCAGCTGGACAGACATGTGTGCAGAAATGGCACATGTGTGTTTGTAACAGAATGTGCCTCCTTGGTATAATTCAACCAGCTGCTCTCTTCCAGGTTCTGAAAACAAAACAACTGTGGGTTTTAACCACCCTACCAGGAATCATGTGTTCTTATAACCCAGGTTCATTGTTTCAATGTCTGTGATTACTCCAGTCTCATCTAATTCACTCTGTTCCCAGGGCTTGGTTGGTTGGAGTTGACATAGTTGACTCAGGGAAAAGGTACTTTCTGAAAACAGATGGTCTCTTACTGATGTCTATCAGCTGAAAAGGGATTATTTTGGATATTTACTAGAGAAATGGGTTTCTCCTCGAGATGTGTGGGCTAAGTGGCCTCCAGCATTTCCTCATTAGCTGAAGGCAGAGAGTCACTGATAAAATTGACAGCTGAATAAGACTCTCATTATATTCTGGTACCTGTGTCAGTCTTTATTTCCTTTAGGCCTCTTCTGGAATCTCTTTAAAGACAATGGACCTATTGACAGCAGCATTGAAAAAACAGTCCTTATTAATGTATCAAACCTACCAAGAACTCTTTTTAATGCAGTGTTAAGGGATGTGGTTACACATGTTAAATTGCAGTTACAGAGAACAGAAACTGTGAGAGTAACTCCTTGCACACACCACTGAAAACTCCTGCAAATTGTCATAAACCCTGGATGAGTTTTAAAACACCACAAATATTGTGAGCAGTGTTTCAGTCCTTCCCTCACATGCTGGAGTAAGGTTACAGAAGTCTGTGACTGAGTACACAATGAGTGTGAAGTATTGCATTCAAAAAGTGTTTGCACCTACTCTGCTCACCATGGTTGGATCAGAAAATTTACCTGCAATTAGTGTCTACTGGTTCAGTAAAGGCACTGAAAAGTTATACCCATATGGAATCCTTTTACCTTTTTGTCACCCTTTCAGCTTTCATCATTAAGTTAGGGTTGCACACTGGGGACAAAACTGCAGAGATGAAATAGTCTCCACAGTTTTACTTGCCTGGTTTCCATTTTTCATCCTCTACCATCTTGAATCTTCCTTTCCCTATATCTTTTTTCCCTCTTCTTGTCAACCTCTCCTCTAAAAAAAAAAACCAAACCAACCCCCAAAAATGCCAACAACAACAAATAGCAAAAGCAAAATCCCTCAAAAAACAAACCCCAGAATCCCCAACCACTCCCCCACCCCCAAACAAAAAAAAAAAAAAAATTCCTCTTTTCCAGCATCTAAAACCATCATTTTTATAGCCATCAGTTCTGTTTTGTTTTGGTTTGTTTTTTTTTTTTTTTTAAAGATTTGGGATATACACAGGTGCAGAAAGTTACTTAACTTTTCCCTTTGTCAGTGTTTGACACCTTTTGCCTTAAGAAGAGAAATTGTGTGATGTTTTGTAAGAATAGAAATTGTGCTACAATTCATGCTCAGGCCATTATATCTAACTTAGTGAACCCAGTCCTCTCACTTTTGTATTTTCAAGCCCCTTTGTGTCTCCCCAGTGTACCTTTCAGCAGATACTCTCTCAAATCCTTCACTTCTTCCCTAGGAGAGGCCAGGGAAGGTTTGATTAGAATAGCCTGGAAATCCTCTCTGGCCACGTTTTTTCTCAGTTTCTTGTTATAATCTGACTTGTTTCCTGTGGGACAAAGGAGTCCCTCAACAAGATAAGTAATAAAATCTTAAAGGACACAGGTCTGTTAGTCAGCCTTGTGTGGTTAAACAAATATTCTAGAAAGCCCAAGGCAGACTAAGCTTTAAAAATTACCTAGATGCCAGAGATTAAAGCTGTGTCTGCAGCCCGCACATCACACAGAATACAAAGAGGGAAGAGGGAAAAGATAAAAAACCTAACAATTTGCTTATGTACATTACATTCCTTTTTTCATAGCTGGGATGACTCAAGACACAAGCAGTTTTCTACAGTTCAACTTCCTGGAAATAGAAGGGACATAATCAGTGTAAGCTTGATTATGTCTTTGCACTTGGTACATTTATGTCAATACTGATGACTTTTGGGAAATTATTTTGATATCAGACTCCTAAGACAATGACTACATTATTGCTGTCAGAGAAATTCTGATAAACCTCTGACGTGGCTTTGTCACATTTTGTTTGCACTTTGAAATCCATTTATGTACATGTAAAATCTAGTTTGTGTCATGGAGGATTGAAATCCTTTTTTTTTTTAAATAGACAATTTGGTGTTTCAGGATGGAAATGGCCTCTTCCTGCTGTGAATTAAGAACCTATGCTGTGAAAAACTGATTTTTAGGTGATAGCAGCGCAAATCTAAGTAGTCCCTTAGTTAGGTATTTGCAGCCATGAGCCTTTGGCATGTACTGCAATATTTGGCTGTCTCTGTACTCAGGCAAAAAGAGCACTTTTGGCCAAAGCATGTTATTGACCACTGACTGCACTGACTTACTGAAAATGAGAAATCCAGTTTCCAGCCCAGAACATCTCCATAACTCTGAAAAGGTTGGACACTTGGCTTCAGACACCGTTTTGCTCAGGGGGCTGATAAAATTTGGTGGGAAGTGGCTGATTCCTGATGGGTGGTGAGGTAGGGGAGGCCAGTCCTTGTGTTTCTGCTCCTCAGCATCCTGAGGCCCCTCAAGGGGAGCCATCCTGTGCTGAGATAGCTGTGGCTGAAACATGTTGTAATCTCATGCTGAAATGTCCTTTATGATGCCATTGCATTTGTCATGGCTCGAAACTCCCTGCCTTTCCTCTGTTGTTTCTCCCACTTCTCCCTAAAACTCTCTCTTATCACTGGCAAGCCCTTCCCATCCTAAAGCACAGCTCAGACATCACACATTCAGACATCACACTTGTTTTGCCCATCTTATTAGTGCTGATTTTTTCCTGTGATTCATCCTGTAGAAGCAAACTTGGAACTGAAACTCTTGGTTTTTTTGCCATCTATTCTGTTTACAGCTTCCTAACCTTGACAGAATAATTAACGTCAAATCCACAGGTTGTTCCTGTTCCAAGGCTTGTTTATTTATCTTTGAGCTGAAGGATATAGTGGCTGGTGTGAATCCTCTCTGTGATGCATTCTTATCAGCACCATGCCTTATGCAAGCACAGACAACATACAATTTCATTACTTTGTATTTCAGCTTTGCAAACCTCCTAACAAATTGATGCCTAAAGTTGTCTTCATCAAGGAAGATGGGTTTTGGGGGAGGATTTGAAGGCATGAGCTCAGAAAGATAATATTGCATCTTTGCTTCTGCAGACTGAATAATCACAATAATTTCCCTTCATACAATTTTTAGTTATCAGTTTCCTCCAAACTTTAGTTAGTACAGTCACTTGAAGTACCATTTGTCCTTGCAAGTAAAAACTCCCATCCTCGTGTACAGGCTCAGAAAATGATGAAATGTAGGTTTACTGCAATACAACATCCAGGCATTTCATCCATCCAGGGTTACGGATGAAGACATCCTCCTGAAATTGCCCAGATTCAGCTTAATTCAATCAGAGGCAACCCACAAGTAATAGTCATGAAGTTTGTGCTGAAAGAGGGGAAACAGAACTGCCTGAAAATGAGGTTCACATGATGAGTATTTGATTTTGCATACCTTGAACAGATGGGCTTTCCTTGAAGCTTTGTCCCACAGAAAATCCATTGGTGTAGACGAGAGTGCCTGGGTTTGATGCATTGGCCAAAGGTGCCTGGTTTTGGTGTGTTGACCAAATATGTCTGATTTTGGTGCACTGACAGTGATGTGCTTTGTCTGTCTGCTGCAGACACAGAGACCTGTGACTATGGCTGGCACAAGTTCCAGGGGCAGTGCTACAAGTACTTCGCGCACCGGCGCACGTGGGACACGGCGGAGCGGGAATGCCGCCTGCAGGGAGCACACCTGACCAGCATCCTGTCTCACGAGGAGCAGATCTTTGTCAACCGTGCGTACCCACGGGCTTCCCCTGCCTCACACCTCGGGTGCCACCACACCAGGGACATCTGGAGGTGTTGGGGAGTGTCCAAAGGAGGGGCATGCAGATGTGGAAGGGTCTAGACAGGAGCTGAGGTCACTTGGGTGGTTCAGATGGGGAAGAGGAGACTGAGGTCAGACCTCATTGTGGTCTCCAGCATCCTCTGAGGGGCATCTCTGATCTCTGCTCCCTGTGACAGGGACAGAACCTGAGGGAATGGCCTGAAGTGGTGTTAGGGCAGGTTTAGGTTGGACTTTAGGGAAAGGTTCTTCCCCCAGAGGGTGCTGGCCACTGCCCAGACTCCCCAGGGAATGGGCACAGCCCAGAGGCTCTAGATTTCTGATTAAAACTAAGGGATTTTCCTTTAATTTTGCCTGTGTGGTGTTGGAAAAATGTCTGATGATTGGTGGATTCAGTTCTGCAGAAGAGCTGTTTAAAAAATTTAAAACAGACAGCACTTTGTTGAAGCGCATTTGAGGTGAAGCCTTTGCTCCAGGAAGCAAAAGCAAAGCCTTTGCATCCAGAACTCCAGGAGCACTTCTCCCAGAGATGTACAGGGTGGGATTGTTGGGGTGTCTGTGCAGGGCCAGGAGCTGGAATGATGATCCCTGTGGGTCCCATCCAGCTCAGGATGTTCTGTGACTCTAAACAAGAGAGATTGCTGAGGGCTCAGAGATGGTGAGATCTCCTCCTCACCACACAGCTTTTACATCTCCAACTTAAAATATCCTTTTAGAATGTTTAATAAAAGGCACACTTTGTGTTACAAATGTTTACTTCTGCAGTTAATACAAGTTCTCTATCACTGTTAAGTTATAATTTGCTAAATAGAAAATACTTTTTGGGGGGAGGGATGAGAACAAGAACTTTTGTTTTGGCATTGAAACTTTTTGAAACATTTTGTTTTCTGGAGGCTTAAGGTATTTTGTGCATATGACATCAAGCCAATGCCACCATAGTTAGGCATAAAGAGACAGCTACTAAATTTTACTGTGTAAAATTTAGACAGCAATGGTCACAGTCTAACCAAAACTTGAAAAAATGTGGATTAGAATATGTGATTTCAAATTTTTTTTCTTTTCTTCCTGTCATATGTTCTCAGGTAGGAAGTTAATTCTCTTTGCCTTGGTAGACATCACTGGGAGTGAAGAGACAGGGTCATTTAAAACTCTTAGAAGAGAATCTGTGTTTTTATACACATCCCAAAATAAAACCAAAAAGCTGAAAAAGAGCCTCTAAACCAGTCTTTAGCACAAAGAGCAGAATAATTTTAAGAACAGGATGTCTGATTCATTCTGCCTAAAATTATTTCCTTTGGTGAAATCTCTTCCATTTATGGGAAGGTTAATGAAAATGCCCTTCTGGTCCCTAGGTATTGGCCATGACTACCAGTGGATTGGTCTCAATGACAAGATGTTTGAGCGTGACTTCCGCTGGACTGATGGTAGCCCACTGGTAAGATGCCTTCGAGCTGAAATCACTCACTCATTTCTTTTTGTGGTGGCTTTTCAAATTGCCACTAGCAACGAGGGAAGCTGCATTTAAAAAAAAGAAAACAGCCAAAAAACCCCCTGTTGCTAAATATGGACCCAAGAAAACAACCAGTAAATTCATTTTGGGATACCTAATATTTTGTGGTTTAGCTCTAAGGTCTTGTTCTTAGTTCCTGTTGTTGTATGTGTGGGAACTCTCTAAGGTTTCAAATAGAAATACTCAAAAATCTGACACTGTGGTAATTTAAGGGTCTCTGCTGGAGCTGGTTTGTGATCTTCTTGCCTTGCGCAAGACCATGTGTGGTAATTCTCCTCACTCACCAGGATGCATTTTTGGGTGATGATCTGGCATTCAAGCTCAGCTTTGCTGGGTCTCTGGGGTGCACAGGGGAGCCTCACAAGTATTTCTGGAGCCTGCTCAGTGGGGCAGCTCTGCAGCAGCCATCCTTAGCTAGTTCAGGAGGCCTGAAGTCCATAATTCACCCATAAAATTTAAAGATGCTGTTGATACCTCCTGACTTGAAACAAAAAGGAAAATCAGCAGAAGAAAAGGGAAAACATCCTTACCCACCATCAACAAGCCTTAATCAAAGAGATGATGGGCATGGGAAAAGATCAAACTCTTCCCCATTCAAAATAATCTCTTCTGTAGGAGGAACAGGTGATTTATTTGCTGTTGAGTACCCAGTGAAGAACATTACATTAGGAAAAAGCCCAAACTGCTTGATATTTTCCCTTCCAGTAGTGAACTTTTAAATCAGAGAGCACCTGGACACACCTGTTGTTGCTGCAGACCATGTGGCTGCAGCTGGTGTAGAAAGACACCTGGGGCAAGGCAGGCTTCACTTATTGCCATTTCATGTAAATAACCAGAGCCTAAAAGTGCTCTGAAGTTTTATAAATGAGACATTTCTTGGGGACATGGCTGTGTGTGGCAGGTGACAGCAAAGAGGCGTGGGAAATGGTGGTGAAGTTTTCTGTTGCCTCACATGGCTCAGGGCATCTGGGGTGGTACCAAGACACCCACTGGTGATCCCACACACCAGGTGTAAAATAAGATATATATATATATATATATATATATGATAATATATATATGCTTATATATTCCAAAAACAGAGTTGTTGTGCCACTGATTAATCACCCTGGTCTAGTGGAAGGTGTCCCTGCCCATGGTCCCTTCCAATCCAAACCATTCTATGATTCTATGAATTTGAGGAAATTATAATTAGACCCAAGATCCTGTTTGTTAAATTCAGGCTACTGACCAAATGAGCATTACATTTTTACTGTAATTTTCAATTTTAAGAAATTAAGATGTTCTAAGAACAGAGTGGTACCATCTGTCCAACAGATTTCTGCTTTGATTGATCTTTTTTTCCACCTTATTTTTCTTTCATTTTTAACAACTTTCCTCTGTCTCTTCCTTCGGAAACAATTTAGGTGTCTCTTGAAATCATTTATGTTCATTGCTTCAATAGATTTTCCTCATAACTTATTCCATATGGTTTCTGGATCCCATGGTTCTGAGCAGCTGCCTGATTTGTTCCTTTTTCTCTGGCTTTTAACTTACCACTCTTGTTACAGTGATTTATTACTTCTCTAGTAATTAATAAGAATGATAATATAATAAATATATGCATCCAATCTATTTTCCTGATGATGTCCTAAAATTGCAGCGAATTTAAATACTATGAAGGTAGAAAATTTGCCTTTTATGGCTAATAAAAGGGTGTGCAGGTAAGCAAGATTCATGCATTAGCATAATTTTTGATCGTAAAAATCAGCATTGTTACACCAACACTTAGGTTCTAAATTGAATATCTGAGTTTAGAGGTGACTCTTGCCTATAGCCAAAATTTAAATAGCCTTGGTGTGTTTTATGTATCAGGGTGCATGTATATTCAGCTGTTTCTAAATTTGTTTCCCAACTCTATGGACTCTCCAAAAAATATTGTCTTTCCACAATTCTATTCAACACTTCTGGCATGGGGAAAAATTTGTCAAGTGGGCTGGGGGTCCCCCTGATGTCAGTTTTCTTGGAGATACTATCAGAAGAGCCATTGTGCAGCTACAAGTGGTACACATTCATCTTTATCTTGATACTTCTTTGAATTTTTTCCAATAACAGCTTGGTCCAATCCAAAAAATCATGCTTGCATGACTTTATGAGGTTTTATGGATTAAAAATAAACCCCTAAGAGTTCTGATGCTTTGTGCACTTAAAAGAAAAACCAAATTAACAACAACAACGACAACAACAAGACGTGTTGTGGGTGACAAGTTTCTCTTTCACAAGAATTTTCTTTCAGAACCAAAACGAGCCCCTAGAATTGGGAATGCTTGAAACACAGGCTCCATTACTGGAGACACAGAAAAAGGTTTATATTACTTTGGTACTCATTTCCCACCAACACAAGGAAACCAAAAGAAATATGCAGCTCACTGGCAGCAACACTTTTGCCAGACATCTTATTGGCAATTTTGGGAAAAGGGATAAAATACTTTTTTTTTTTTTCTTTGCACCTAAAATGTTTTCCAACCAATGGGTTAAATGAAAGGAAATCATCAATTTTTTTACATTTTCAGCCCCTGTCAAGTTGTGTTTTTCCAGATTTTTTAAACTGAGGCCAAGAGCCAGCCACCATTAAACATGATATTTGGGCATAGCATGTAAATGAGAATATAAAATTGAGGTTCTTACTGGGAAACCTACACTGAACTTAAAGTAGCCTTGACAGGCTCTCAGCCTTTCTGAAAAACAATGTTTAGTTACCTAATAGCAGACTAAGTATAGTCAGCCACTTTTGATACCTTGGAATTCTTCCTTTTTCACCCCTATAAAAAATACACTCTGTTAACAATTCAAAAGCACCAGCAGCAGTCAGAAAAAAAAACCAAAAACCCCTGTCTTCCTGTGCACATTTTTTGTGCTTCAACTGGAATTTATGTTGAACTTGGAAAAATAGTGCCAGTAAGCAAGTTTTGGAAAAGATGAAAAGTGATCTTGTAAATTCACGCTCTGGCTCTCAGAGTTCCTGGAGAAAAATGTTGGTGTCTTGAATAATGAAGTGAATACAATCAAATTCAGTGAGATAGCAAGAAATAGTATTTAAATCTTCCTGGCTTACATGACTTTTGTCCATATTTGCATTGAGTCTGCCTGTTTTCCATAAAAAACCCCAATTTCTAGGACAAGAAAAATTATCCTAATAAAATAGAAACAGGCCCACTCCTAAATCACAGTATTAGAAATTCTCATCCTGAAAAGAGCACTTCAGGAAGCTTTTTGATCTGCCTCACTGAAATGTCTGATGCATCATTATCTGTGAGATTTCAGAGGGATTTGGGAAGTTTATTCCTTAACTGTAAAGTGGTTTTAATTCAAAACTAGTTAGCAGTTTTCTGCCTTTCAGGCAAAATGGCACAATCTTGTGCAGATAAAGCCTCACCATCTGCTGGTAAAACACACATTTTCAGCTTGTTGTACCCACTGCAACCCAAACAACACAGACTGGGCTTGAGAGAAGCAAAATTCCTTGAATCAAGTGGCTGTGTCCCACCTCTCATGCCCTAAAGTTTGTCAGCTCAGGTGGCACTTTCCATAAAGAAAATAGTTTTCAGGTAACTGGTCTGTCATTACAGGATTTTTTTTTTT